>CP136066.1:30397420-30825508 GCA_032622095.1 Siphonodentalium dalli
TACTCACGGTGATGTATGAGAAGCTTGTATATTATACTCACGGTGATGTATGTGAAGCTTGTATATTATACTCACGGTGATGTATGAGAAGCTTGTATATTATACTCACGATGATGTATGAGAAGCTTGTGTATTATACTCACGGTGATGTATGTGAAGCTTGTATATTATACTCACGGTGATGTATGAGAAGCTTGTGTATTATACTCACGATGATGTATGAGAAGCTTGTGTATTATACTCACGGTGATGTATGTGAAGCTTGTATATTATACTCACGGTGATGTATGAGAAGCTTGTATATTATACTCACGATGATGTATGAGAAGCTTGTATATTATACTCACGATGATGTATGAGAAGCTTGTGTATTATACTCACGGTGATGTATGTGAAGCTTGTATATTATACTCACGGTGATGTATGAGAAGCTTGTGTATTATACTCACGATGATGTATGAGAAGCTTGTGTATTATACTCACGGTGATGTATGTGAAGCTTGTATATTATACTCACGGTGATGTATGAGAAGCTTGTGTATTATACTCACGGTGATGTATGTGAAGCTTGTATATTATACTCACGGTGATGTATGCGAAGCTTGTGTATTATACTCACGGTGATGTGTGTGAAGCTTGTGTATTATACTCACGGTGATATATGCGAAGCTTGTGTATTATACTCACGGTGATGTATGAGAAGCTTGTGAATTATACTCACGGTGATGTATGTGAAGCTTGTGTATTATACTCATGATGATGTATGAGAAGCTTGTGTATTATACTCACGGTGATGTATGTGAAGCTGGTGAATTATACTCATGATGATGTATGTGAAGCTTGTGTATTATACTCATGATGATGTATGAGAAGCTTGTATATTATACTCACGATGATGTATGCGAAGCTTGTGTATTATACTCACGATGATGTGTGAGAAGCTTGTATATTATACTCACGATGATGTATGAGAAGCTTGTATATTATACTCACGTTGATGTATGAGAAGCTTGTGTATTATACTCACGATGATGTATGAGAAGCTTGTATATTATACTCACGTTGATGTATGAGAAGCTTGTGTATTATACTCACGATGATGTGTGAGAAGCTTGTATATTATACTCACGATGATGTATGTGAAGCTTGTATATTATACTCACGTTGATGTATGAGAAGCTTGTGTATTATACTCACGGTGATGTATGTGAAGCTTGTATATTATACTCACGGTGATGTATGAGAAGCTTGTATATTATACTCACGGTGATGTATGAGAAGCTTGTGTATTATACTCACGATGATGTATGAGAAGCTTGTATATTATACTCACGATGATGTATGTGAAGCTTGTGTATTATACTCACGGTGATGTATGTGAAGCTTGTGTATTATACTCACGATGATGTATGGGAAGCTTGTGAATTATACTCACGATGATGTATGGGAAGCTTGTGAATTATACTCACGGTGATGTATGTGAAGCTTGTGTATTATACTCATGATGATGTATGAGAAGCTTGTGTATTATACTCACGGTGATGTATGTGAAGCTTGTGAATTATACTCATGATGATGTATGTGAAGCTTGTGTATTATACTCATGATGATGTATGAGAAGCTTGTGTATTATACTCATGATGATGTATGAGAAGCTTGTGAATTATACTCACGGTGATGTATGTGAAGCTTGTGTATTATACTCATGATGATGTATGTGAAGCTTGTGAATTATACTCATGATGATGTATGTGAAGCTTGTGTATTATACTCATGATGATGTATGAGAAGCTTGTGTATTATACTCATGATGATGTATGAGAAGCTTGTGAATTATACTCACGGTGATGTATGTGAAGCTTGTGTATTATACTCATGATGATGTATGAGAAGCTTGTGTATTATACTCACGGTGATGTATGTGAAGCTTGTGTATTATACTCACGGTGAGATGTACGAAGCTTGTGTATTATACTCACGGTAAGATGTACGAAGCTTGTGTATTATACTCACGGTGAGATATGCGAAGCTTGTGTGTTATACTCTCGGTGAGATATGTGAAGCTTGTGTATTATACTCGCGGTGAGATATGCGAAGCTTGTGTATTATACTCATGATGATGTATGAGAAGCTTGTGAATTATACTCACGGTGATGTATGTGAAGCTTGTGTATTATACTCATGATGATGTATGAGAAGCTTGTGAATTATACTCACGGTGATGTATGTGAAGCTTGTGTATTATACTCATGATGATGTATGTGAAGCTTGTGTATTATACTCACGGTGATGTATGTGAAGCTTGTGTATTATACTCATGATGATGTATGGGAAGCTTGTATATTATACTCACGATGATGTATGTGAAGCTTGTGTATTATACTCATGATGATGTATGAGAAGCTTGTGAATTATACTCACGGTGATGTATGTGAAGCTTGTGTATTATACTCACGGTGATGTATGTGAAGCTTGTATATTATACTCACGGTGATGTATGTGAAGCTTGTGTATTATACTCATGATGATGTATGTGAAGCTTGTGAATTATACTCACGGTGATGTATGTGAAGCTTGTGTATTATACTCATGATGATGTATGAGAAGCTTGTGAATTATACTCACGGTGATGTATGTGAAGCTTGTGTATTATACTCACGGTGATGTATGTGAAGCTTGTGTATTATACTCATGATGATGTATGAGAAGCTTGTGAATTATACTCACGGTGATGTATGTGAAGCTTGTGTATTATACTCACGATGATGTATGGGAAGCTGGTGTATTATACTCACGGTGAGATGTACGAAGCTTGTGTATTATACTCACGGTAAGATGTACGAAGCTTGTGTATTATACTCACGGTAAGATGTACGAAGCTTGTGTATTATACTCACGGTGAGATATGCGAAGCTTGTGTGTTATACTCTCGGTGAGATATGTGAAGCTTGTGTATTATACTCGCGGTGAGATATGCGAAGCTTGTGTATTATACTCATGATGATGTATGAGAAGCTTGTGAATTATACTCACGGTGATGTATGTGAAGCTTGTGTATTATACTCATGATGATGTATGAGAAGCTTGTATATTATACTCACGATGATGTATGAGAAGCTTGTGAATTATACTCACGGTGATGTATGTGAAGCTTGTGTATTATACTCATGATGATGTATGAGAAGCTTGTGAATTATACTCACGGTGATGTATGTGAAGCTTGTGTATTATACTCATGATGATGTATGAGAAGCTTGTATATTATACTCACGATGATGTATGAGAAGCTTGTGAATTATACTCACGGTGATGTATGTGAAGCTTGTGTATTATACTCATGATGATGTATGAGAAGCTTGTGAATTATACTCACGGTGATGTATGTGAAGCTTGTGTATTATACTCATGATGATGTATGTGAAGCTTGTGTATTATACTCACGATGATGTATGAGAAGCTTGTGTATTATACTCACGATGATGTATGAGAAGCTTGTGAATTATACTCACGGTGATGTATGTGAAGCTTGTGTATTATACTCATGATGATGTATGTGAAGCTTGTATATTATACTCACGGTGATGTATGTGAAGCTTGTATATTATACTCATGATGATGTATGTGAAGCTTGTATATTATACTCACGGTGATGTATGTGAAGCTTGTATATTATACTCACGGTGATGTATGTGAAGCTTGTATATTATACTCACGATGATGTATGAGAAGCTTGTGAATTATACTCACGGTGATGTATGTGAAGCTTGTGTATTATACTCATGATGATGTATGTGAAGCTTGTGTATTATACTCATGATGATGTATGTGAAGCTTGTGTATTATACTCACGGTGATGTATGTGAAGCTTGTGTATTATACTCATGATGATGTATGAGAAGCTTGTGAATTATACTCACGGTGATGTATGTGAAGCTTGTGTATTATACTCATGATGATGTATGAGAAGCTTGTGAATTATACTCACGGTGATGTATGTGAAGCTTGTGTATTATACTCATGATGATGTATGTGAAGCTTGTGTATTATACTCACGATGATGTATGGGAAGCTTGTGAATTATACTCACGATGATGTATGGGAAGCTTGTGAATTATACTCACGGTGATGTATGTGAAGCTTGTGTATTATACTCATGATGATGTATGAGAAGCTTGTGTATTATACTCACGGTGATGTGTGAAGCTTGTGTATTATACTCACGATGATGTATGCGAAGCTTGTATATTATACTCACGATGATGTATGAGAAGCTTGTGTATTATACTCACGGTGATGTGTGAAGCTTGTGTATTATACTCACGATGATGTGTGAGAAGCTTGTGTATTATACTCACGATGATGTATGAGAAGCTTGTGTATTATACTCACGGTGATGTATGTGAAGCTTGTGTATTATACTCACGATGATGTGTGAGAAGCTTGTGTATTATACTCACGATGATGTATGAGAAGCTTGTGTATTATACTCACGGTGATGTATGTGAAGCTTGTGTATTATACTCACGATGATGTGTGAGAAGCTTGTGTATTATACTCACGATGATGTATGAGAAGCTTGTGTATTATACTCACGGTGATGTATGTGAAGCTTGTGTATTATACTCACGGTGATGTATGAGAAGCTTGTATATTATACTCACGGTGATGTATGAGAAGCTTGTGTATTATACTCGCGATGATGTATGAGAAGCTTGTGTATTATACTCACGGTGATGTATGAGAAGCTTGTGTATTATACTCACGGTGATGTGTGTGAAGCTTGTGTATTATACTCACGGTGATGTATGAGAAGCTTGTGTATTATACTCACGATGATGTATGAGAAGCTTGTGTATTATACTCACGATGATGTGTGGGAAGCTTGTGTATTATACTCACGGTGATGTATGTGAAGCTTGTGTATTATACTCACGGTGATGTATGTGAAGCTTGTGTATTATACTCACGATGATGTATGGGAAGCTTGTATATTATACTCACGTTGATGTATGAGAAGCTTGTATATTATACTCACGTTGATGTATGTGAAGCTTGTGTATTATACTCACGATGATGTATGGGAAGCTTGTGTATTATACTCACGATGATGTATGTGAAGCTTGTGTATTATACTCACGATGATGTATGTGAAGCTTGTGTATTATACTCACGATGATGTATGTGAAGCTTGTGTATTATACTCACGATGATGTATGTGAAGCTTGTGTATTATACTCACGATGATGTATGAGAAGCTTGTGTATTATACTCACGGTGATGTATGTGAAGCTTGTGTATTATACTCACGGTGATGTGTGAGAAGCTTGTGTATTATACTCACGGTGATGTATGAGAAGCTTGTGTATTATACTCACGGTGATGTGTGAGAAGCTTGTGTATTATACTCACGGTGATGTGTGAGAAGCTTGTATATTATACTCACGGTGATGTATGTGAAGCTTGTGTATTATACTCACGGTGATGTATGAGAAGCTTGTGTATTATACTCACGGTGATGTATGAGAAGCTTGTGTATTATACTCACGGTGATGTATGAGAAGCTTGTATATTATACTCACGGTGATGTATGGGAAGCTTGTGTATTATACTCACGTTGATGTATGTGAAGCTTGTATATTATACTCACGGTGATGTATGAGAAGCTTGTGTATTATACTCACGATGATGTATGAGAAGCTTGTGTATTATACTCACGGTGATGTATGAGAAGCTTGTGTATTATACTCACGGTGATGTGTGAGAAGCTTGTGTATTATACTCACGGTGATGTATGAGAAGCTTGTATATTATACTCACGGTGATGTATGAGAAGCTTGTGTATTATACTCACGATGATGTATGAGAAGCTTGTGTATTATACTCACGGTGATGTATGAGAAGCTTGTATATTATACTCACGGTGATGTATGTGAAGCTTGTATATTATACTCACGGTGATGTATGAGAAGCTTGTATATTATACTCACGATGATGTATGGGAAGCTTGTGTATTATACTCACGATGATGTGTGTGAAGCTTGTGTATTATACTCACGGTGATGTATGTGAAGCTTGTGTATTATACTCACGGTGATGTATGAGAAGCTTGTGTATTATACTCACGGTGATGTATGAGAAGCTTGTGTATTATACTCACGGTGATGTATGTGAAGCTTGTATATTATACTCACGGTGATGTATGAGAAGCTTGTATATTATACTCACGATGATGTATGAGAAGCTTGTATATTATACTCACGGTGATGTATGTGAAGCTTGTATATTATACTCACGGTGATGTATGAGAAGCTTGTATATTATACTCACGGTGATGTATGTGAAGCTTGTATATTATACTCACGGTGATGTATGAGAAGCTTGTGTATTATACTCACGGTGATGTATGAGAAGCTTGTGTATTATACTCATGATGATGTATGAGAAGCTTGTATATTATACTCACGGTGATGTATGTGAAGCTTGTGTATTATACTCACGGTGATGTATGAGAAGCTTGTATATTATACTCACGATGATGTATGAGAAGCTTGTATATTATACTCACGATGATGTATGAGAAGCTTGTGTATTATACTCACGGTGATGTATGAGAAGCTTGTATATTATACTCACGGTGATGTATGAGAAGCTTGTATATTATACTCACGATGATGTATGAGAAGCTTGTGTATTATACTCACGATGATGTATGAGAAGCTTGTATATTATACTCACGATGATGTATGGGAAGCTTGTGTATTATACTCACGATGATGTGTGTGAAGCTTGTGTATTATACTCACGGTGATGTATGTGAAGCTTGTGTATTATACTCACGGTGATGTATGAGAAGCTTGTGTATTATACTCACGGTGATGTATGAGAAGCTTGTGTATTATACTCACGATGATGTATGAGAAGCTTGTATATTATACTCACGGTGATGTATGTGAAGCTTGTATATTATACTCACGGTGATGTATGAGAAGCTTGTATATTATACTCACGGTGATGTATGAGAAGCTTGTATATTATACTCACGGTGATGTATGAGAAGCTTGTATATTATACTCACGGTGATGTATGAGAAGCTTGTGTATTATACTCACGATGATGTATGAGAAGCTTGTATATTATACTCACGGTGATGTATGAGAAGCTTGTATATTATACTCACGGTGATGTATGAGAAGCTTGTATATTATACTCACGGTGATGTATGTGAAGCTTGTGTATTATACTCACGATGATGTATGAGAAGCTTGTGTATTATACTCACGGTGATGTATGAGAAGCTTGTGTATTATACTCACGATGATGTATGAGAAGCTTGTATATTATACTCACGGTGATGTATGTGAAGCTTGTATATTATACTCACGGTGATGTATGAGAAGCTTGTATATTATACTCACGGTGATGTATGTGAAGCTTGTATATTATACTCACGGTGATGTATGAGAAGCTTGTATATTATACTCACGGTGATGTATGAGAAGCTTGTGTATTATACTCACGATGATGTGTGAGAAGCTTGTGTATTATACTCACGGTGATGTATGGGAAGCTTGTATATTATACTCACGGTGATGTGTGAGAAGCTTGTATATTATACTCACGGTGATGTATGAGAAGCTTGTATATTATACTCACGATGATGTATGAGAAGCTTGTGTATTATACTCACGGTGATGTATGTGAAGCTTGTATATTATACTCACGGTGATGTATGAGAAGCTTGTGTATTATACTCACGGTGATGTATGAGAAGCTTGTATATTATACTCACGGTGATGTATGAGAAGCTTGTGTATTATACTCACGGTGATGTATGAGAAGCTTGTGTATTATACTCACGGTGATGTATGTGAAGCTTGTATATTATACTCACGGTGATGTATGAGAAGCTTGTGTATTATACTCACGGTGATGTATGAGAAGCTTGTATATTATACTCACGGTGATGTATGTGAAGCTTGTGTATTATACTCACGGTGATGTATGTGAAGCTTGTATATTATACTCACGGTGATGTATGTGAAGCTTGTATATTATACTCACGGTGATGTATGCGAAGCTTGTATATTATACTCACGGTGATGTATGTGAAGCTTGTATATTATACTCACGGTGATGTATGAGAAGCTTGTATATTATACTCACGGTGATGTATGTGAAGCTTGTGTATTATACTCACGGTGATGTATGAGAAGCTTGTATATTATACTCACGGTGATGTATGTGAAGCTTGTATATTATACTCACGGTGATGTATGCGAAGCTTGTATATTATACTCACGGTGATGTATGTGAAGCTTGTGTATTATACTCACGGTGATGTATGAGAAGCTTGTATATTATACTCACGGTGATGTATGTGAAGCTTGTATATTATACTCACGGTGATGTATGTGAAGCTTGTATATTATACTCACGGTGATGTATGAGAAGCTTGTATATTATACTCACGGTGATGTATGAGAAGCTTGTGTATTATACTCACGGTGATGTATGAGAAGCTTGTATATTATACTCACGATGATGTATGTGAAGCTTGTGTATTATACTCACGGTGATGTATGAGAAGCTTGTATATTATACTCACGGTGATGTATGAGAAGCTTGTGTATTATACTCACGATGATGTATGAGAAGCTTGTGTATTATACTCACGATGATGTGTGTGAAGCTTGTGAATTATACTCACGATGATGTATGTGAAGCTTGTGTATTATACTCACGATGATGTATGTGAAGCTTGTGTATTATACTCACGGTGATGTATGAGAAGCTTGTATATTATACTCACGGTGATGTATGAGAAGCTTGTATATTATACTCACGATGATGTATGAGAAGCTTGTGTATTATACTCACGATGATGTATGAGAAGCTTGTGTATTATACTCACGGTGATGTATGTGAAGCTTGTATATTATACTCACGATGATGTATGGGAAGCTTGTGTATTATACTCACGATGATGTATGTGAAGCTTGTGTATTATAATCATGATGATGTATGAGAAGCTTGTGTATTATACTCACGGTGATGTATGAGAAGCTTGTGTATTATACTCACGATGATGTATGGGAAGCTTGTGTATTATACTCACGATGATGTATGTGAAGCTTGTGTATTATACTCATGATGATGTATGTGAAGCTTGTGTATTATACTCACGATGATGTATGAGAAGCTTGTGTATTATACTCACGGTGATGTGTGAGAAGCTTGTGTATTATACTCACGATGATGTATGTGAAGCTTGTGTATTATACTCACGGTGATGTATGTGAAGCTTGTATATTATACTCACGATGATGTATGTGAAGCTTGTATATTATACTCACGGTGATGTGTGTGAAGCTTGTGTATTATACTCACGATGATGTATGTGAAGCTTGTGTATTATACTCACGGTGATGTATGAGAAGCTTGTATATTATACTCACGGTGATGTATGTGAAGCTTGTGTATTATACTCACGGTGATGTATGAGAAGCTTGTGTATTATACTCACGGTGATGTATGAGAAGCTTGTATATTATACTCACGGTGAGATATGGGAAGCTTGTGTATTATACTCACGGTGATGTATGTGAAGCTTGTGTATTATACTCACGGTGATGTATGTGAAGCTTGTGTATTATACTCACGGTGATGTATGAGAAGCTTGTGTATTATACTCACGGTGATGTATGAGAAGCTTGTATATTATACTCACGGTGATGTATGAGAAGCTTGTATATTATACTCACGGTGATGTATGAGAAGCTTGTATATTATACTCACGGTGATGTATGAGAAGCTTGTATATTATACTCACGGTGAGATATGGGAAGCTTGTATATTATACTCACGGTGATGTATGAGAAGCTTGTGTATTATACTCACGGTGATGTATGAGAAGCTTGTATATTATACTCACGGTGAGATATGGGAAGCTTGTGTATTATACTCACGGTGATGTATGTGAAGCTTGTGTATTATACTCACGGTGATGTATGAGAAGCTTGTGTATTATACTCACGGTGATGTATGAGAAGCTTGTATATTATACTCACGGTGAGATATGGGAAGCTTGTGTATTATACTCACGGTGATGTATGTGAAGCTTGTGTATTATACTCACGGTGATGTGTGAGAAGCTTGTGTATTATACTCACGATGATGTATGAGAAGCTTGTGTATTATACTCACGGTGATGTATGTGAAGCTTGTGTATTATACTCACGGTGATGTATGAGAAGCTTGTATATTATACTCACGGTGAGATATGGGAAGCTTGTGTATTATACTCACGATGATGTATGAGAAGCTTGTATATTATACTCACGGTGATGTATGTGAAGCTTGTATATTATACTCATGATGATGTATGAGAAGCTTGTATATTATACTCACGGTGATGTATGAGAAGCTTGTATATTATACTCACGATGATGTATGAGAAGCTTGTGTATTATACTCACGATGATGTGTGAGAAGCTTGTATATTATACTCACGATGATGTATGAGAAGCTTGTGTATTATACTCACGATGATGTGTGAGAAGCTTGTGTATTATACTCACGGTGATGTGTGAGAAGCTTGTGTATTATACTCACGATGATGTATGAGAAGCTTGTATATTATACTCACGGTGATGTATGTGAAGCTTGTGTATTATACTCACGATGATGTATGTGAAGCTTGTGTATTATACTCACGATGATGTATGAGAAGCTTGTGTATTATACTCACGGTGATGTGTGAGAAGCTTGTATATTATACTCACGGTGATGTATGAGAAGCTTGTATATTATACTCACGGTGAGATATGGGAAGCTTGTATATTATACTCACGGTGATGTATGCGAAGCTTGTATATTATACTCACGGTGATGTATGAGAAGCTTGTATATTATACTCACGATGATGTATGAGAAGCTTGTGTATTATACTCACGATGATGTGTGAGAAGCTTGTATATTATACTCACGGTGATGTATGTGAAGCTTGTGTATTATACTCATGATGATGTATGTGAAGCTTGTGTATTATACTCACGATGATGTATGAGAAGCTTGTGTATTATACTCACGGTGATGTATGAGAAGCTTGTGTATTATACTCACGGTGATGTATGAGAAGCTTGTGTATTATACTCACGATGATGTATGAGAAGCTTGTGTATTATACTCACGATGATGTGTGAGAAGCTTGTATATTATACTCACGGTGATGTATGTGAAGCTTGTGTATTATACTCATGATGATGTATGTGAAGCTTGTGTATTATACTCACGATGATGTATGAGAAGCTTGTGTATTATACTCACGGTGATGTATGAGAAGCTTGTGTATTATACTCACGGTGATGTATGAGAAGCTTGTGTATTATACTCACGATGATGTACGAGAAGCTTGTATATTATACTCACGGTGATGTATGAGAAGCTTGTGTATTATACTCACGATGATGTATGTGAAGCTTGTGTATTATACTCACGATGATGTATGAGAAGCTTGTGTATTATACTCACGGTGATGTGTGAGAAGCTTGTATATTATACTCACGGTGATGTATGAGAAGCTTGTATATTATACTCACGGTGAGATATGGGAAGCTTGTATATTATACTCACGGTGATGTATGCGAAGCTTGTATATTATACTCACGGTGATGTATGAGAAGCTTGTATATTATACTCACGATGATGTATGAGAAGCTTGTGTATTATACTCACGATGATGTGTGAGAAGCTTGTATATTATACTCACGGTGATGTATGTGAAGCTTGTGTATTATACTCATGATGATGTATGTGAAGCTTGTGTATTATACTCACGATGATGTATGAGAAGCTTGTGTATTATACTCACGGTGATGTATGAGAAGCTTGTGTATTATACTCACGGTGATGTATGAGAAGCTTGTGTATTATACTCACGATGATGTATGAGAAGCTTGTGTATTATACTCACGATGATGTGTGAGAAGCTTGTATATTATACTCACGGTGATGTATGTGAAGCTTGTGTATTATACTCATGATGATGTATGTGAAGCTTGTGTATTATACTCACGATGATGTATGAGAAGCTTGTGTATTATACTCACGGTGATGTATGAGAAGCTTGTGTATTATACTCACGGTGATGTATGAGAAGCTTGTGTATTATACTCACGATGATGTACGAGAAGCTTGTATATTATACTCACGGTGATGTATGAGAAGCTTGTGTATTATACTCACGGTGATGTATGAGAAGCTTGTATATTATACTCACGGTGATGTATGAGAAGCTTGTATATTATACTCACGATGATGTATGAGAAGCTTGTGTATTATACTCACGATGATGTGTGAGAAGCTTGTATATTATACTCACGGTGATGTATGTGAAGCTTGTGTATTATACTCACGGTGATGTATGTGAAGCTTGTATATTATACTCACGGTGATGTATGTGAAGCTTGTATATTATACTCACGGTGATGTATGTGAAGCTTGTATATTATACTCACGGTGATGTATGTGAAGCTTGTATATTATACTCACGGTGATGTATGTGAAGCTTGTGTATTATACTCACGGTGATGTGTGTGAAGCTTGTGTATTATACTCACGGTGATGTATGTGAAGCTTGTATATTATACTCACGGTGATGTATGTGAAGCTTGTATATTATACTCACGGTGATGTATGCGAAGCTTGTGTATTATACTCACGGTGATGTATGTGAAGCTTGTATATTATACTCACGGTGATGTATGTGAAGCTTGTATATTATACTCACGGTGATGTATGAGAAGCTTGTATATTATACTCACGGTGATGTGTGAGAAGCTTGTATATTATACTCACGGTGATGTATGAGAAGCTTGTATATTATACTCACGGTGATGTATGAGAAGCTTGTATATTATACTCACGGTGATGTATGAGAAGCTTGTGTATTGTACTCACGGTGATGTATGAGAAGCTTGTGTATTATACTCACGGTGATGTATGTGAAGCTTGTGTATTATACTCACGGTGATGTATGTGAAGCTTGTGTATTATACTCACGGTGATGTATGTGAAGCTTGTGTAATATACTCACGGTGATGTATGTGAAGCTTGTGTATTATACTCACGGTGATGTATGCGAAGCTTGTGTATTATACTCACGATGATGTATGCGAAGCTTGTGTATTATACTCACGGTGATGTATGTGAAGCTTGTGTATTATACTCACGGTGATGTATGGGAAGCTTGTGTATTATACTCACGGTGATGTATGTGAAGCTTGTGTATTGTACTCACGGTGATGTATGAGAAGCTTGTGTATTATACTCACGGTGATGTATGTGAAGCTTGTGTATTGTACTCACGGTGATGTATGAGAAGCTTGTGTATTATACTCACGGTGATGTGTGAGAAGCTTGTGTATTATACTCACGGTGATGTATGTGAAGCTTGTATATTATACTCACGGTGATGTATGTGAAGCTTGTGTATTATACTCACGGTGATGTATGTGAAGCTTGTGTATTGTACTCACGGTGATGTATGAGAAGCTTGTGTATTATACTCACGGTGATGTGTGAGAAGCTTGTGTATTATACTCACGGTGATGTATGTGAAGCTTGTGTATTATACTCACGGTGATGTATGTGAAGCTTGTATATTATACTCACGGTGATGTATGTGAAGCTTGTGTATTATACTCACGGTGATGTATGAGAAGCTTGTATATTATACTCACGGTGATGTATGTGAAGCTTGTATATTATACTCACGGTGATGTATGTGAAGCTTGTGTATTATACTCACGGTGATGTATGAGAAGCTTGTGTATTATACTCACGATGATGTATGAGAAGCTTGTATATTATACTCACGGTGATGTATGTGAAGCTTGTGTATTATACTCACGGTGATGTATGAGAAGCTTGTATATTATACTCACGATGATGTATGTGAAGCTTGTATATTATACTCACGGTGATGTATGTGAAGCTTGTGTATTATACTCACGGTGATGTATGTGAAGCTTGTATATTATACTCACGGTGATGTATGTGAAGCTTGTATATTATACTCACGGTGATGTAAGAGAAGCTTGTATATTATACTCACGGTGATGTATGAGAAGCTTGTGTATTATACTCACGGTGATGTATGAGAAGCTTGTGTATTATACTCACGGTGATGTATGAGAAGCTTGTGTATTATACTCACGGTGATGTATGAGAAGCTTGTGTATTATACTCACGGTGATGTATGAGAAGCTTGTATATTATACTCACGGTGATGTATGTGAAGCTTGTATATTATACTCACGGTGATGTGTGTGAAGCTTGTGTATTATACTCACGGTGAGATATGGGAAGCTTGTGTATTATACTCACGGTGATGTATGTGAAGCTTGTGTATTATACTCACGGTGATGTATGTGAAGCTTGTGTATTATACTCACGGTGATGTATGAGAAGCTTGTGTATTATACTCACGGTGATGTATGAGAAGCTTGTATATTATACTCACGGTGATGTATGAGAAGCTTGTATATTATACTCACGGTGATGTATGAGAAGCTTGTATATTATACTCACGGTGATGTATGAGAAGCTTGTGTATTGTACTCACGGTGATGTATGAGAAGCTTGTGTATTATACTCACGGTGATGTGTGTGAAGCTTGTGTATTATACTCACGGTGATGTATGTGAAGCTTGTGTATTATACTCACGGTGATGTATGAGAAGCTTGTGTATTATACTCACGATGATGTATGAGAAGCTTGTGTATTATACTCACGGTGATGTATGTGAAGCTTGTGTATTATACTCACGGTGATGTATGAGAAGCTTGTGTATTATACTCACGGTGATGTATGTGAAGCTTGTATATTATACTCACGGTGATGTATGAGAAGCTTGTGTATTATACTCACGGTGATGTATGTGAAGCTTGTGTATTATACTCACGGTGATGTATGAGAAGCTTGTGTATTATACTCACGGTGATGTATGAGAAGCTTGTGTATTATACTCACGGTGATGTATGAGAAGCTTGTGTATTATACTCACGGTGATGTATGAGAAGCTTGTGTATTATACTCACGGTGATGTATGAGAAGCTTGTATATTATACTCACGGTGATGTATGTGAAGCTTGTATATTATACTCACGGTGATGTATGAGAAGCTTGTGTATTATACTCACGGTGATGTATGTGAAGCTTGTGTATTATACTCACGGTGATGTATGTGAAGCTTGTGTATTATACTCACGGTGATGTGTGAGAAGCTTGTGTATTATACTCATGATGATGTGTGAGAAGCTTGTGTATTATACTCACGGTGATGTATGTGAAGCTTGTGTATTATACTCACGGTGATGTATGTGAAGCTTGTGTATTATACTCACGGTGATGTATGTGAAGCTTGTGTATTATACTCACGGTGATGTGTGAGAAGCTTGTGTATTATACTCACGGTGATGTATGGGAAGCTTGTGTATTATACTCACGGTGATGTACGTGAAGCTTGTGTATTATACTCACGGTGATGTATGAGAAGCTTGTGTATTATACTCACGATGATGTGTGAGAAGCTTGTATATTATACTCACGGTGATGTATGTGAAGCTTGTGTATTATACTCACGGTGATGTATGTGAAGCTTGTGTATTATACTCACGGTGATGTATGTGAAGCTTGTGTATTATACTCACGGTGATGTATGTGAAGCTTGTGTATTATACTCACGGTGATGTATGTGAAGCTTGTATATTATACTCACGGTGATGTATGTGAAGCTTGTATATTATACTCACGGTGATGTATGTGAAGCTTGTGTATTATACTCACGGTGATGTATGAGAAGCTTGTATATTATACTCACGGTGATGTGTGAGAAGCTTGTATATTATACTCACGGTGATGTATGTGAAGCTTGTGTATTATACTCACGGTGATGTATGTGAAGCTTGTATATTATACTCACGGTGATGTATGTGAAGCTTGTGTATTATACTCACGGTGATGTATGTGAAGCTTGTGTATTATACTCACGGTGATGTATGTGAAGCTTGTATATTATACTCACGGTGATGTGTGAGAAGCTTGTGTATTATACTCACGGTGATGTATGTGAAGCTTGTATATTATACTCACGATGATGTATGAGAAGCTTGTGTATTATACTCACGGTGATGTATGTGAAGCTTGTATATTATACTCACGGTGATGTATGTGAAGCTTGTATATTATACTCACGGTGATGTATGCGAAGCTTGTGTATTATACTCACGATGATGTATGTGAAGCTTGTGTATTATACTCACGATGATGTGTGAGAAGCTTGTATATTATACTCACGGTGATGTATGTGAAGCTTGTGTATTGTACTCACGGTGATGTATGAGAAGCTTGTGTATTATACTCACGGTGATGTATGTGAAGCTTGTATATTATACTCACGGTGATGTATGTGAAGCTTGTATATTATACTCACGGTGATGTATGTGAAGCTTGTATATTATACTCACGGTGATGTATGTGAAGCTTGTGTATTATACTCACGGTGATGTATGAGAAGCTTGTGTATTATACTCACGGTGATGTATGTGAAGCTTGTATATTATACTCACGGTGATGTATGTGAAGCTTGTGTATTATACTCACGGTGATGTATGAGAAGCTTGTATATTATACTCACGGTGATGTGTGAGAAGCTTGTATATTATACTCACGGTGATGTATGAGAAGCTTGTATATTATACTCACGGTGATGTATGAGAAGCTTGTATATTATACTCACGGTGATGTATGAGAAGCTTGTATATTATACTCACGGTGATGTATGAGAAGCTTGTATATTATACTCACGATGATGTATGAGAAGCTTGTGTATTATACTCACGATGATGTGTGAGAAGCTTGTATATTATACTCACGGTGATGTATGTGAAGCTTGTGTATTATACTCACGGTGATGTATGTGAAGCTTGTATATTATACTCACGGTGATGTATGTGAAGCTTGTGTATTATACTCACGGTGATGTATGCGAAGCTTGTGTATTATACTCACGATGATGTATGAGAAGCTTGTATATTATATTCACGGTGATGTATGTGAAGCTTGTGTATTATACTCACGATGATGTGTGAGAAGCTTGTATATTATATTCACGGTGATGTATGAGAAGCTTGTATATTATACTCACGGTGATGTATGTGAAGCTTGTGTATTATACTCACGGTGATGTATGAGAAGCTTGTGTATTATACTCACGGTGATGTATGAGAAGCTTGTATATTATACTCACGGTGATGTATGTGAAGCTTGTGTATTATACTCACGGTGATGTATGAGAAGCTTGTATATTATACTCACGGTGATGTATGTGAAGCTTGTATATTATACTCACGGTGATGTATGAGAAGCTTGTATATTATACTCACGGTGATGTATGTGAAGCTTGTATATTATACTCACGGTGATGTATGTGAAGCTTGTGTATTATACTCACGGTGATGTATGTGAAGCTTGTATATTATACTCACGGTGATGTATGTGAAGCTTGTGTATTATACTCACGGTGATGTATGCGAAGCTTGTGTATTATACTCACGATGATGTATGAGAAGCTTGTATATTATATTCACGGTGATGTATGTGAAGCTTGTGTATTATACTCACGATGATGTGTGAGAAGCTTGTATATTATATTCACGGTGATGTATGAGAAGCTTGTATATTATACTCACGGTGATGTATGTGAAGCTTGTGTATTATACTCACGGTGATGTATGAGAAGCTTGTGTATTATACTCACGGTGATGTATGAGAAGCTTGTATATTATACTCACGGTGATGTATGTGAAGCTTGTGTATTATACTCACGGTGATGTATGAGAAGCTTGTATATTATACTCACGGTGATGTATGTGAAGCTTGTATATTATACTCACGGTGATGTATGAGAAGCTTGTATATTATACTCACGATGATGTATGTGAAGCTTGTGTATTATACTCACGGTGATGTATGAGAAGCTTGTATATTATACTCACGGTGATGTATGAGAAGCTTGTGTATTATACTCACGGTGATGTATGAGAAGCTTGTATATTATACTCACGGTGATGTATGTGAAGCTTGTGTATTATACTCACGGTGATGTATGAGAAGCTTGTATATTATACTCACGGTGATGTATGAGAAGCTTGTGTATTATACTCACGGTGATGTATGAGAAGCTTGTATATTATACTCACGGTGATGTATGTGAAGCTTGTGTATTATACTCACGGTGATGTATGTGAAGCTTGTATATTATACTCACGGTGATGTATGTGAAGCTTGTGTATTATACTCACGGTGATGTATGTGAAGCTTGTATATTATACTCACGGTGATGTATGAGAAGCTTGTATATTATACTCACGGTGATGTGTGAGAAGCTTGTGTATTATACTCACGATGATGTGTGTGAAGCTTGTGTATTATACTCACGGTGATGTATGTGAAGCTTGTGTATTATACTCACGGTGATGTATGTGAAGCTTGTGTATTATACTCACGATGATGTATGTGAAGCTTGTGTATTATACTCACGGTGATGTATGTGAAGCTTGTGTATTATACTCACGGTGATGTATGAGAAGCTTGTGTATTATACTCACGGTGATGTATGAGAAGCTTGTATATTATACTCACGATGATGTATGTGAAGCTTGTGTATTATACTCACGGTGATGTATGAGAAGCTTGTATATTATACTCACGGTGATGTATGAGAAGCTTGTGTATTATACTCACGGTGATGTATGAGAAGCTTGTATATTATACTCACGGTGATGTATGTGAAGCTTGTGTATTATACTCACGGTGATGTATGAGAAGCTTGTATATTATACTCACGGTGATGTATGAGAAGCTTGTATATTATACTCACGGTGATGTATGAGAAGCTTGTGTATTATACTCACGGTGATGTATGAGAAGCTTGTGTATTATACTCACGGTGATGTATGAGAAGCTTGTGAATTATACTCACGGTGATGTATGAGAAGCTTGTATATTATACTCACGGTGATGTATGTGAAGCTTGTGTATTATACTCACGGTGATGTATGAGAAGCTTGTGTATTATACTCACGGTGATGTATGAGAAGCTTGTATATTATACTCACGGTGATGTATGAGAAGCTTGTATATTATACTCACGGTGATGTATGTGAAGCTTGTGTATTATACTCACGGTGATGTATGTGAAGCTTGTGTATTATACTCACGGTGATGTATGAGAAGCTTGTATATTATACTCACGGTGATGTATGTGAAGCTTGTATATTATACTCACGGTGATGTGTGTGAAGCTTGTGTATTATACTCACGGTGATGTATGCGAAGCTTGTGTATTATACTCACGGTGATGTATGAGAAGCTTGTATATTATACTCACGGTGATGTATGAGAAGCTTGTATATTATACTCACGGTGATGTATGTGAAGCTTGTATATTATACTCACGGTGATGTATGTGAAGCTTGTGTATTATACTCACGGTGATGTATGAGAAGCTTGTGTATTATACTCACGATGATGTATGAGAAGCTTGTATATTATACTCACGGTGATGTATGAGAAGCTTGTGTATTATACTCACGGTGATGTATGTGAAGCTTGTGTATTATACTCACGGTGATGTATGTGAAGCTTGTATATTATACTCACGGTGATGTGTGTGAAGCTTGTGTATTATACTCACGGTGATGTATGTGAAGCTTGTGTATTATACTCACGGTGATGTATGCGAAGCTTGTGTATTATACTCACGGTGATGTATGTGAAGCTTGTGTATTATACTCACGGTGATGTATGCGAAGCTTGTGTATTATACTCACGATGATATATGTGAAGCTTGTGTATTATACTCACGGTGATGTGTGCGAAGCTTGTGTATTATACTCACGGTGATGTATGTGAAGCTTGTGTATTATACTCACGATGATGTATGGGAAGCTTGTGTATTATACTCACGATGATGTATGCGAAGCTTGTGTATTATACTCACGGTGATGTGTGTGAAGCTTGTGTATTATACTCACGGTGATGTGTGTGAAGCTTGTGTATTATACTCACGGTGATGTATGTGAAGCGTGTGTATTATACTCACGGTGATGTATGTGAAGCTTGTTTAATATACTCACGATGATGTATGCGAAGCTTGTGTATTATACTCACGGTGATGTGTGTGAAGCTTGTGTATTATACTCACGGTGATGTATGTGAAGCTTGTGTATTATACTCACGGTGATGTATGCGAAGCTTGTGTATTATACTCACGGTGATGTATGTGAAGCTTGTGTATTATACTCACGGTGATATATGTGAAGCTTGTGTATTATACTCATGATGATGTATGAGAAGCTTGTGTATTATACTCACGGTGATGTATGTGAAGCTTGTATATTATACTCACGGTGATGTATGTGAAGCTTGTGTATTATACTCACGGTGATGTATGTGAAGCTTGTATATTATACTCACGGTGATGTATGTGAAGCTTGTGTATTATACTCACGGTGATATATGTGAAGCTTGTGTATTATACTCATGATGATGTATGAGAAGCTTGTATATTATACTCACGGTGATGTATGTGAAGCTTGTATATTATACTCACGGTGATGTATGAGAAGCTTGTATATTATACTCACGATGATGTATGAGAAGCTTGTATATTATACTCACGGTGATGTGTGTGAAGCTTGTGTATTATACTCACGATGATGTATGCGAAGCTTGTGTATTATACTCACGATGATGTGTGTGAAGCTTGTGTATTATACTCACGGTGATGTATGTGAAGCTTGTGTATTATACTCACGGTGATGTATGTGAAGCTTGTATATTATACTCACGGTGATGTATGTGAAGCTTGTATATTATACTCTCGGTGTGACATGCTAAGCTTGTGTATTATACTCACGGTGATGTATGTGAAGCTTGTGTATTATACTCACGGTGATGTATGTGAAGCTTGTGTATTATACTCATGATGATGTATGAGAAGCTTGTGTATTATACTCACGGTGATGTATGTGAAGCTTGTGTATTATACTCACGGTGATGTATGAGAAGCTTGTATATTATACTCACGGTGATGTATGGGAAGCTTGTATATTATACTCACGATGATATATGTGAAGCTTGTGTATTATACTCACGGTGATGTGTGCGAAGCTTGTGTATTATACTCACGGTGATGTATGTGAAGCTTGTGTATTATACTCACGATGATGTATGGGAAGCTTGTGTATTATACTCACGATGATGTATGCGAAGCTTGTGTATTATACTCACGGTGATGTATGTGAAGCTTGTGTATTATACTCACGGTGATGTGTGAGAAGCTTGTATATTATACTCACGGTGATGTATGAGAAGCTTGTGTATTGTACTCACGGTGATGTATGTGAAGCTTGTATATTATACTCACGGTGATGTATGAGAAGCTTGTATATTATACTCACGGTGATGTATGTGAAGCTTGTATATTATACTCACGATGATATATGTGAAGCTTGTGTATTATACTCACGGTGATGTGTGCGAAGCTTGTGTATTATACTCACGGTGATGTATGTGAAGCTTGTGTATTATACTCACGATGATGTATGGGAAGCTTGTGTATTATACTCACGATGATGTATGCGAAGCTTGTGTATTATACTCACGGTGATGTATGTGAAGCTTGTGTATTATACTCACGATGATGTGTGTGAAGCTTGTGTATTATACTCACGGTGATGTATGTGAAGCTTGTGTATTATACTCACGGTGATGTGTGTGAAGCTTGTGTATTATACTCACGGTGATGTATGTGAAGCTTGTGTATTATACTCACGGTGATGTGTGAGAAGCTTGTGTGTTATACTCACGGTGATGTGTGTGAAGCTTGTGTATTATACTCACGGTGATGTATGTGAAGCTTGTTTAATATACTCACGATGATGTATGCGAAGCTTGTGTATTATACTCACGGTGATGTGTGTGAAGCTTGTGTATTATACTCACGGTGATGTATGGAAAGCTTGTGTATTATACTCACGGTGATGTATGTGAAGCTTGTGTATTATACTCACGATGATGTATGCGAAGCTTGTGTATTATACTCACGGTGATGTATGTGAAGCTTGTGTATTATACTCACGATGATGTGTGTGAAGCTTGTGTATTATACTCACGGTGAGATATGCGAAGCTTGTGTAATATACTCACGATGATGTATGCGAAGCTTGTGTATTATACTCACGGTGATGTGTGTGAAGCTTGTGTATTATACTCACGGTGATGTGTGTGAAGCTTGTGTATTATACTCACGGTGATGTATGCGAAGCTTGTGTAATATACTCACGGTGATGTATGTGAAGCTTGTTTAATATACTCACGATGATGTATGCGAAGCTTGTGTAATATACTCACGGTGATGTATGTGAAGCTTGTGTATTATACTCACGGTGATGTATGTGAAGCTTGTGTATTATACTCACGATGATGTATGCGAAGCTTGTGTAATATACTCACGGTGATGTATGTGAAGCTTGTGTATTATACTCACGGTGATGTATGTGAAGCTTGTGTATTATACTCACGATGATGTATGTGAAGCGTGTGTATTATACTCACGGTGATGTGTGTGAAGCTTGTGTATTATACTCACGGTGATGTGTGTGAAGCTTGTGTATTATACTCACGGTGATGTATGCGAAGCTTGTGTAATATACTCACGATGATGTATGCGAAGCTTGTGTATTATACTCACGGTGATGTATGTGAAGCTTGTGTATTATACTCACGGTGATGTGTGTGAAGTTTGTGTATTATACTCACGGTGATGTGTGTGAAGCTTGTGTAATATACTCACGGTGATGTATGTGAAGCTTGTTTAATATACTCACGATGATGTATGCGAAGCTTGTGTAATATACTCACGGTGATGTATGTGAAGCTTGTGTATTATACTCACGGTGATGTGTGTGAAGCTTGTGTATTATACTCACGGTGATGTGTGTGAAGCTTGTGTATTATACTCACGGTGATGTATGCGAAGCTTGTGTAATATACTCACGATGATGTATGCGAAGCTTGTGTATTATACTCACGGTGATGTATGTGAAGCTTGTGTATTATACTCACGGTGATGTGTGTGAAGCTTGTGTATTATACTCACGGTGATGTGTGTGAAGCTTGTGTAATATACTCACGGTGATGTATGGGAAGCTTGTGTATTATACTCACGATGATGTATGCGAAGCTTGTGTATTATACTCACGGTGATGTATGTGAAGCTTGTGTATTATACTCACGATGATGTATGTGAAGCTTGTGTATTATACTCACGGTGATGTATGTGAAGCTTGTGTATTATTCTCACGATGATGTATGCGAAGCTTGTGTATTATACTCACGGTGATGTGTGTGAAGCTTGTGTATTATACTCACGGTGATGTGTGTGAAGCTTGTGTATTATACTCACGGTGATGTATGGGAAGCTTGTGTAATATACTCACGGTGATGTATGTGAAGCTTGTGTATTATTCTCACGATGATGTATGCGAAGCTTGTGTATTATACTCACGGTGATGTGTGTGAAGCTTGTGTATTATACTCACGGTGATGTGTGTGAAGCTTGTGTATTATACTCACGGTGATGTATGGGAAGCTTGTGTAATATACTCACGGTGATGTATGGGAAGCTTGTGTATTATACTCACGATGATATATGTGAAGCTTGTGTATTATAATCACGATGATGTGTGTGAAGCTTGTGTATTATACTCACGATGATGTATGTGAAGCTTGTGTATTATACTCACGGTGATGTATGTGAAGCTTGTGTATTATACTCACGGTGATGTATGTGAAGCTTGTGTATTATACTCACGGTGATGTGTGTGAAGTTTGTGTATTATACTCACGATGATGTATGTGAAGCGTGTGTATTATACTCACGGTGATGTATGCGAAGCTTGTGTATTATACTCACGATGATGTATGTGAAGTTTGTGTATTATACTCACGGTGATGTATGTGAAGCTTGTGTATTATACTCACGGTGATGTGTGTGAAGTTTGTGTATTATACTCACGATGATGTATGTGAAGCGTGTGTATTATACTCACGATGATGTGTGTGAAGCTTGTGTATTATACTCACGGTGATGTATGTGAAGCTTGTGTATTATACTCACGGTGATGTATGTGAAGCTTGTGTATTATACTCACGGTGATGTATGTGAAGCTTGTGTATTATACTCACGGTGATGTATGTGAAGCTTGTGTATTATACTCACGGTGATGTATGTGAAGCTTGTGTATTATACTCACGGTGATGTATGTGAAGCTTGTGTATTATACTCACGGTGATGTATGTGAAGCTTGTGTATTATACTCACGGTGATGTATGTGAAGCTTGTGTATTATACTCACGGTGATGTATGTGAAGCTTGTGTATTATACTCACGGTGATGTATGTGAAGCTTGTGTATTATACTCACGGTGATGTATGTGAAGCTTGTGTATTATACTCACGGTGATGTATGTGAAGCTTGTGTATTATACTCACGGTGATGTATGTGAAGCTTGTGTATTATACTCACGGTGATGTATGCGAAGCTTGTGTATTATACTCACGGTGATGTGTGTGAAGCTTGTGTATTATACTCACGGTGATGTGTGTGAAGCTTGTGTATTATATTCACGGTGATGTATGTGAAGCTTGTGTATTATACTCACGGTGATGTATGTGAAGCTTGTGTATTATACTCACGGTGATGTGTGTGAAGCTTGTGTATTATACTCACGATGATGTATGTGAAGCGTGTGTATTATACTCACGGTGATGTATGTGAAGCTTGTGTATTATACTCACGGTGATGTATGTGAAGCTTGTGTATTATACTCACGGTGATGTGTGTGAAGCTTGTGTATTATACTCACGGTGATGTGTGTGAAGCTTGTGTATTATACTCACGGTGATGTGTGGGAAGTTTGTGTATTATACTCACGATGATGTATGTGAAGCTTGTGTAATATACTCACGGTGAGATATGGGAAGCTTGTGTAATATACTCACGATCATGTGTGAGAAGCTTGTGTATTATACTCACGGTGATGTATGCGAAGCTTGTGTATTATACTCACGGTGAGATATGGGAAGCTTGTGTAATATACTCACGATCATGTGTGAGAAGCTTGTGTATTATACTCACGGTGATGTATGTGAAGCTTGTGTATTATACTCACGGTGATGTGTGTGAAGCTTGTGTATTATACTCACGGTGATGTGTGTGAAGCTTGTGTATTATACTCACGGTGATGTGTGTGAAGTTTGTGTATTATACTCACGGTGATGTGTGTGAAGTTTGTGTATTATACTCACGGTGATGTGTGTGAAGCTTGTGTATTATACTCACGATGATGTATGCGAAGCTTGTGTATTATACTCACGATGATGTATGCGAAGCTTGTGTATTATACTCACGATGATGTGTGCGAAGCTTGTGTATTATACTCACGATGAGATATGCGAAGCTTGTGTATTATACTCACGGTGATGTGTGTGAAGCTTGTGTATTATACTCACGATGAGATATGCGAAGCTTGTGTATTATACTCACGGTGATGTGTGTGAAGCTTGTGTATTATACTCACGATGATGTATGCGAAGCTTGTGTATTATACTCACGATGATGTGTGTGAAGCTTGTGTATTATACTCACGGTGATGTATGTGAAGCTTGTTTAATATACTCACGATGATGTATGCGAAGCTTGTGTATTATACTCACGATGAGATATGCGAAGCTTGTGTATTATACTCACGGTGATGTGTGTGAAGCTTGTGTATTATACTCACGGTGATGTGTGTGAAGTTTGTGTATTATACTCACGGTGATGTATGTGAAGCTTGTGTATTATACTCACGATGATGTATGTGAAGCTTGTGTATTATACTCACGGTGATGTATGTGAAGCTTGTGTATTATACTCACGGTGATGTATGTGAAGCTTGTGTATTATACTCACGATGATGTATGTGAAGCTTGTATATTATACTCACGGTGATGTATGTGAAGCTTGTATATTATACTCACGGTGATGTGTGTGAAGCTTGTGTATTATACTCACGATGATGTATGTGAAGCTTGTGTATTATACTCACGATGAGATATGCGAAGCTTGTGTATTATACTCACGGTGATGTGTGTGAAGCTTGTGTATTATACTCACGATGATGTATGTGAAGCTTGTGTATTATACTCACGATGAGATATGCGAAGCTTGTGTATTATACTCACGGTGATGTGTGTGAAGCTTCTGTATTATACTCACGATGATGTATGTGAAGCTTGTGTATTATACTCACGGTGATGTGTGTGAAGCTTGTGTATTATACTCACGGTGATGTATGTGAAGCTTGTGTATTATACTCACGATGATGTATGTGAAGCTTGTGTATTATACTCACGATGATGTATGTGAAGCTTGTGTATTATACTCACGGTGATGTATGCGAAGCTTGTGTATTATACTCACGGTGATGTGTGTGAAGCTTGTGTATTATACTCACGGTGATGTGTGAGAAGCTTGTGTATTATACTCACGGTGATGTATGTGAAGCTTGTTTAATATACTCACGATGATGTATGCGAAGCTTGTGTATTATACTCACGGTGATGTATGTGAAGCTTGTTTAATATACTCACGGTGATGTATGCGAAGCTTGTGTATTATACTCACGGTGATGTATGTGAAGCTTGTATATTATACTCACGGTGATGTATGTGAAGCTTGTTTAATATACTCACGATGATGTATGCGAAGCTTGTGTATTATACTCACGATGATGTATGTGAAGCTTGTGTATTATACTCACGATGATGTATGTGAAGCTTGTGTATTATACTCACGATGATGTATGCGAAGCTTGTGTATTATACTCACGGTGATGTATGTGAAGCTTGTGTATTATACTCACGATGATGTATGTGAAGCTTGTGTATTATACTCACGATGATGTATGTGAAGCTTGTGTATTATACTCACGATGATGTATGCGAAGCTTGTGTATTATACTCACGATGATGTATGCGAAGCTTGTGTATTATACTCACGGTGATGTGTGTGAAGCTTGTGTATTATACTCACGGTGATGTATGGGAAGCTTGTGTATTATACTCACGATGATGTATGTGAAGCTTGTGTATTATACTCACGATGATGTATGTGAAGCTTGTGTATTATACTCACGATGATGTATGTGAAGCTTGTGTATTATACTCACGATGATGTATGCGAAGCTTGTGTATTATACTCACGGTGATGTGTGTGAAGCTTGTGTATTATACTCACGGTGATGTATGTGAAGCTTGTGTATTATACTCACGATGATGTATGTGAAGCTTGTGTATTATACTCACGATGATGTATGTGAAGCTTGTGTATTATACTCACGATGATGTATGCGAAGCTTGTGTATTATACTCACGGTGATGTGTGTGAAGCTTGTGTATTATACTCACGATGATGTATGTGAAGCTTGTGTATTATACTCACGATGATGTATGTGAAGCTTGTGTATTATACTCACGATGATGTATGCGAAGCTTGTGTATTATACTCACGGTGATGTATGTGAAGCTTGTGTATTATACTCACGATGATGTATGTGAAGCTTGTGTATTATACTCACGATGATGTATGTGAAGCTTGTGTATTATACTCACGATGATGTATGCGAAGCTTGTGTATTATACTCACGATGATGTATGCGAAGCTTGTGTATTATACTCACGGTGATGTATGTGAAGCTTGTGTATTATACTCACGATGATGTATGGGAAGCTTGTGTATTATACTCACGATGATGTATGCGAAGCTTGTGTATTATACTCACGGTGATGTGTGTGAAGCTTGTGTATTATACTCACGGTGATGTGTGTGAAGCTTGTGTATTATACTCACGGTGATGTATGTGAAGCTTGTTTAATATACTCACGATGATGTATGCGAAGCTTGTGTATTATACTCACGATGATGTATGCGAAGCTTGTGTATTATACTCACGATGAGATATGCGAAGCTTGTGTATTATACTCACGGTGATGTGTGTGAAGCTTGTGTATTATACTCACGATGATGTATGCGAAGCTTGTGTATTATACTCACGGTGATGTGTGTGAAGCTTGTGTATTATACTCACGGTGATGTGTGTGAAGCTTGTGTATTATACTCACGGTGATGTATGGGAAGCTTGTGTAATATACTCACGGTGATGTATGGGAAGCTTGTGTATTATACTCACGATGATATATGTGAAGCTTGTGTATTATACTCACGGTGAGGTATGTGAAGCTTGTGTATTATACTCACGATGATATATGTGAAGCTTGTGTATTATACTCACGATGATGTGTGTGAAGCTTGTGTATTATACTCACGGTGATGTATGTGAAGCTTGTGTATTATACTCACGATGATATATGTGAAGCTTGTGTATTATACTCACGATGATATATGTGAAGCTTGTGTATTATACTCACGGTGATGTGTGTGAAGCTTGTATATTATACTCACGGTGATGTATGAGAAGCTTGTGTATTATACTCACGGTGATGTGTGTGAAGCTTGTGTATTATACTCACGGTGATGTATGCGAAGCTTGTGTATTATACTCACGATGATATATGTGAAGCTTGTGTATTATACTCACGATGATGTGTGTGAAGCTTGTGTATTATACTCACGGTGATGTATGTGAAGCTTGTGTATTATACTCACGATGATATATGTGAAGCTTGTGTATTATACTCACGATGATGTGTGTGAAGCTTGTGTATTATACTCACGGTGATGTATGTGAAGCTTGTGTATTATACTCACGATGATATATGTGAAGCTTGTGTATTATACTCACGGTGATGTGTGTGAAGCTTGTGTATTATACTCACGATGATGTATGCGAAGCTTGTGTATTATACTCACGGTGATGTATGGAAAGCTTGTGTATTATACTCACGGTGATGTATGTGAAGCTTGTGTATTATACTCACGGTGATGTATGTGAAGCTTGTGTATTATACTCACGGTGAGATGTACGAAGTTTGTGTATTATACTCACGGTGAGATGTACGAAGCTTGTGTATTATACTCACGATGATGTATGTGAAGCTTGTGTATTATACTCACGATGAGATGTACGAAGCTTGTGTATTATACTCACGGTGATGTATGTGAAGCTTGTGTATTATACTCACGGTGAGGTATGTGAAGCTTGTGTAATATACTCACGATGATATATGGGAAGCTTGTGTATTATATTCACGGTGATATATGGGAAGCTTGTGTATTATACTCACGGTGATGTATGCGAAGCTTGTGTATTATACTCACGATGAGATATGTGATGCTTGTGTGTTATACTCACGGTGATGTATGCTAAGCTTGTGTATTATACTCACGATTATGTATGGGAAGCTTGTGTATTATACTCACGGTGATGTATGGGAAGCTTGTGTATTATACTCACTATGATGTAAGTGAAACTTGTGTATTATACTCACGATGATGTATGTGAAACTTGTGTATTATACTCACGATGATGTATGTGAAACTTGTGTATTATACTCACGATGATGTATGTGTAGCTTGTGTATTATACTCACGGTGATGTATGGGAAGCTTGTGTATTATACTCACGATGATGAATGTGAAACTTGTGTATTATACTCACGGTGAGATGTGGGAAGCTTGTGTATTATACTCACTATGATGTATGTGAAACTTGTGTATTATACTCACGATGATGTATGTGAAGCTTGTGTATTATACTCACGGTGATGTATGGAAAGCTTGTGTATTATACTCACGATGATGTATGTGAAACTTGTGTATTATACTCACGGTGATGTATGTGAAGCTTGTGTATTATACTCACGGTGATGTATGGGAAGCTTGTGTATTATACTCACGATGATGTATGCGAAGCTTGTGTATTATACTCACGATGATGTATGTGAAGCTTGTGTATTATACTCACGGTGATGTATGGGAAGCTTGTGTATTATACTCACGATGATGTATGTGAAACTTGTGTATTATACTCACGGTGAGATGTGGGAAGCTTGTGTATTATACTCACGATGATGTATGTGAAGCTTGTGTATTATACTCACGATGATGTATGTGAAGCTTGTGTATTATACTCACGATGATGTATGTGAAACTTGTGTATTATACTCACGGTCATGTATGTGAAGCTTGTGTATTATACTCACGGTGATGTATGGGAAGCTTGTGTATTATACTCACGATGATGTATGCGAAGCTTGTGTATTATACTCACGATGATGTATGGGAAGCTTGTGTATTATACTCACGGTGATGTATGTGAAGCTTGTGTATTATACTCACGGTGAGATGTACGAAGCTTGTGTATTATACTCACGGTTAGATGTACGAAGCTTGTGTATTATACTCACGATGATGTATGTGAAGCTTGTGTATTATACTCACGATGATATATGGGAAGCTTGTGTATTATACTCACGGTGATATATGGGAAGCTTGTGTATTATACTCACGGTGAAATATGCTAAGCTTGTGTATTATACTCACGGTGATGTATGTGAAGCTTGTGTATTATACTCACGATGATATATGGGAAGCTTGTGTATTATACTCACGGTGAAATATGGGAAGCTTGTGTATTATACTCACGGTGATGTATGCGAAGCTTGTGTATTATACTCACGATGAGATATGTGATGCTTGTGTGTTATACTCACGGTGATGTATGCTAAGCTTGTGTATTATACTCACGATCATGTATGTGAAGCTTGTGTATTATACTCACGGTGAGATGTACGAAGCTTGTGTATTATACTCACGGTTAGATGTACGAAGCTTGTGTATTATACTCACGATGATGTATGTGAAGCTTGTGTATTATACTCACGGTGAGATGTACGAAGCTTGTGTATTATACTCACGGTTATATGTACGAAGCTTGTGTATTATACTCACGATGATGTGTACGAAGCTTGTGTATTATACTCACTGTGATGTATGTGAAGCTTGTGTATTATACTCACGATGATGTATGCGAAGCTTGTGTATTATACTCACGGTGATGTATGCGAAGCTTGTGTATTATACTCACGGTGATGTATGCGAAGCTTGTGTATTATACTGACGGTGAGATGTGGGAAGCTTGTGTATTATACTCACTATGATGTATGTGAAACTTGTGTATTATACTCACGATGATGTATGTGAAGCTTGTGTATTATACTCACGGTGATGTATGCGAAGCTTGTGTATTATACTCACGGTGATGTATGTGAAGCTTGTGTATTATACTCACGGTGATGTATGCGAAGCTTGTGTATTATACTCACGGTGATGTATGAGAAGCTTGTGTATTATACTCACGATGATGTATGTGAAGCTTGTGTATTATACTCACGGTGAGATGTACGAAGCTTGTGTATTATACTCACGGTGATGTATGCGAAGCTTGTGTATTATACTCACGGTGAGATGTGGGAAGCTTGTGTATTATACTCACTATGATGTATGTGAAACTTGTGTATTATACTCACGATGATGTATGTGAAGCTTGTGTATTATACTCACGGTGAGATGTGGGAAGCTTGTGTATTATACTCACTATGATGTATGTGAAACTTGTGTATTATACTCACGGTGATGTATGGGAAGCTTGTGTATTATACTCACGGTGATGTATGGGAAGCTTGTGTATTATACTCACGGTGATGTATGTGAAACTTGTGTATTATACTCACGGTGATGTATGGGAAGCTTGTGTATTATACTCACGGTGAGGTATGGGAAGCTTGTGTATTATACTCACGGTGATGTATGCGAAGCTTGTGTATTATACTCACGGTGATGTATGTGAAGCTTGTGTATTATACTCACGATGAGATAGGGAAGCTTGTGTATTATACTCACGATGATGTATGCGAAGCTTGTGTATTATACTCACGATGATGTATGCGAAGCTTGTGTATTATACTCACGGTGATGTATGCGAAGCTTGTGTATTATACTCACGGTGATGTATGTCAAGCTTGTGTATTATACTCACGATGATGTATGGGAAGCTTGTGTATTATACTCACGGTGATGTATGGGAAGCTTGTGTGTTATACTCACGATGATATATGTGAAACTTGTGTATTATACTCACGATGATGTATGCGAAGCTTGTGTATTATACTCACGGTGAGATGTACGAAGCTTGTGTATTATACTCACGATGATGTATGCGAAGCTTGTGTATTATACTCACGGTGAGATATGCGAAGCTTGTGTATTATACTCACGGTGATGTATGTGAAGCTTGTGTATTATACTCACGGTGATGTATGGGAAGCTTGTGTATTATACTCACGGTGATGTATGGGAAGCGTGTGTATTATACTCACGGTGAGATGTGGGAAGCTTGTGTATTATACTCACGGTGATGTGTGGGAAGCTTGTGTATTATACTCACGATGATGTATGGGAAGCTTGTGTATTATACTCACGGTGATGTATGTGAAGCTTGTGTATTATACTCACGGTGATGTATGGGAAGCTTGTGTATTATACTCACGGTGATGTATGTGAAGCTTGTGTATTATACTCACGGTGATGTATGTGAAGCTTGTGTATTATACTCACGGTGATGTGTGTGAAGCTTGTGTATTATACTCACGGTGATGTATGTGAAGCTTGTGTATTATACTCACGGTGATGTGTGTGAAGCTTGTGTATTATACTCACGGTGATGTGTGGGAAGTTTGTGTATTATACTCACGATGATGTATGTGAAGCTTGTGTAATATACTCACGGTGAGATATGGGAAGCTTGTGTAATATACTCACGATCATGTGTGAGAAGCTTGTGTATTATACTCACGGTGATGTATGCGAAGCTTGTGTATTATACTCACGGTGAGATATGGGAAGCTTGTGTAATATACTCACGATCATGTGTGAGAAGCTTGTGTATTATACTCACGGTGATGTATGTGAAGCTTGTGTATTATACTCACGGTGATGTGTGTGAAGCTTGTGTATTATACTCACGGTGATGTGTGTGAAGCTTGTGTATTATACTCACGGTGATGTGTGTGAAGTTTGTGTATTATACTCACGGTGATGTGTGTGAAGTTTGTGTATTATACTCACGGTGATGTGTGTGAAGCTTGTGTATTATACTCACGATGATGTATGCGAAGCTTGTGTATTATACTCACGATGATGTATGCGAAGCTTGTGTATTATACTCACGATGATGTGTGCGAAGCTTGTGTATTATACTCACGATGAGATATGCGAAGCTTGTGTATTATACTCACGGTGATGTGTGTGAAGCTTGTGTATTATACTCACGATGAGATATGCGAAGCTTGTGTATTATACTCACGGTGATGTGTGTGAAGCTTGTGTATTATACTCACGATGATGTATGCGAAGCTTGTGTATTATACTCACGATGATGTGTGTGAAGCTTGTGTATTATACTCACGGTGATGTATGTGAAGCTTGTTTAATATACTCACGATGATGTATGCGAAGCTTGTGTATTATACTCACGATGAGATATGCGAAGCTTGTGTATTATACTCACGGTGATGTGTGTGAAGCTTGTGTATTATACTCACGGTGATGTGTGTGAAGCTTGTGTATTATACTCACGATGATGTATGCGAAGCTTGTGTATTATACTCACGATGATGTGTGTGAAGCTTGTGTATTATACTCACGGTGATGTATGTGAAGCTTGTTTAATATACTCACGATGATGTATGCGAAGCTTGTGTATTATACTCACGATGAGATATGCGAAGCTTGTGTATTATACTCACGGTGATGTATGTGAAGCTTGTGTATTATACTCACGGTGATGTGTGTGAAGCTTGTGTATTATACTCACGATGATGTATGTGAAGCTTGTGTATTATACTCACGATGAGATATGCGAAGCTTGTGTATTATACTCACGGTGATGTGTGTGAAGCTTGTGTATTATACTCACGATGATGTATGTGAAGCTTGTGTATTATACTCACGATGAGATATGCGAAGCTTGTGTATTATACTCACGGTGATGTATGAGAAGCTTGTGTATTATACTCACGATGATGTATGTGAAGCTTGTGTATTATACTCACGGTGATGTGTGTGAAGCTTGTGTATTATACTCACGGTGATGTATGTGAAGCTTGTGTATTATACTCACGATGATGTATGTGAAGCTTGTGTATTATACTCACGATGATGTATGTGAAGCTTGTGTATTATACTCACGGTGATGTATGCGAAGCTTGTGTATTATACTCACGGTGATGTGTGTGAAGCTTGTGTATTATACTCACGGTGATGTATGTGAAGCTTGTTTAATATACTCACGATGATGTATGCGAAGCTTGTGTATTATACTCACGATGATGTATGTGAAGCTTGTGTATTATACTCACGATGATGTATGTGAAGCTTGTGTATTATACTCACGATGATGTATGCGAAGCTTGTGTATTATACTCACGGTGATGTATGTGAAGCTTGTGTATTATACTCACGATGATGTATGTGAAGCTTGTGTATTATACTCACGATGATGTATGTGAAGCTTGTGTATTATACTCACGATGATGTATGCGAAGCTTGTGTATTATACTCACGATGATGTATGCGAAGCTTGTGTATTATACTCACGGTGATGTGTGTGAAGCTTGTGTATTATACTCACGGTGATGTATGGGAAGCTTGTGTATTATACTCACGATGATGTATGTGAAGCTTGTGTATTATACTCACGATGATGTATGTGAAGCTTGTGTATTATACTCACGATGATGTATGTGAAGCTTGTGTATTATACTGACGGTGAGATGTGGGAAGCTTGTGTATTATACTCACGATGATGTATGTGAAGCTTGTGTATTATACTCACGATGATGTATGTGAAGCTTGTGTATTATACTCACGGTGATGTATGCGAAGCTTGTGTATTATACTCACGGTGATGTGTGTGAAGCTTGTGTATTATACTCACGGTGATGTATGTGAAGCTTGTTTAATATACTCACGATGATGTATGCGAAGCTTGTGTATTATACTCACGATGATGTATGTGAAGCTTGTGTATTATACTCACGATGATGTATGTGAAGCTTGTGTATTATACTCACGATGATGTATGCGAAGCTTGTGTATTATACTCACGGTGATGTATGTGAAGCTTGTGTATTATACTCACGATGATGTATGTGAAGCTTGTGTATTATACTCACGATGATGTATGTGAAGCTTGTGTATTATACTCACGATGATGTATGCGAAGCTTGTGTATTATACTCACGATGATGTATGCGAAGCTTGTGTATTATACTCACGGTGATGTATGTGAAGCTTGTGTATTATACTCACGATGATGTATGGGAAGCTTGTGTATTATACTCACGATGATGTATGCGAAGCTTGTGTATTATACTCACGGTGATGTGTGTGAAGCTTGTGTATTATACTCACGGTGATGTGTGTGAAGCTTGTGTATTATACTCACGGTGATGTATGTGAAGCTTGTTTAATATACTCACGATGATGTATGCGAAGCTTGTGTATTATACTCACGATGATGTATGCGAAGCTTGTGTATTATACTCACGATGAGATATGCGAAGCTTGTGTATTATACTCACGGTGATGTGTGTGAAGCTTGTGTATTATACTCACGATGATGTATGCGAAGCTTGTGTATTATACTCACGGTGATGTGTGTGAAGCTTGTGTATTATACTCACGGTGATGTGTGTGAAGCTTGTGTATTATACTCACGGTGATGTATGGGAAGCTTGTGTAATATACTCACGGTGATGTATGGGAAGCTTGTGTATTATACTCACGATGATATATGTGAAGCTTGTGTATTATACTCACGGTGAGGTATGTGAAGCTTGTGTATTATACTCACGATGATATATGTGAAGCTTGTGTATTATACTCACGATGATGTGTGTGAAGCTTGTGTATTATACTCACGGTGATGTATGTGAAGCTTGTGTATTATACTCACGATGATATATGTGAAGCTTGTGTATTATACTCACGGTGATGTGTGTGAAGCTTGTGTATTATACTCACGGTGATGTATGCGAAGCTTGTGTATTATACTCACGATGATATATGTGAAGCTTGTGTATTATACTCACGATGATGTGTGTGAAGCTTGTGTATTATACTCACGGTGATGTATGTGAAGCTTGTGTATTATACTCACGATGATATATGTGAAGCTTGTGTATTATACTCACGATGATGTGTGTGAAGCTTGTGTATTATACTCACGGTGATGTATGTGAAGCTTGTGTATTATACTCACGATGATATATGTGAAGCTTGTGTATTATACTCACGGTGATGTGTGTGAAGCTTGTGTATTATACTCACGATGATGTATGCGAAGCTTGTGTATTATACTCACGGTGATGTATGGAAAGCTTGTGTATTATACTCACGGTGATGTATGTGAAGCTTGTGTATTATACTCACGGTGATGTATGTGAAGCTTGTGTATTATACTCACGGTGAGATGTACGAAGTTTGTGTATTATACTCACGGTGAGATGTACGAAGCTTGTGTATTATACTCACGATGATGTATGTGAAGCTTGTGTATTATACTCACGATGAGATGTACGAAGCTTGTGTATTATACTCACGGTGATGTATGTGAAGCTTGTGTATTATACTCACGGTGAGGTATGTGAAGCTTGTGTAATATACTCACGATGATATATGGGAAGCTTGTGTATTATATTCACGGTGATATATGGGAAGCTTGTGTATTATACTCACGGTGATGTATGCGAAGCTTGTGTATTATACTCACGATGAGATATGTGATGCTTGTGTGTTATACTCACGGTGATGTATGCTAAGCTTGTGTATTATACTCACGATTATGTATGGGAAGCTTGTGTATTATACTCACGGTGATGTATGGGAAGCTTGTGTATTATACTCACTATGATGTAAGTGAAACTTGTGTATTATACTCACGATGATGTATGTGAAACTTGTGTATTATACTCACGATGATGTATGTGAAACTTGTGTATTATACTCACGATGATGTATGTGTAGCTTGTGTATTATACTCACGGTGATGTATGGGAAGCTTGTGTATTATACTCACGATGATGAATGTGAAACTTGTGTATTATACTCACGGTGAGATGTGGGAAGCTTGTGTATTATACTCACTATGATGTATGTGAAACTTGTGTATTATACTCACGATGATGTATGTGAAGCTTGTGTATTATACTCACGGTGATGTATGGAAAGCTTGTGTATTATACTCACGATGATGTATGTGAAACTTGTGTATTATACTCACGGTGATGTATGTGAAGCTTGTGTATTATACTCACGGTGATGTATGGGAAGCTTGTGTATTATACTCACGATGATGTATGCGAAGCTTGTGTATTATACTCACGATGATGTATGTGAAGCTTGTGTATTATACTCACGGTGATGTATGGGAAGCTTGTGTATTATACTCACGATGATGTATGTGAAACTTGTGTATTATACTCACGGTGAGATGTGGGAAGCTTGTGTATTATACTCACGATGATGTATGTGAAGCTTGTGTATTATACTCACGATGATGTATGTGAAGCTTGTGTATTATACTCACGATGATGTATGTGAAACTTGTGTATTATACTCACGGTCATGTATGTGAAGCTTGTGTATTATACTCACGGTGATGTATGGGAAGCTTGTGTATTATACTCACGATGATGTATGCGAAGCTTGTGTATTATACTCACGATGATGTATGGGAAGCTTGTGTATTATACTCACGGTGATGTATGTGAAGCTTGTGTATTATACTCACGGTGAGATGTACGAAGCTTGTGTATTATACTCACGGTTAGATGTACGAAGCTTGTGTATTATACTCACGATGATGTATGTGAAGCTTGTGTATTATACTCACGATGATATATGGGAAGCTTGTGTATTATACTCACGGTGATATATGGGAAGCTTGTGTATTATACTCACGGTGAAATATGCTAAGCTTGTGTATTATACTCACGGTGATGTATGTGAAGCTTGTGTATTATACTCACGATGATATATGGGAAGCTTGTGTATTATACTCACGGTGAAATATGGGAAGCTTGTGTATTATACTCACGGTGATGTATGCGAAGCTTGTGTATTATACTCACGATGAGATATGTGATGCTTGTGTGTTATACTCACGGTGATGTATGCTAAGCTTGTGTATTATACTCACGATCATGTATGTGAAGCTTGTGTATTATACTCACGGTGAGATGTACGAAGCTTGTGTATTATACTCACGGTTAGATGTACGAAGCTTGTGTATTATACTCACGATGATGTATGTGAAGCTTGTGTATTATACTCACGGTGAGATGTACGAAGCTTGTGTATTATACTCACGGTTATATGTACGAAGCTTGTGTATTATACTCACGATGATGTGTACGAAGCTTGTGTATTATACTCACTGTGATGTATGTGAAGCTTGTGTATTATACTCACGATGATGTATGCGAAGCTTGTGTATTATACTCACGGTGATGTATGCGAAGCTTGTGTATTATACTCACGGTGATGTATGCGAAGCTTGTGTATTATACTGACGGTGAGATGTGGGAAGCTTGTGTATTATACTCACTATGATGTATGTGAAACTTGTGTATTATACTCACGATGATGTATGTGAAGCTTGTGTATTATACTCACGGTGATGTATGCGAAGCTTGTGTATTATACTCACGGTGATGTATGTGAAGCTTGTGTATTATACTCACGGTGATGTATGCGAAGCTTGTGTATTATACTCACGGTGATGTATGAGAAGCTTGTGTATTATACTCACGATGATGTATGTGAAGCTTGTGTATTATACTCACGGTGAGATGTACGAAGCTTGTGTATTATACTCACGGTGATGTATGCGAAGCTTGTGTATTATACTCACGGTGAGATGTGGGAAGCTTGTGTATTATACTCACTATGATGTATGTGAAACTTGTGTATTATACTCACGATGATGTATGTGAAGCTTGTGTATTATACTCACGGTGAGATGTGGGAAGCTTGTGTATTATACTCACTATGATGTATGTGAAACTTGTGTATTATACTCACGGTGATGTATGGGAAGCTTGTGTATTATACTCACGGTGATGTATGGGAAGCTTGTGTATTATACTCACGGTGATGTATGTGAAACTTGTGTATTATACTCACGGTGATGTATGGGAAGCTTGTGTATTATACTCACGGTGAGGTATGGGAAGCTTGTGTATTATACTCACGGTGATGTATGCGAAGCTTGTGTATTATACTCACGGTGATGTATGTGAAGCTTGTGTATTATACTCACGATGAGATAGGGAAGCTTGTGTATTATACTCACGATGATGTATGCGAAGCTTGTGTATTATACTCACGATGATGTATGCGAAGCTTGTGTATTATACTCACGGTGATGTATGCGAAGCTTGTGTATTATACTCACGGTGATGTATGTCAAGCTTGTGTATTATACTCACGATGATGTATGGGAAGCTTGTGTATTATACTCACGGTGATGTATGGGAAGCTTGTGTGTTATACTCACGATGATATATGTGAAACTTGTGTATTATACTCACGATGATGTATGCGAAGCTTGTGTATTATACTCACGGTGAGATGTACGAAGCTTGTGTATTATACTCACGATGATGTATGCGAAGCTTGTGTATTATACTCACGGTGAGATATGCGAAGCTTGTGTATTATACTCACGGTGATGTATGTGAAGCTTGTGTATTATACTCACGGTGATGTATGGGAAGCTTGTGTATTATACTCACGGTGATGTATGGGAAGCGTGTGTATTATACTCACGGTGAGATGTGGGAAGCTTGTGTATTATACTCACGGTGATGTGTGGGAAGCTTGTGTATTATACTCACGATGATGTATGGGAAGCTTGTGTATTATACTCACGGTGATGTATGTGAAGCTTGTGTATTATACTCACGGTGATGTATGGGAAGCTTGTGTATTATACTCACGGTGATGTATGTGAAGCTTGTGTATTATACTCACGGTGATGTATGCGAAGCTTCTGTATTATACTCACGATGATGTATGCGAAGCTTGTGTATTATACTCACGGTGATGTATGCGAAGCTTGTGTATTATACTCACGGTGATGTATGTGAAGCTTGTGTATTATACTCACGATGATGTATGCGAAGCTTGTGTATTATACTCACGGTGATGTATGGAAAGCTTGTGTATTATACTCACGGTGATGTATGTGAAGCTTGTGTATTATACTCACGGTGATGTATGCGAAGCTTCTGTATTATACTCACGGTGAGATGTGTGAAGCTTGTGTATTATACTCACGGTTAGATGTACGAAGCTTGTGTATTATACTCACGGTGATGTATGCGAAACTTGTGTATTATACTCACGGTGATGTATGTGAAGCTTGTGTATTATACTCACGATGATGTATGCGAAGCTTGTGTATTATACTCACGGTGATGTATGGAAAGCTTGTGTATTATACTCACGGTGATGTATGGGAAGCTTGTGTATTATACTCACGATGAGATATGCGAAGCTTGTGTATTATACTCACGATGATGTATGGGAAGCTTCTGTATTATACTCAAGGTGAGATATGGGAAGCTTGTGTATTATACTCATGATGATGTATGGGAAGCTTGTGTATTATACTCACGGTGAGATATGGGAAGCTTGTGTATTATATTCATGATGATGTATGCGAAGCTTGTGTATTATACTCACGATGATGTGTGGGAAGCTTGTGTATTATACTCACGATGATGTATGCTAAGCTTGTGTATTATACTCACGATGATGTGTGGGAAGCTTGTGTATTATACTCACGATGATGTATGCTAAGCTTGTGTATTATACTCACGATGATGTATGCGAAGCTTGTGTATTATACTCACGGTGGTGTATGCGAAGCTTGTGTATTATACTCACGATGATTTATGGGAAGCTTGTGTATTATACTCACGGTGATGTATGCGAAGCTTGTGTATTATACGCACGGTGATGTATGCGAAGCTTGTGTATTATACTCACGGTGATGTATGCGAAGTTTGTGTATTATACTGACGGTGATGTATGCGAAGCTTGTGTATTATACTCACGGTGATATATGCGAAGCTTGTGTATTATACTCACGATGAGATATGCGAAGCTTGTTTATTATACTCACGATGATGTATGCGAAGCTTGTGTATTATACTCACGCGAGTATCCAGGCCATATACTCCAGCAATGCACACACAAAGTATTGCATGTGCATTGTGTCATTGTGTTTATCAACGACCTCCCATTGCACGCTGTGGCGCGTCGTCACTTGCTAACCTCTGAGTTTATACCGATAGTGAGATTAATGTAGTGTATTACCGAGTTACTGTTGGTCAGTTGTCACGCAATTTGGTCAACGGTGGAAATAGACGCTCTTTTCACTTGTAATTTGCATATTGTTTTTCGCTTTCGGCTTTTTGATTTATGGCGTAATAACATACACCTCATAATACCGTAACTGAAAATGTCCTAGCATTCTAACCACAGTCACAGCGTGCATGAATATAAGACAATGATTGTGTTATCAACTAATACGGACGACCGATCGCCTCAACACGTGACATGGTGATACTCTGGCGACGAGTTTTTCGTGTGTATATTTCCTAGATACACATGTGAATAACACACAAGCTTCGTACATCTCGCCGTGTATATATCCCCTGGATACACATGGCTATAATACACAGGCTTCGTACATCTCGCTGTGTATATCCCATGGATACACATGTGTATAATACACAGGCACCGTATATCTCGCCGTATGTATATCCCCTTGATACATATGATTATAATACACCAGCTTCGTACCTCCCCCGTGTGTATATCCCCTGGATGCACATGTGTATAATACAAAGGTTTCGTTCATATCGCCGTGTGTATATCCCATGGATACTCATGTGTTTAACACATAAGCTTTGTACATGTCGCCGTGTGTATATCATATGGATACACATGTTTATAACACACAAGCTTCGTATGTATCGCCGTGTGTATATCAACTGGATACTCATGTGTATAATACACACGCCTCGTATATTTGGCCGTATGTATATCCCCTGAATATACATACATTTAATACACAAGCTTTGTACATCTCACCGTGAGTATATCCCCTGGATACATATGTGTTTAATACAAAAGCTTCGTACATCTCGCCGCGTGTATATCACCAGGATAATACACAATATTAACACATCTCGATTGTGTATATCCCCTGGATACACATGTGTATAATACACAAGCTTCGTACATTTCGTCGCGTGTATATTACCAGGATATACACAATATACACACATCTCGCTTGTGTATATCCCCTGGATACATATGTGTATAATACACAAGCTTCGTCAATCTCGCTGTGTGTATATCATATTTATACACATGTGTATAATAAAAAATCTTCGTACATCTCGCCGTGTGTATATCATATCGATACACATGTGTTTAATGCACAATATGCACACATCTCGCTTGTGTATATCCCATGGATACACATGTGCATAACACACAAGCTTCGTACATCTCGCCGCGTGTATATCACCATGATATACACAATATACACACATCTCGCTTGTGTATATCCCCTGGATACACATGTGTATAATACACAAGCTTTGTCAATCTCGCTGTGTGTATATCATATTTATACACATGCGTATAATAAAAACTCTTCGTACATCTCGCCGTGTGTATATCGTATGGATACACATGTGTTTAATACACAATATGCAGACATCTCGCTTGTGTATATCCCATGGATACACATGTGCATAACACACAAGCTTCGTACATTTCGCCGCGTGTATATCCCATAGATACACATGTGTAAGATATACAAGCTTCGTACATCTCGACGCAGATATCCACAATCACGATGCATAAACTACTGCATTTTGTCCAAGTTAAGGATGAACGGCCCGATTTGACAGGACAGATGTCAAACTTTAACCTTTCTAACCTAAATGGATTATCCCAGTCAGTTAAAACGTGTACATCGGAATTGTATATTATTTACTTACATGAGTATACAGATAATACAAAGAGACGACACATACAGGACAGTGCGGAATGAGTCATATTTATTGAGGGAAATGTTTAGATGATAAGTTCATGAAGCTGCCTATACATATTTAATGGCCGACATATCCCATTATTCCTTCATTAATTTCGAATTTGTAGGGTGTACCTGGACTTCGGAGAGAGACACAGGAACACTTTAAAAAAAAAAAAAATTATCTTATATTAATTTCTGTTAATGCCACAGTGCAAATCATACAAGTTACAGTACACCAATTATTATCCATAGGCGACAGTGTTAATGTCCGGGGCTATGCTCAATTCATTGTGAATGCTGGAACTGTCTAACCTAGTCAATTTTGAAGGATGACTCTTCGGACCCAATATGACCCAAACACATTAATAGGTCAGTGTGCCGTTTCCGTCTTAAAATGTACCGTTTTTTTTTTCAGCACAAAAAATCATCATCAAATTTTCAAACATACCCCCATTTAAATGCCAGGTTAATTATTTCACCCACTCTGGATCAATATCCATCTAGGTATAATATTTCCATGGCGGCTTTGATTTTTTCTTGTTTTTGCATTAATTTTATCCCAATCATAATCAACATTTCAGCTGCCAAATGTGATTTTTATGCTGACTTGGGCGTGGGTGACAGCACGCCAAGGGGTGGTAATTTTTTATATTTGGTGTACTATAACCTATAGCGTATCCATAATGGAGAGGCCCCGTTTTGCCGACATGCGCGTCCGTTTGTAACATGTATCTATTGTAGCCAACACAGTGCCCCAACGGACAAACAGGTACCGTGTCAATTACATATGGGGACGATTGCATACACATGTACATCCACGTATACATACCTGAGCCAGAAGGGTAATGCCACTGAACACTTGAAGACACCACGAACGTTACATCCACTCCCTGGTCCACACACCACACAAGATTCCTGAGAGTAAACACAAAAGAAAAAACACAACTGCTAAAGTACGCTACGGGTGAAACGATGTTACAGTCTAATTATATATTATGAATGCCATTAAAATGTGGTGTATAGATATAGTGTTGGATCGGTGTATGCGTAAATGGGATTAATGTTCTGCACCAGCAGCCTTGACACAATATACTATAATAACTCCACTCAGGCGTTCATAAGTTCTCATGGCGATACATTAACGTTGCTGTTCCGATATGTTTACCTCATATTTCCAAACAACAAGCAGTAGAACCAGACAACGAGGCGACATCGCTTGTCAAACACCTAAAACATCATTTTCCGCTGAACTTCAGGTTTTATTGTTTATCAATAGCTGGTCTAGCCTCAACACAAATCTAAGAAAGCTCACATTAAGAACCATATTCAAATATCTTTTGATCAAATCAACCTTAGAATGTATCCGTCAAATGTCAAATCTTATAATACCAAGGGCTATGATTGTAGTCAGTTCCGTGCTAACTCCAATAGTGACTAATTAACCCCACCACACAATCGACTCTCCTGTACTCGTCAAAACTTAAATATGTGTAATTAATATATCTTCTATCTACTATATATTTTGAGAACTACGTATATATATATATATATGTGTGTATATATGTGTGTATGTGGGTACTTCATAGAATCGAAAACGCGTGGACAGATTGAGCTCAAATTTCGTATATATGTGTCAAAAACAACGGGGATCGCCGACGTCGCATTTTGGACAAGCTCTGAGCACTGATTCTCACTCCCAATCATCAAAATCACCGCAAACGCCACTTCGGGGGTTAAGGCGTTAACGATCTTTATATTGACCATATACGGAGATGTTAACGGCGAACGCTCTTTATTGCAATCGACATAGCTAAACGACTACCCCATGCGTGCGAAATACGGATGAGAAACGCAAAATTCAATTGTAACGAAGTTACCTGTCCGTTACCTGTTCCCGCGAACTTACCTGTTCCCACGAAGCTACACCTGTTCGTGACTCTACCTGATGGATTTGCACGGAACTTTAGTTATTGTTGTAAGAATACTGTTTACTAATCGTTCATGCCCTTATGGCTGCATCTCATGCCCTTATGGTTATAAGTAGGGACTATATTGTACCTTATTTTAAGTATCGTAGATTTAATCTACTAGTACTAATTAGTACTAGTGATTTAATCTATTATTAATCAGTATAATTTTATTAGGTTTCGGTTCCTTGCTAATGAGTTGGCTTCTTGTCAGCACAGTAGCAATTTAAGCCCCGGACCAGTACAGGTCTGGGAGAAGCACATTTTCTAGCAACCAGATAGTTTCTCAATTTCACGTTTGTTATATCCACGATACTGCTGTGCTGTTTATAGTTGTTCATAGTTATTAAAGTTATCAACCAGAGGACTCGTCGCTTTTCTTCTCCGAGTACAAAGAACCTACACAACGTTATTGAAGTCCAGAGTATCACACAATTATCTCGATTAAAAAGTCAGAATTGATCTAAGAAGCGTTTGATTACAATCCAACGCAACGTTATCGCTCGAAATATTATGCGGAGAGATTTCACGACGGGATTAATTGACTGTCCGCTCTTTTCGGGGACTATTGACCATCTCGTAAGGGTGGACAACCTCTGTCAGGGGCTGCTCAATGGCCACGGGCAGGTTAAATAACTGGGCAGTTTAGGACGGGTACCATGAATTAACTCATTGAAAAACAAAGAATGCATTGTCTGTCGTTCCTAGGAAAGGGGGATTTCATCGTGTCAATTTTTCCGCCAGAAACCAAAAATTCAAAAAAACATAAATTAAATTAAAAAAACATTAAATCTGACGGGACTTTCACTGCCCCAAACCGTGAACGCCAACGACATTGTTGGCGAGAAAATAGCCCCCAAGCCGTAAATATCAACAACAACGACATTGTTGGCGAGAAAATAATTAGTTAAAATTACTAAATACACGCAATCCTAATTTCCCTTTTCGGCAATGTGAGATTTTTCGGGGAGCCGTGATGCCAACAACAACGACCCGAAGCCCTGAATTCCAACAACAACGACATCATTGGGTCAGTTTTTTAAGTGAATCCGAGGCACTGCGATACGTCCCGAATCTGACGGGACTTCCACTGCCCCAAACCGTGAACGCCAACGACATTGTTGGCGAGAAAATAGCCCCCAAGCCGTAAATATCAACAACAACGACATTGTTGGCGAGAAAATAATTAGTTAAAATTACCAAATACACGCAATCCTAATTTCCCTTTTCGGCAATGTGAGATTTTTCGGGGAGCCGTGATGCCTACAACAACGACCCGAAGCCCTTAATGCCAACAACAACGACATCATCGGGTCAGTTTTTTAAGTGAATCCGAGGCACTGCGATACGTCCCGAATCTGACGGGACTTCCACTGCCCAAAACCGTGAACGCCAACGACATTGTTGGCGAGAAAATAGCCCCCAAGCCGTAAATATCAACAACAACGACATTGTTGGCTAGAAAATAATTAGTTAAAATTAATAAATACACGCAATCCTATTTTCCCTATACGGCAATGTGATATTTTTCGGGTAGCCCCGAGCCGTGATGCCAACAAAAACTACCCGAAGCCCTGAATGCCAACAACAACGACATCATCGGGTCAGTTTTTTTCCGCCCGATGTACCTTAAACCATACCTCTTTTAGGGAGGGTACAATAGTCTATTCTATATATTTTGAGAACTCCGTATATATATATATATATATATATATATATATATATATATATATATATATATATATATATGTGTATATGTGTACTTCATGGAATCGAAAACGCGTGGACAGATTGAGCTCAAATTTCGTATATAAGTGTAAAAAAAAACCACGGACACCGTCGGCGTCGCATTTTGGAGAAGCTCAGAGCACTCGTTCTCCAATCTCAGTCACAAAAAACGGCACTGCGGTGGTTAATCAAGTGATAATTTAATGAGCGTTTGTTTTTGACGCGTCGCTGTAAAGAGCGTCTGTTTACCATTCAACGTTATTAGCATCTGCCGAGATATATACGGGAACAATACTTTTGAGTGGTTTCCTATGCGGGGAGATTTATTGGATGCCATAGTACTCTTACAACATCATTGTTATAGTATGTATGACACTTAGGTCAGGGCTTAGGGGGGTAGTTAATGTGGATATAGGCACAATGCTTCTCAGAAATCCCGGTTACAAACCAACACTCACAATTTCGTCTTTTGCATCAGATACCAACACCTCAACCGATCGGGACGAAACTTGGTACGCGACTGTAGTTTGACCAGGTGGTCGTCGTTGTCGTATTGGCGAGCCCGTGCGACGCCGGTACAGCGAATGCGCAGACGAGATCTCGGAAACGGGCGGAGCTATCGACTTGAAATTTGCTATGTGAATGTATCTTGCCCCGGATACGAATTTAATCGGGTCGCCGAGCCCGTGCGACGCCAGCTTCGCGCATGCGCAGACCAGATCTCGGAAACGGGTGGAGCTATCGACTTGAAATGTGGTATTTGAATGTATCTTGTCCCGGGTGCGAATTTTATCGGGTCGCCGAGCCCGTGCGACGCCAGCTTCGCGCATCCGCAGACAAGATCTCGGAAACGGGTGGAGCTATCGACTTGAAATGTGGTATTTGAATGTATCTTGTCCCGGGTGCGAATTTTATCGGGTCGCCGAGCCCGTGCGACGCCAGCTTCGCGCATCCGCAGACAAGATCTCGGAAACGGTGGAGCTATCGAATTGAAATTAGGTTTTTGAATAGCCCGGACAACGTCGGGCTCAACAATTTTTCATCGGGTCAGTTCTTTCCGCCCGATGTACCTTAAATCTTTTAGGGACGGGTACCATAATTTCTCTTGATTAAAAAGCCACAATTAACTCGTTGAAAAGCCAAAATAATGTTATGTTTCTGACCAATGCCCCGCAAGTGGCGGGCTAACCTGCTAGTCTATACTATATATTTTGAGACTTCCGTATATATGTACTTCATAGAATCGAAAACGACTGGCTCGATTGAGTTCAAATTTCGTATATAAAGGTTTTTAAACCCACGCGGATCGTACACGTCGCGTTTTGGAGAAGCCCAGAGCACCCTTTCTCCACTCTCAGTCACAAAAAAACGGCACAGCGGGCTTAATCGCGTTGATCGTTAAAGAGCGTTCGCGTCCACGGTGTCGTTGATAAAGAGCGTCGTTTTCGCTATCTACTTATCTGTATGACGGGAGTTTGATGTAGCCTGTCGCTCGAAATATTATGCAGAGAGATTTTCACGACGGGAAGCGTTTGTTTTCAATTCAATGCAATTTTATCCCTCGAAATATTATGCAAAGAGATTTCACGACATTACGACGGGTACGGCAGACTCGAAATATTATGCAGAGATATTCACGACGGGAAGCGTTTGTTTTCATGTTATCGTACTGAGCGTCTATATACACGACGAGTATAAATACGGCTCCATTGACCGTCTCGAGGCGAAATTTCGTACTTAATTTCGTACTTAGGAGTTCGAAGGAACGGGGGAGATTTTTATCGGGTAAGTTTTTCCGCCCGAGGTGATCTTCACCTTGAAACGGGTGCCCACAAATGATATATATGTGTGTGTCCTTTATAGACTCGGACCGATTGAGCTCAAACTTGTTGTCTACGGGAAGTGTCATGGACGGGTTAAATTGTAACCCAGACCTGACCTTGACCTTGAAAATGATCAATTCAAGGTCAAATCGGGTAAAATTGAAAAACAAAAAATTAAATTAAAAAACTAAAAAGGCACAAATAACTCATTGAAAAAAAAAATTAAATTAAAATATATTAAAAGCATTAAAAAAGCCAGTAAATTAAAAAGGCACAATTAACTCATTAATTTTTTTTTAAATTGATTAAAACAATTTAAAATTGTCATGTTTCTGACGATTAACGCCAGTGGCGGGCTAACCTGCTAGTCTATACTATATATTTTGAGACTTCGTATATATGTGTGTGTGTACTTCATAGAATCCAAAACGCGTGTACAGATTGAGCTCAAACTTCCTATGTAAGTGTCAAATACCACCGACACGACCGTGGTAGCGGTTTAGCGAAGCTCAGAGCACCCGTTCTCCAATCTCAAATCACCGCAAAGGCACGGCGGGGGTTAATCAAGTGATTATTTAATGAGCGTTTGTTTTTGACGCATCTCTATAAAGAGCGTCTGTTTCCCATTCAACGTTATTCGCATCTGCAGAGTTATACGGGAACGCAAACGTTATCGCTCGAAATTTATTCCCTGCGAGCACGGATGGCGCGCTTTGATTTTACAGTATATACCTTCGGTATATAACGAAATCATCCCAGATAATCACGAATATAGCATCAGATTTCTCCCCAGATATACCGTTATAAAGCTACTGGAATCTGCCAATCTACGGGAAATTCCAGGGAATGCCGATTGAGCTCAAACTTGCTACCTACGGGAAGTGTCATATATAATATGATTACGTCAGTACGTATGGACAACCCAAAAACACGTACGTCCATCTATAAAATGAAAATACGCCTGTACGTATGGACCGTAGGACGGCGACATGTCACTCTGTGTCCAAAGGTTCGCTAATCCCAAGGTTCATTATACCGAAGTTTCGCCATTCCCAAGGTTCTCTATATTCCTCGATATTCAGAAGGTTTTTATAACTTTTATTTTGAAGTTTCATTCTATATTCTAAAGTTTTGAGAGGTTTCTTTATCATAAGACTCTTTTTATGAAGGAAATAACTAAAATGTACTCAATCCGATAAGACGCTGCTAAATTACTCCTTCCTTGGTTTCGGTGGGGAAAAAAATATTTGATTAGTGTCGAGGAACCCACCCATCAAAGCTCAGAGTAATTAGATATCGATCTTTGCAGTTTGCTATTTTTATTGTTTCTGGGCCTGATCGTGCCAGAAGGACGAGGTCAAATGGGCGGTCTTCCAGATAAAGATGGATAACTGTAAAATTGTGGTAATAATAACTACTTGGTATTATAGTTGTCCATCTTTTCTGGTTAAATACGCCCAGAATAGCAAACCTTCAGAATAGCGAACCTTCGATGTCTGAATAAGAACCTTTGGAATAACGAACATGGAACCTTCGAAATAATGAACGCGATCCCGTATGAAGAGCCCATGACACGTCCATCAATAAATGTATACATGTTTCATGGGACTGTTTATATATACATATATAAGACTGGAGTAAAGTTGAGACCAACATGTCTTTGTTAATTTTGGTGCCCAGATTTCAACGAAATTTGGTGTGGTGACTCAGGGTGCCCTGGCAGAGTGTATAATGGCGTTAGTTTTTCTAAATTTTGATTTAAACAAATTTAAATGAATAAAAAAAATATGAACATATGTGAATATTCAGGTACAAATAAACCTATTTGCACGAGAATATGTTGCAGCACCAGATATAGAGGAATGTGGGCCACAGTTAGACATGGGTCAGAGTGAGATATTGCCTCTAACATTTCTATAATTTCCAGACCAATCAGGACCAATATCCATGGCGCCAGTCAAGCGATATTAGCCATATAGCACATTTTACTATATTTCTTCAAAATGCAATCATCAGGTGAAGGTTGAATCTGGCCAAGCGACCAATTTTCAAGGCAAAATTATTTTAATTTAATTTTTGCAATTTTAAAGGTACTCAATCCAAATTAACCCTCGCAGATTATTATTTCCTTGACTTCGGAGGTGAAAAATATTTGATTCAAGTCGAGGAACCCACAACATCAAAGCTCATAGTGATCAGATACCGATTTTTAAAATCTATCATTTAAAGTTTTAAGTGGCCCAGCAAACAGCAGACGAGAATACTTTTTCTGACCAAATTGCAGATGAAGATGGATAATTCTAAAATCAACTGTTTTTTTGTGTGTGTGTCAGATGTTTGACAAATCAGCAATATTCGTTGAGCAAAAAGTTGATAAATTACAAGTTTTTGTCAATTTTATGCTATAATTGACTGCAGTTTTTTTTTTTAGCAATTAATCGATTCTGTCAACTGAAGCGGCATTTCAAAAAATCTTCTTGTTGTTGGAATCTGATGATATGGGGACTATTGATTCGGATTGAGGACCTTTAAGGGAAAAATATCTTTATTGGATAAATTTACATATAATACTGAATACATTTTTATGAAAACGGGTTACGTGGGTGGGGCACAATGACTCAATGAGACATAATTTATGGCCTGTGGTAGGATCCAACTTCAGTAGATGATAGGCACTTCAAAAATGAATGAGATAATTTGCCAAATGACTATTGTTTTGGGGCTGGAGTGGATAAATATTTTAGATCAAACAAACTGATGTCATTGTGCAATAATGATATGTTTGGTGCATTTCCTATATGGTTACTACTTAGGGTGACCCCTTCTGTGAAGTAGATGATACGAAACAAGTATTAAGGGTGGTCCCAGCTCGAGATTGCATGATTGTTCGTGACTTTTGTGAGCTTTTATCGTACTCTCAGATGTCTAATCATTGTGATGGTCAACAATAGTGATAGCGGAGACATAGACTGAAATTAACAATATTGATGGAAATTTAATTCTATTTAATTATATTTCAATTTAATTATATATATGTCTCTTTGCCAAAAAACTTAATGATCGTTGAGAATTTTATCTAAAATTACTAATCATGCGACACATGCTGACACTATTGGTTAATATGCATCTGATAGTATATGAACATTTTAATAATTTCCCGGGAGGAATGGCATTATTCTTGACAGGCATAGGTACATAGATGTTCATGGCATGGTCTGAGAAAATGCTACTAGATTAAACATTTATATGATTGCCTCATTACCACATTAGTCATGTACATGTATAACTAGAAGGTCGTGACAGTTCAACTAAGTTGGCCTGGAATTATTATGTTTAGCATACATATTATTCCAATCCCAATGTGTCAAGTCGACAATAGCAAGTACGCAGGGCTATATTTAATAATTTTTCCACAAATAGCCACTAGTTAATATATATATATATGTATATGCTAGCCATGCTGATCAAGCTCCCGCTTTATGCTTAAGGTTTAAATCGAGAACACAGTGTTAAAATCATGAATTATTTAATATGTGAGAATGCTAAAACTAATCACCGTGCAATATAATTATTAAATTTAACTTGATGTGTCCATCACAGGAAACAGAATTCATACACACAGATGGAAAGTTGGCCCGGAAGCATATCCTCTCACCAGTCACTGCACGAACTATGCAGTGTGCCGAGACCAAGTGGGATTGGGAGATGTTCTTCTTTTCCTTCACTCAACAAGAAGATAAATGACTCACTTTGTTAGTCACCAATTCACTGGGCTTCACATGTTTGTTACATCTGTGTGTCGAGTCTGTCGACTGTACTAGTAGATGGCTAGAATTGTATTTTGACCTGAGTCACATTCACAGTGAGTGGGTGAGGCTGAAGTCGTTGATAACTAAATTTAGTATTATCTGTAATCACTAAATTGACTAATACAATCCTAATATTATTAGATTAGTAAGCCACATGAACGCTTTCACCGATTACTGCGTCCACAAGTTCCAGCTACGCGCTACGTTCAACGGTTCATGACTGAACTATACTGTGTATAGTAAATCAGTCAGCTCTAAAATGTCCATTTTCTGATTTCCTTGACCCAAGTTGAGGTTTGACATGACAGTGTTAGATATTAACAATTAAATTTACTATTTAGAGAAGTAGTTAGTATATTGAACGATTTGCCGCTTGCAGTTGAAACTCTAAGTCTAACCACTAAACCAGTCCAGGTGAAAACAGACTTAAAATTGAACAATAACAGAACAAGTCAAATCGCCGTGGTGAGCAGTCTGCACAGACCAATCCACATTCCATTCTAATGACCTTCATTTTCATATTTTTTTCAGTCACAGATTCGTCATTGAGTTTTTTTCCGACTGACTGGTTTTCACTTTGAACACAGTTCACGTCAACTTCAAAACAACTTAACAAGTTGTTGTTGTTGTTCAACTTGTTGGCATGTTGTTGTTATTCTTCTTCTTGTTACGCCACCGTAGTGTGGTGTTTCTAGCTTTTGGTTTTTTGATATCGCATGGTCGATCGATAATTCACTGGGTGATTGTACAGGGCGAATGCATTGTGGGGCTTTTATTTATTTATAGAGTTGGAAATTCCGTTTATTTAAAAGTCGGAACTACGCGACCAGTAGGCCAAGTCCAGTAAAACGGTTCGTTATAGGTGCTGGTTGTTATTGTTATTTTAACGGAATTCTGAGTTGGTCATTCGCGAAACCAATATATTTTATATTCTATAATTAAAACCGTGGGTATATAATATATGATCCTCTTTATGGATATTGTAGGAAGGTAAATTTAGCTAAAGCGGTGGGATATCTTGCAAGACAACACATTTCGGTTTGCGCTATAACTGCTCAATGTTTTAAGGTGTTACACAGCGTCTGATAAAAAGAGTTCTATCTGGAATATTCACACAATTTTTTCAGAGAACATGCATAGAGTAAACATAGTCCTATCGGACTATCGTAAAGTAGTTCCGTTTAATTCGGGATTAATTAACCCTCAGACTGCCGAAACTGCCGACAATACATTCGCTTGTTTGTGTCCCCCGAAAATCAAACTTGCCTGTTTAGAGGTCCCATTTTCGTGGCTAATGGTGATAGAATCACAATTTTTCAGTCAAGTTCATGGATAAATTACATTACACTTAATCGGCTTATGTCCGCGGCCATAAACCTGCGTTTTGATAACAATTTATTTGAGACAAACTGTTGCGCGGGTATCAGTCGGCGCTTATCGGTTGAAGTTATTATGATCGTGCAGCCTGCACGTGCAACAAGTGTTCAAATACAACAGAAAAAAAATACTATGTCAAATAAATAACGTGATCAATGGACAGACACGTTTCATTTCCGTGGGACACGAAAAAGCGAATTTAATGTCGTCAGTTTCGGCAGTCTGAGGGTTTTAATTAATCTCCTTTACGATATCCCGATAGGACTATGTTTACTCTTTGTTCTCTGAAAAAAAAATGGTGTGAATATTCCCGATAGAACTATTTTTATCAGACGTTTTGTAACACATTAAAACATTGAGCAGTTAGCGCAATTTTCTGAAATTTCGGACTATTTCGTCTATAAAAATACGATGAGCAACTGAAAATGTTTTTCAACATTCTGGAAGGGGTATATGTCCATGGTATATATGTTTAAAATTTCACGCATAAACTATGACAGATAACAAAGTTATAATTAGTTTTATAGGCCCACCATAAATCCCCTATAATAAACGCATGCCTCCGTAAGCACATGGCTTTGCTGTGGATACTTTCGTTCCCAGCATGCATCATTCTCGCTATCTGTAAAATGTCTATGAACAATGGCTGCATGTGCCATGCACTCTTAGCTTTGATCCGCATTTAGAAGCATTCTGGTGTGGCGAATGAGAAACCTGCAGTAATTTATAAGCCGTAGTTCATTGTAATAATTTGAAGAATTACTTGTCTTAACGGAATTCTGAGGCGGTCCATTCATGTAACCAATATATTTTATATTATGATTTATATTTATGACTAATAATACGATCTTGGTGGCGTTACCATTTCTGACTATGGTTTTCTTGTTTTGACTGCTTCGACTCTAAAGTCATTCCAGTAATTGGCTCGTAGTGCTATCTTCGCTTGTGCTTTCTCGTTTGTTCTCAACGCTTACGTGCTGTGATACCGTTGTACATTTAAAATACGAGCGATAACAATAACAAGCAATTCCATTTCAAATTTCGCAAACAAGAGAGCGCCACCATTTTGTAACGAAATTACGTCATCATTTCCAACGTTGCTATGGCCTGCCAGGGGACGTAATATTCTAACTGTAACGGCACGGAATCTGGCGAGGTTTGCCGAATGCTATGCGCCCGCGTCAGTTAAATCCACATTCAGCATTTAATTTTGAATAAGGTTGATTTTGTTTTTCAAATTTAATAGTGTTGCTATAGGGAGGCTGATCGAAGAAGTAAAATAAATTCGTTTTATTAATTTGACAATTCTATTCCAACATGGCGGCCACCATAGGGCCCCCATAGGTCTGAATCGCCCGGATGTAAAAACAATTTTTTATGTTGATAGGGTATAGAAATTACCGACGTCACAACTATACTTGCGTCGCTTATGTTACTGTAAAACAACCCTTTGGGTTGTGATGAGTGTGTCCTTTATAGACTCTAACCGATTGAGCTCAAACTTGCTAAATAAGAAAATAGCCCCCAAGCCGTAAATATCAACAACAACGATATTGCTACCTACGGGGAGCAACGTTATTAGCATCTGCAGAATTATGCAGAGAGAAAGTGCTTTCCTATTTTTAGAACGCAACACATGTTTACGTCGCGTTGGTGTTTGAGATTCACAACGGGGTTAATTGACTGTCCGCTCTTTGCGACGATGAGGTTCACGGCGGGGACTATTGACCAACACTCACAATTTCGTCTTTTGCATCAGATACCAACACCTCGACCGATCGGGACGAAACTTGGTACGTGAGTGTAGTTTGACCAGGTGGTCGTCGCTGTCGTATTGCCGAGCCCGTGCGACGCCCGAGCAGCGCATGTGCAGACGAGATCTCGGAAACGGGTGGAGCTATCGACTTGAAATTTGCTATGTGAATGTATCTTGCGCCGGGTACAAATTTTATCGGGTCGCCGAGCCCGTGCGACGCCCGTGCAGCGCATGCGCAGACGAGATATGGGAAACGGGTGGAGCTATCGACTTGAAATTTGGCATGTGAATGTATCTTGCGTCGGCTACAAATTTCCATGCGCAGACCAGGTCTCGGAAACTGGTGGAGCTACCGGGTACAAATTTTTCTTATTGAAACGCGTGGAGCTAAAAATTAAAAAAATATATATAAAAATGTCATGTTTCGGACAAGCCGCCGGTGGCGGGCTAACCTGCTAGTCTATACTATCTATTTTGAGACTTCGTATATATGTATGTATGTACTTCATAGAATCCAAAACGCGTGTAAAGATTGAGCTCAAACTTCCTATGTAAGTGTCAAATCCCACCGACACGACCGTGGTCGCGGTTTAGCGAAGCTCAGAGCACCCGTTCTCCAATCTCAAATCACCGCATAGGCAGGGCGGGGGTTAATCAAGTGATTATTTAATGAGCGTTTGCTTTTGACGCATCTCTATAAAGAGCGTCTGTTTCCCATTCAACGTTATTCGCATCTGCAGAGTTATACGGGAACGCAAACGTTATCGCTCGAAATGTATTCCCTGCGAGCACGGATGGCGCGTTTTGTTTTTACAGTATATACCTTTGGTATATACCGAAATCATCCCACATAATCACGAATATAGCATGAGATTTCTCCCCAGATATACCGTTATAAAGCTACTGGAATCTGCCAATCTACGGGAAATTCCAGGGAATGCCGATTGAGCTCAAACTTGCTACCCACGGGAAGTGTCATATATATGAGTGTGTCCTTTATAGACTCGAACCGATTGAGCTCAAACTTGCTAAATAAGAAAATAGCCCCCAAGCCGTAAATATCAACAACAACGATATTGCTACCTACGGGGAGCAACGTTATTAGCATCTGCAGAATTATGCAGAGAGAAAGTGCTTTCCTATTTTTAGAACGCAACACATGTTTACGTCGCGTTGGTGATTGAGGTTCACAACGGGGTTAATTGACTGACCGCTCTTTGCGACGATGAGGTTCACGGCGGGGACTATTGACCAACACTCACAATTTCGTCTTTTGCATCAGATACCAACACCTCGACCGATCGGGACGAAACTTGGTACGTGAGTGTAGTTTGACCAGGTGGTCGTCGCTGTCGTATTGCCGAGCCCGTGCGACGCCCGTGCAGCGCATGCGCAGACGAGATCTCGGAAACGGGTGGAGCTATCGACTTGAAATTTGCTATGTGAATGTATCTTGCGCCGGGTACAAATTTGATCGGGTCGCCGAGCCCGTGCGACGCCCGTGCAGCGCATGCGCAGACGAGATCTCGGAAACGGGTGGAGCTATCGACTTGAAATTTGCTATGTGAATGTATCTTGCGCCGGGTACAAATTTTATCGGGTCGCCGAGTCCGTGCGACGCCAGCTTCGCGCATGCGCAGACCAGATCTCGGAAACGGGTGGAGCTACCGGGTACAAATTTTTCTTATTGAAACGCGTGGAGCTAAAAATTAAAAAAAAATATTTAAAAAATGTCATGTTTCGGACAAGCCGCCGGTGGCGGGCTAACCTGCTAGTCTTCTCTTCTATATATTTTGAGAACTCCGTGTATTCGAGAGATAGCCCACACCCTCCGGACCTCAATGATATGATCGTGAATGAGTGGTGATATACCCCACTAAACTTTGACAAACACCAGTAATGGTGTGTAGATCATTTACATATATCTCCTATATATTTTGATACAATCTATCTAATTTACATATCTCTCTTATATATTTATGTTTGTGTGTGTGTTGTACTTCATACAAATCTACGATTCTCGACCGATCGGGACGAAACTTGGTACGTGTGTGTAGTTTGACCAGGCGGTGGTCGTGGTCGTATTGGCGAGCCCGTGCGACGCCCGTGCAGCGCATGCTCAGACGAGATCTCGGAAACGGGTGGAGCTATCGACTTGAAATTTGCTATGTGAATGTATCTTGCGCCGGGTACAAATTTTATCGGGTCGCCGAGCCCGTGCGACGCCCGTGCAGCGCATGCGCAGACGAGATCTCGGAAACGGGTGGAGCTATCGACTTGAAATTTGCTATGTGAATGTATCTTGCGCCGGGTACAAATTTTATCGGGTCGCCGAGCCCGTGCGACGCCAGCTTCGCGCATGCGCAGACCAGATCTCGGAAACGGGTGGAGCTACCGGGTACAAATTTTTCTTATTGAAACGCGTGGAGCTAAAAAATAAAAACAAATGTCATGTTTCGGACAAGCCGCCGGTGGCGGGCTAACCTGCTAGTACTATATATTTTGAGACTTCCGTATATATATATGTGTACTTCATAGAATCGAAAACTGCTGCACCGATCGAGACCAAATTTCGTATATAAGTGTAAAAACCCACGGGGATCGTCGACGTCAGATTTTGGACAAGCTCTGAGCACCGATTATCCACTCTCAATCATCAAAATAACCGCAAACGCCACTTCGGGGGTTAAGGCATCAACGATCTTTATATTGACCATGTTCGGAGGTGTTAAGGATCAACGCTCTTTATTACAATCGAAGCTGCTAAACTTCTACCCATGCGTAAAATACGGATGCAAAACGAAACGCGGAATGCAATTATCTCGATTAAAAAGGCAGAATGGGTTGTTGTGTCATACATATCCTAGGAACAGGGGAATTTGTCATCGGGTCAGTCTTTGAGGGACGGGTACCATGAATTAATTCATGAAAAACAAAAAATGCGTGTTGTGCTGTCTTTCATAGGAAGGGAAGGGGTGATTTCATCGGGTCAGTTTTTCCGCCCGATTACAATCGAAGCTGCTAAACGGCTACCCATGCGTAAAATACGGATGCAAAACGAAACGCGGAATGCAATTATCTCGATTAAAAAGGCAGAATGGGTTGTTGTGTTCTATATGTCCTAGGAACAGGGGAATTTTTCATCGTGTCAGTCTTTGAGGGACGGGTACCATGAATTAATTCATGAAAAACAAAAAATGCGTGTTGTGCTGTCGTTCATAGGAAGGGAAGGGGTGATTTCATCGGGTCAGTTTTTCCGCCCGATAACAAACGAAGCTGCTAAACGGCTACCCATGCGTAAAATACGGATGCAAAACGAAACGCGGAATGCAATTATCTCGATTAAAAAGGCAGAATGGGTTGTTGTGTTCTATATGTCCTAGGAACAGGGGAATTTTTCATCGTGTCAGTCTTTGAGGGACGGGTACCATGAATTAATTCATGAAAAACAAAAAATGCGTGTTGTGCTGTCGTTCATAGGAAGGGAAGGGGGATTTCATCGGGTCAGTTTTTCCGCCTGATAACAAACGAAGCTGCTAAACGGCTACCCATGCGTAAAATACGGATGCAAAACGAAACGCGGAATGCAATTATCTCGATTAAAAAGGCAGAATGGGTTGTTGTGTTCTATATGTCCTAGGAACAGGGGAATTTTTCATCGTGTCAGTCTTTGATGGACGGGTACCATGAATTAATTCATGAACAACACAAAATGCGTGTTGTGCTGTCGTTCACAGGAAGGGAAGTGGGAAGGGGGGGGGGGTCATCGGGTCAGTTTTTCCGCCCGAAAAAGACCGAATAAAATAACAAAAACAAGTAAAATGTTATGTTTCTGACCAACCACGCCAGTGGCGGGCTAACCTGCTAGTATATTATATATGGACCAGGGACATATAAATATTAATATACTTGTAAATATGTTTAATGAAATCATCACCTGACTTCTCGCCAATAAGTATTATTGATCTGCACATGGAGGTGACGGGAAGACGGTCATCGAGACTACGTCGTCTCCAGGCAATATATAGTTATGAACATTGTATTGTATTTTGTATTTACATGGATTATATTGCAGAACAAAATCATAGCATAGATACAATAACGTACCGATCGTCGGCGACATCGGACGTCCTGGCGTCCCCTGTGGATAAGATAATTCCATATACCCATTTCTTTATACCATATTCGCAAATTGTGTTATTGCTCTGCAAGAAATTTGTAGAATTCGAGATACTGAGGCATATAAAATACCTGGATATCACCTACTAATATACAAATGTAGACCTAACGAAGACGATGGAAGGGTGGTGTTGGCTTCTGTATTAGAGATGATCTAAAATTTGTCATTAGGGATGATCTGGCTGTATTTATTCCACATGTTTTTGAATCAATATTTGTTGAATTTTTTATGGAAACAAATAAGAGTGTTTTATGTGGATCGGTATATCGACATAACACTGCACCAAAAGCCGACTTGAATAGTTTTGTAGAGAAAATGGAAACACTTACGAATTGTTTGCGAACATCTGGAAAAAGAGCTTGGATTTTGGGTGACTTCAATATTAATCTATTGAAAGCAGAATCACATATGAAGACAAATGAATTTCTCAATAATATGTATTCCGATGGTTTCCAACATGTAATTTAAAAACCCACTAGAGTTACGGGACACTGCTACATTGATTGATCAGCCGTTGACCAGTGGTAGCGTTTGTTCAACGGGAACTACTTGGTTTCCGTATCCATTCAAAACCAAATCTAAATATATCCCTCCATTGGGAGGCAACGCACTGGAAGATGATTTGTATGCTTGCAAAATGCAAGTATCGGATTACAAAATACAGAAAAGGGATAATCTCATTCCTGAAACTAGGACTGCCCTCAATAACTTGAAGAAAAACGATAATATGATGATTATGAATCAAACAAGAATAATACAACTGTCATAATTGACACGGCAGATTACACATCAGAAGGCTTAAAACAAATGCATGATGGTATACACTACGAGGAAATACCGGAAATTGACATCAAATTTACTCACTCGAAAGTGCTCACCTTGGTACATAAGATGCACATAGAAAAATCGATAGATGATACTACTAGAAAATTTTTATTCAACAGGAATGAACAAGTTAACATTTCATACATATACTGTTTGATGAAAATCCACAAGATTGGGGATAAACTCAAAAACATCGACTTGGCTTTCAACGACACAGGGGTGAAAATATTACCACCAAGGAGACCAATTATCTCTCAAACTGGCAGCCCTACAGAAAAAATCGGATTATTTTTAATAATAGCACCGAGTTACTGTGGCTATCTGTTGTTACTGCGGTGCATCAGACTCAGTGCAGTTGTCTCAAATAAAGGTGTCATTCACACGCCAAAGAAATAGGTAGACAAAATAGTCCCACTCAAATATGGCATTTATTTAGGAAACTCATCATATATGGACAGGTTTGAACACGATTCTGATATTATGTGATGAGTGTGTTGTTGGCGACAACACTTAATTTCTACAATTTACAACAATCTTGTAAATTCCGGTAATGTGACAGCATCGATAACCAAGAGAGGTTAGCGACGGTGTGTGAGAGCTTGGCACGTACTAAGCTCTCTCCACGCGGACCTGACCTGGCTTCTACACAAATCAGGCGGCCGCATGGAGCTGTTTCTAGGATGTCATGTAGCACCGGCACGGCCATTATCATGCCCCTCTACCATCCGTGACTTGGACGCTGGATCACACCAGCGACCCAACACCACCGGTGGGGCCACCAAGAAGATGAAGCGACTGAGACGGACCAAAACCCCATCTCGAAGGGTTACTGCACTCAAAATAATGTTGTTGGTTTCTATAGGCTATATTTCGTATAATAATGTAACCAGATTTCCATTATTTGAATGTCTGTTGTGTACCAAGTAATGTTACGGATAGCAGATTAGCCGGAATGCGCAAATAGAACTATCGTCGTCGAGTATATATATTTTTAATTTTCAAGCAAAGGATCAAATATATGTCATAGTATAATTAATTATGCAGTATAGTACCATATAGTCATTGAGTGGATTGAGTTCAAATCCTTTTTTTACACGATCATGTGTGCCACGTGTTGCCCAATCCACTTTCCGTCAATTAATTTGATTATGTCTGGTTCACATACATTCGTAATTTAATGTATGGTTCGAGCCATAAATTTAATTAAATTTAATTCAAATTATTAACTTCGATTTTAGTATCATATTACATGTAAATTATATAAGTAACACATTCCGACATTAAAAAAACTCATGAATTTATTTTTAAACCTTGACGTTTACAGAAGACTTCTTCGACTCAAATTACTCATTTTTCAATATGCTATCGATATACCGGAAATTTATTGAAAGTAACGTAAGTCTCCCTGTAAAGGGATGCTGCATCTTAAAATCACAGCAATATATGTATATAGCTATAATAATTACATTTAACTAAAACGGGTACTAGACCAGCCTGTTCTCCAGAAAATAAGCTCACATTGATCTTATTTCAAAAACACAAATAAGCCCAGATCAGCATTATTTGAATCTGAATCATGCGCTATATGAACTTAAATCGACCGACCAGAGGTGCGTTCTTTATAATGTATGTTCAACGTGGCCCGGGTCATAGCACGGAATAACGGGTATGAGTTCACTATGGGCTTATATATCCAAGGCTGTTGTGAACCGAGAAGACTTGGTGTATACTTTGAGCTGTTACAAGTATATTTTATATGGGTTGGCAGGCTACACCATAAGAAACCACGTCCTTGGAAATTGTTTACTTCAAGGAACATCTGATATACGCACTTTTGTTGTCGTAATGCTTGGGAACGGCATTATACGCAAGAGGTCCATCTGGCCTAATCCGAAGACATAAAAACAGCACAACTGCCCTGCCCCCACGTTTATGTACGAAAAGTATGTTATAGAGAGTAACGGGACGGGACTCGGTCCAGAACAGCATCAACCCATCCGATATCCCAGGCTGTTGTGAATATTAAAGACTTGGTGCATACTATGAGCGTTACAACGGCAGAATATCGCCAAAAGCTAAAGCAGCGCGAGCATCTGCTCAGAAATATGTTATGCTATACGCTATCTAACTTCAATGCATCCAGATATATGTTATGCTATACGCTATCTAACTTCATTGCATCCATATACATATAGTTACTCTCCTACATGCAATCGCGCTGTGGCACTTGAATGGAGATCGCTGGTTGGTTGAAATCATGTCACGTGACGTCGCACGCAGGACGCTAGTTGATTAACACAATCATCTTTTCATATTGTATGGATGCAACACGATACTTGAATGTCGTTCAAAACAGACGCTAAATGTTCATTGAATCTTCAGTTTGAGTTTAAATTTAAGAAATGGATGTTGATTTTGTTACGTTCATGGAGTGTGGATGCAGGTCTGGCATTGCTACGAACGCTTTCGTGTCTCACACAAAATGTCAAACCAACATGCACCCATACTCCAAGGGACGCAAGAAAATCAATTCCATTTCTTAACGCATGCGTTCTTCTACTCAGGTACAGTGTTGTCAGAACAAAGTGACACGCAGTGTTGAATATTGTGTTATTTGCACAACAAATCAAATTATATTCACTTTTAATAGCATTTACAAGCAAGGTCCTTACACATTTAAATTGCGATTTTGGGTAACCTTTTTTCATCAGATTGATACTTGAGTTTTTACATATTATTTTTTTTGTCACATTGTCAACACATTTAACACACATAAAGCCATACACTGTTATTTACAGTTTGAAAACGGATCGTAGTACTGTTTTCAACGTGATACATTGTTCCGTAATCATCTTGATGGAACTGTGTACCGTAATTTGAACACGGGGTAATGAGTCACATGGTTAATTTTGTTTTGAATATCCCAAGAAGACCACGAGAGAATTGGCATAAAAGATTACATTAGATATGTTGAAATATATGACTTATTCAGGTAAGATAACATCTATATTTTGTTATTTCGCTTGCTTCGTTTGTTGTTTTCTTTCACTTTCGGTGGTTCCTTCACATGCTTCGCGATCTATCCGAAGCAAGCGAAGGAACCGCCGAAACCCAACAACAAGAACCAAGAAAAACTTTGTTCTTGGTTGTTGTTGGGTTTCGGCGGTTCATTCGATTGCTTCGGATACTTCGTCAAGCAAGCGAAGGAACCCCCGAAAGCGAAAACAAACAACAAAATGTCGCACGAAAGAACCAAACGAAGCAAGCGAAATAACAATGATGATTTTTCGCTTTCGTCGTTAAAACTTTGATAATTTCGCTTCCTTCAGTTCTTTCGCGGCGAAGGACCCAAACTAATTGGGATTATTTCGCTTGCCTCACCGCGAAGGAACCGAAACAAGCGGGAAAAAAACAAAAGGAGGAAGCGAAAAAGGTATGCAGCGGAAACAGGACACCATATATTTGTACAATAGTTCTGACACAATGGGTGAATCACCCATCGATCTATATTACTATAATAGCCGGTCGGCCGGGGCTAAAGAGTAAAATAGACCGATCGGTCTTTCACAGCCATGGATCATAATAAACTGTTTTATAATTATCTGTCAACCAATACTTAAAGAACATTTATTCTGATTTCTCTGAGTGATTACGAATTCGCGCTACTCTAGATATAGTTGTGAACAATGCGCATGTCTTGACATCAGTTCCAGCCGTCGGGGTGTCTCTTTGGTGATGTTGTGCTGTGAAGACATGTTTAACGTCGCGTTGTGTAGTTTCGATTAGAGGGGCTTTGGTACCGTATGTGGATGCCTGACGTCACAGGATGAGCATGGGTAATAATTGTATATGTATGTGTGACTCCATTTCTTGTATTTTTAAATTTATGTAAATACTAGTTAGTTGTTATCAATGTGAAGTGGCTGTTATGGTGGGTCCCGAGTCCAAGTCGCCGTGATGATGTGGCCTCCGAAGAGAAGTGGTGGCGTTGGAGACGATTCTGTAATGCCGGCGAATGTTACACTTGCATACATGTCGCCAATCAGTAGCATTAAAGACAAATGAAACACGTGTACATGTACTTTGGAATCAATTTGTATTCCACAGTCCGATTTTTGAAACAGCTGATGGGGATTAGATTGAACATATAGCGCACATTCAAGCAGTACAGTACAAACACGATATAAAGGCTCTATCGCTGAACAAACGTAACTGTACATAGATACATGTAGATACGTATACGGGTGGATGATGTGTGAGGCCATCGGAACTAAAAGACAGATAATGACCACCGTGGAAGTTGCCTAACATCCTGGAATGTGTGAAGGGGAACATGTACAGCCTAAGTCGGTGAGTATATATGATACAGATGAACGTGTGCATATCATCAACAAGTCTGAGTAGACTTATTTATATACCAATATACATGTGCATGTAATATACCAACACTATGAGTTTTGAATGTATTGTGTTTTAATAATAGCCAACACGAATGTGTTTGCACAGCGCTGAAACATTAAACATAATGGCATGGGGATAGTACCGTGACAACTGCTGAAATGATTACTTTTTGATTTTGTAACATTATCTCTGAACCAACTTTTGTATCGGATACACTGGTATGGTATTTACGAGTAATTTGTACTCCAGTACATGTGCATTGTATACCATGCATCACGCCATGGCTACCGGTATGTGCTTTGCCATGCATGTATATCGTACAGCAATATACAATTTTATCTGATGCCAATTTCTTTTAACTTTTAATATTCCCTATAACAAATTGTACATGAAATTGATTTCTACATGTAGCTCCAAAAAGCCAAACTATTAATCACATTTCATTTATAGCTTCAAATATTGCAACGCTACCACATTTGGGGGATTTGATGCTATGAATTCGTCTTGTTAGTCAATAGTGAACTGTAGAATATGTTAGAATAATTAATTTTCAGACAGCGACACTATTTCTTAAATTTATGGAGTACAAATTTTCGAAGTCATTTCCAAAAATTATTAAATGTCTTGAATTTATTTATTAATTTTAGTGATATTCCATCTGCAGTGGCTTAAACCCTGATGGGGAATGGACCACCACATCTGTGCTTAAATCAGAAATATATCATTAACACTTTCATGACGGGAGCCGCGCTTGTGCATCATTAAAGACCCTTTGACAGTGCATTATCTAATATGATTATGTGCGTCTCAAGATATAAGAGAGTACACTGGCTTACAAGGTGAAGGTAAATATTATTAGGCCAATGAGAATGCATTGGCACAGGTTTTTTGAAAACATATTCAGGAAGCTCCAGTCATGAAAAGGTTAATAATGACATCGAATTCCGGACCAAGTTAAGGATGATATGTAATGAACATGTCTGCTTATTTTGGGGTAAACAAACATTCTAGGCAATACATTTAAACTGAAGTGCACTCTTAACAAAATTCCGTTCTCATACGGTACCAAGTTCCGGAACAATTTATGCCGGCACAGAAGCCCGTACAGTTGAGGACCATGTACCTGTCTTGGTACGGTTATATGTCCCATATGAATATGGAACTGTGTTCTATAGCCGTACAGAACATATGGCCGTAATGAAATGGTACAATGTTCCATAACCCTTACCGGCAGTAATTTTCCGGAACATTGTACCGAATGAGAACAGAAAATATTTGACAGTGTATATACACACAGACACAAATAGGTCGTTATTATTTTAGTAATAGCACATAACCAGTATATACACATACATAACAATGGCGTAGACAATACCATAATTGGTAAATATTAAATGATAAACAGGTACGCTATATAACAATGGCGTAAACAACCCCAGAATTTGTACATATTAAAAGATATCCAGGTATGCTATATAACATACACCATCCGTTACAATGACAACCAAACTATTTGTTTAATCGTAGCGTTTCCGTTATGCTCAATTATTCATATTACTTTCAGTGCATACACATACACGCCCTGTTTCGGCTATCGAGTCATGAAAATTAAGAAAGAACACCTAACTGAAATGATGAAATCTGATAATGATGCAATTCAAATATTAATGAATAAATATCCAAGAGAATGTGCCACCTTCATAAATAAAGCAAACAGCAGAAGAAATGATCAATTTTATGTTAGACAGCGATAAATATGGCAAATAATAAGAGAATGTGCACAACAACTGCCACCCCATCTCCAACCCAAATTATTATGAACAGGTTGGCGGTCACAACATTGTATATATGTATGCAAGAGAGAGAGGGAGAGGGTGAATGGAATGATCACGTGAGAATGAGACACATATTGGGATATTACAGTGACTTATAGGCCCAGGAGGCCGGGTGCGTTTATGTCAATATTCTTCTTTTGTTTCACACTAATGTAATTTATGCACATGTCACTTTAAATAAATGATCAAACAACAACAACAACATAATAGGCATTACACGACTGCATGTAACTAGGTGACTCGTGATGATAACAGACATGCAATCACGATTCACTGGTGTTCGCTATAAGAATGTAACCGGATAATTCGTTGTGAATAGGTACATGTCAGCACGAGTAATTGATGTTCACTGTACGATCGGGTTCATCCACATGGAAGGTGTACGCAGCTAGATCGTCGTAATTAAACTATTTCCGGTGATGATAAATCAGACTGTACTCAGGGGGCCCTTGCAGATATGAAATTCTTCCTTTTTGCCCAAGCGTCTGACCTTTGATGTTCTTGAATTCAAATCGCTGAATCAATGTAGTGAAGAAGAGAAACAGTTCTGAGCGAGCCATCGAATCCCCCAAGCACATCCGGGGACCTGGAACATATATATATATAGCTGTGGTAATCGTACACGTTTGAAAAATAATTTTTATATTTTGTGAATTTGTCTTTAAATAAACACCTCTCATCAAACTGCACCCACACACCCCCAATTTCATAGACCTATATATGATATATTATCCAATAACTGCTTAAAAATAACAAATGTACATCAATAGTTTATTTAAATTAACACATATTGATCAAAACAACAATTGGCAACATTTATTAACCGAGTGACACCCCTCGGTCAATTACACCGGTCCAATCCAGGCTTTGTCTTTCAGCTTATCCGAATGTGACATATCTAAAAGCTATCGAGCCGTCAACAAGTTTTTAATTATGACTTTTTACTGTCATTCCGGGATGCTAGGTGTAATTTTCGCAAACTCAGCATGATTTGTCACCTGGTCAGGCACTTACCACGTATTCACAAAGAACGAATGTACAGTAACAAGTAGATGGCGATAAGTGGGCAAGATATGCAAAAGGCATGACAGAGTTAAATACAATAGTGCATGAGGTTAACACGTGTGTTTACAATATATTTATATTACAGCATGTTATCGCCAATCCAACATACCCACGTGTAACTAGGTGCATATATGACATAAATAGTCACATAGGTTCATATGGAACTTATTTGATTCTGAAATAAGCTCATATAGGACTTATACCCGTTATTGCGTTGAATGGCTCGGGCCGCAGTGAAAAATATTACAAAGAGCGTTCATCTGGTACGTCGTATCGATGAAAACATGTAGATTAAATAGTGCCTGTGTGAGCCTATTTCGAATTGATATAAGCTCATATACGACAGTTTTGATTGTGTCCCATTTAGGTTCATATAGCGCTTAATTAAGCTTAAAATAATCCCTATATAGACTTATTCCGTGTGTTTTAAATAAGTTATATATGCGCTTATTTACGGGAGAACAGACTGGCTAATCAACTTCAGTCATCAATACCTTATTATTTATCTGAAACACGAACACATTTTCGGTTTGTGTTACGAGTATAGGCTACCTGTCGGTAGAGCACGAAATTAATGCCTTGTTGGTTTTATAGGCTAGCTACCTGTAGAGTACGGAATTAATGCCTTGTTGGTTTGCGATACGAATATAGGCTACATACTGGTCCAGTAGAAAACGGAATGGATGCCTTGTTGGTTAGGCTACCTACATGTAGATTATGGAATTAATGCCTTGTTGGTTTGTGATACGAATATAGGCTACATACTGGTCCAGTAGAAAACGGAATGGATGCATTGTTGGTTGGGCTACCTACATGTAGAGTTCGAAATGAATGCCTTGTTGTTTGTGATACATACCAGTAGAGTATGGAACGAATGCCTTGTTGGTTTGTTAAACGAATAATCTGCCTACTAGTAGAGTACGGAATGAATGCCTTGTTGGTTATATATGTCACATACCAGTATAGTACGGAATTAATACCTTGTTGGTTATATAGGCTACATACCATAAGAGTACGGAATTAATGCCTTGTTGGTTTGTCATACGTATAGGCTACATACCAGTAGAGTACGGAATTAATGCCTTGCTGGATTGTGATACGTATAGGATACATACCAGTAGAGAACGGAATGAATGCCTTGTTGGTTTGTGATGCGTATAGGCTACATACCAGTAGAGTTAGGAATGAATGCCTTGTTGGTTTATGATACGAATATAGGCTACATACCAACAGAGAACGGAATGAATGCCTTGTTGGTTTTGTATTTGCCATCATTATCGATGAAGTGTTCTGGTCTGAACGTATAGGGTTGCGTCCAGTATTCTTTGAGATGTCCGCAGTTGTTGATATCGGCGACTACCATGGTTCCCTCTGGTATGTCATAGCCTTGGATTTTAGTGTCGCAAGTGGCAGTATGTGGCAGACTCTGCGTCGCTGTTGGTTACAAAATATTATTAATTAATTTATAACAGCAATGAGCGCACAATGTTCTGAATGGAGATGCATGCGGCAAGTTTCTTTACTTCTCAGATTCCATAACTTCCCAGATTGTCTTATGTGTTCATAAACTATAATCTGAAAAAGTTATTTCCATCTGTTTAAAATTGCAAGCAGCTACTATGATAGGACTACATGTACACTAAACAGTTTTGATAGTAACATACCCACATGTATGCGTGAGTTATGTAGATAGTCAAATGTACCATGTCAGAGAAGAGACGAAACAACGCTATTGTGAATCTCTAGTCAGTGTGTATTCATAGTGGTATGCGTCATGTCAATATCGTAGGTAACGAGCACAGAGGTCTGTTTTTTGTTCTTGTATTGTAAACTGTTATAACGGTCCCGACTACGCTGATTTTATTCCATGATCATATTACAACACTTCTTAAAAACAATCCTTGATATACTGTGTCTATAATTTGCAAAATTAGGTCACTGGAGGTGAATTTAGTTATGCTACCCAACTTAACGTCCAGCATAACCAATGTCTTCTTGTGAGAAGTATCTATAGCCTCAAATTAACATTGTGGACCTCTTGTTTTAGTTACTTTTCCTTATGTTGAGTTTCTGTATCCCTAATTTGCAGAAGATACACTGAATAATCGAGGTGACTAGCGGGTGAACTTCACCACATCAACTAGGAAACTTCAGTCTCGATATGTTTCTATGTATCACATAGTAGTTGAGTCCTAAGCAGAATGAGGTCACAGAGGGTGTGGGATAGCGAAACTAAATTCACCATCTGGGGACCTCATTTTGCAAATGTCAGACAAACTATTTCATGACTGAGTTAAACAATTTAATTCAAACCACATCTTGTTTCAAACAGCATTCGATATAATTTTCCAATACCTACATAATCATAATAGGGTGATACATAATTGATTTGAGAACATGTACAGTCAGTTCGTTTCATATTGTAAATATACTATTCTAATGTAATGGTGTCAACACTGTATGACTACAGACAAGAGCTGGGAAATTGATTCGAAATGGTGACTATATAATTTACACTAACCTGACTACTGGTGTGCAAATTATGTTTCAAAATATAATGTTTATGTACGCTTTGACGTGGAAATTATATTGATAGTTTCTCATTATAGACTTGACAGAGTACAGTACGTAAATCGCGTGCGATAAGCAAAACACCGGGGGACACTCAGCTCACTGTGGACTATTACTATTAACAGTGATTGTAAACACATAACACCGGGGGACACCACTCAGCCCACTGTGGACTATTACTATTAACAGTGATTGTTAACACATAACACCGGGGGACACCACTCAGCCCACTGTGGACTATTATGATTAACGGATATTGATAATAGATAATAGATAATTGATAAAAAAATTTTTAATTATAAGTCGCATGCTTATGGTCGTTGGTTTTTTATTTTTGTTTTGTTTTTTAGTAATTTCTTAGTCACATGCAGATGGTCGTTATGAATTTGTTAATGCTCATTTACTACTTTTTAACTCTTACCTTGTATATTTTTATTTTTATTGATTGATGTAAGCGCATTGAAACTAATTTACTGTAGAATGCGTTTTAAATGTATATATAATAATAATAATAATAATAATAATAATAACACATAACACCGACAAATACTTTAGAATAGTTTACACCATTTCGATTTATTTTATAAGAGAATTAACTTAATATTGATAGCCGTCTTGCCTTGACATGTTCAAACTTGTAATGACCGGTTACATTATATTAAATTGTATTTGTTTACAAATACAATACTGTTCTAAAAGTAATACAATAGTTTTTCGATTACATCCGATTACGTTCGGATGATAATATCCTTGATTGCTATTTAAATAATGTTGACTAAATCGCCCATACCAATATGCATGTACAGTATATTATAATTATTTGTAACTGTACTATGTATATTGTAAATAAACTTATCATACCCCTATTGCCATATCATATTCTCTCCAGTCTTCGCCACTCAAGCCTTGTGTGTTGTGTGGATCACGATGAAACAATCTCACTAAACAATCGCCGCTCTATTTAGTGTATTGTTTATCACACATTCCCTCACATACTGTATATGTTCGGTATGTTGCAGCCAGTTTAGTTAGATACATTAAGTACAATCTCACCAACAGGACAAATCCGTTGTACTTCTGATATCGTCGCTGTGTTGTACGGCATGTTGGCCATGTCCGATAGCTTGATTGTTATCTCAAAGCCGACGGCCTGTGTGAACAGGGGAACAATTTCAAAAAACTATTCTTGACCACACCCACTTCCGTTATGTACTGTATATGTTCGGTATGTTGCAGCCAGTTTAGTTAGATACATTACATTACAATCTACCTGAACAATCGCCGCTCTATTTAGTGTACTGCTTATCGCACCTTCCCTTATGTACTGTATATGTTCGGTATGTTGCAGCCAGTTTAATTAGATACATTACAGTATAATCTACCTAAACAATCGCCGCTCTATTTAGTGTATTGCTTATCGCACCTTCCCTTATGTACTGTATATGTTCGGTATGTTGCAGCCAGTTTAGTTAGATACATTACAGTACAATCTACCGAAACAATCGCCGCTCTATTTAGTGTATTGCTTATCGCACCTTCCGTTATGTACTGTATATGCTCGGTATGTTGCAGCCAGTTTAATTAGATACATTGAGTACAATCTCACTGAACAATCGCCGCTCTATTTAGTGTATTGTTTATCGCACCTTCCCTTATGTACTGTATATGTTCGGTATGTTGCAGCCAGTTTAGTTAGATACATTACAGTATAATCTCACTAAACAATCGCCGCTCTATTTAGTGTATTGCTTATCGCACCTTCCCTTATGTACTGTATATGTTCCGTATGTTGCAGCCAGTTTAGTTAAATACATTACAGTATAATCTCACTAAACAATCGCCGCTCTATTTAGTGTATTGTTTATCGCACCTTCCCCTGTGTACTGTATATGTTCCGTATGTTGCAGCCAGTTTAGTTAGATACATTAAATACAATGTCACTAAACAATCGACACTCTCTTTAGTGTATTGCTTATCGCACATTTCCTTATGTACTGTATATGTTCGGTATGTTGCATCCAGTTTAGTTAGATACATTAAGTACAATCTCACTAAACAATCGCCGCTCTATTTAGTGTATTGTTTATCGCACCTTCCCTTATGTACTGTATATGTTCGGTATGTTGCAGCCAGTTTAGTTAGATACATTACAGTACAATCGACCTAAACAATCGCCGCTCTATTTAGTGTATTGTTTATCGCACCTTCCCTTATGTACTGTATATGTTTGGTATGTTGCAGCCAGTTTAGTTAGATACATTACAGTACAATCTCACTAAACAATCGCCCCTCTATTTAGTGTATTGTTTATCGCACCTTCCCTTATGTACTGTATATGTTCGGTATGTTGCAGCCAGTTTAGTTAGATACATTACAGTACAATCTACCTAAACAATCCGCGCTCTATTTAGTGTATTGTTTATCGCACATTCCCTTATGTACTGTATATGTTCGGTATGTTGCAGCCAGTTTAGTTAGATACATTACAGTACAATCTCACTAAACAATCGCCGCTCTATTTAGTGTATTGTTTATCGCACCTTTCGTTATGTACTGTATATGTTCGGTATGTTGCAGCCAGTTTAGTTAGATACATTACAGTACAATCTCACTAAACAATCGCCGCTCTATTTAGTGTATTGCTTATCGCACCTTCCCTTATGTACTGTATATGTTCGGTAAGTTGCAGCCAGTTTAATTAGATACATTACAGTACAATCTCACGAAACAATCGCCGCTCTATTTAGTGTATTGTTTATCGCACCTTCCGTTATGTACTGTATATGTTCGGTATGCTGCAGCCAGTTTAGTTAGATACATTACAGTATAATCTCGCTAAACAATCCCCGCTCTATTTAGTGTATTGCTTATTACACATTCCCTTATGTACTTTATATGTTTCGTATGTTGCAGCCAGTTTAGTTTGAAACATTAAGTACAATCTACCTAAACAATCCCCGCTCTATTTAGTGTATTTCTTATCGCACATTCCCTTATGTACTGTTTATGTTCGGTATGTTGCAGCCAGTTTAGTTAGATACATTACAGTACAATCTCACTGAACAATCGCCGCTCTATTTAGTGTATTGCTTATCACACATTCCCTTTTGTACTGTATATGTTCGGTATGTTGCAGCCAGTTTAGTTAGATACATTACAGTACAATCTCACTAAACAATCGCCGCTCTATTTAGTGTATTGCTTATCGCACCTTCCCTTATGCACTGTATATGTTCGGTATGTTGCAGCCAGTTTAATTAGATACATTAAGTACAATCTACCTAAACAATCGCCGCTCTATTTAGTGTATTGCTTATCGCACCTTCCCTTATGTACTGTATATGTTCGGTATGTTGCAGCCAGTTTAGTTAGATACATTACAGTATAATCTCACTAAACAATCGCCGCTCTATTTAGTGTATTGCTTATCGCACCTTCCCTTATGTACTGTATATGTTCGGTATGTTGCAGCCAGTTTAGTTAAATACATTACAGTACAATCTCACTAAACAATCGCCGCTCTTTTTAGTGTATTGTTTATCGCACCTTCCGTTATGTTCTGTATATGTTCGGTATGTTGCAGCCAGTTTAGTTAGATACATTACAGTACAATCGACCTAAACAATCCCCGCTCTATTTAGTGTATTGTTTATCGCACCTTCCGTTATGTACTGTATATGTTCGGTATGTTGCAGCCAGTTTAATTAGATACATTAAGTACAATCTACCTAAACAATCGCTGCTCTATTTAGTGTATTGCTTATCGCACCTTCCCTTATGTACTGTATATGTTCGGTATGTTGCAGCCAGTTTAGTTAGATACATTACAGTATAATCTCACTAAACAATCGCCGCTCTATTTAGTGTATTGCTTATCGCACCTTCCCTTATGTACTGTATATGTTCGGTATGTTGCAGCCAGTTTAGTTAAATACATTACAGTACAATCTCACTAAACAGTCGCCGCTCTATTTAGTGTATTGTTTATCGCACCTTCCCTTATGTACTGTATATGTTCGGTATGTTGCATCCAGTTTAGTTAGATACATTACAGTACAATCTCACTAAACAATCGACGCTCTATTTAGTGTATTGTTTATCGCACCTTCCCTTATGTACTGTATATGTTCGGTATGTTGCAGCCAGTTTAGTTAGATACATTAAATACAATGTCACCAAACAATCGCCGCTCTATTTAGTGTATTGTTTATCGCACCTTCCCTTATGTACTGTATATGTTCGGTATGTTGCAGCCAGTTTAGTTAGATACATTACAGTACAATCTCACTAAACAATCGCCGCTCTATTTAGTGTATTGTTTATCGCACATTCCCTTATGTACTCTATATGTTCGGTATGTTGCAGCCAGTTTAGTTAGATACATTACAGTACAATCTCACTAAACAATCGCCGCTCTATTTAGTGTATTGTTTATCGCACCTTCCCTTATGTACTGTATATGTTCGGTATGTTGCAGCCAGTTTAGTTAGATACATTACAGTACAATCTCACTAAACAATCGCCGCTCTTTTTAGTGTATTGTTTATCGCACCTTCCGTTATGTACTGTATATGTTCGGTATGTTGCAGCCAGTTTAGTTAGATACATTACAGTACAATCGACCTAAACAATCGCCCCTCTATTTAGTGTATTGTTTATCGCACCTTCCGTTATGTACTGTATATGTTCGGTATGCTGCAGCCAGTTTAGTTAGATACATTACAGTACAATCTCACCAAACAATCGCCGCTCTATTTAGTGTATTGTTTATCGCACCTTCCGTTATGCACTGTATATGTTCGGTATGCTGCAGCCAGTTTAGTTAGATACATTACAGTACAATCTCACCAAACAATCGCCGCTCTATTTAGTGTATTGTTTATCGCACCTTCCGTTATGTACTGTATATGTTCGGTATGTTGCAGCCAGTTTAGTTAGATACATTACAGTACAATCTCACTAAACAATCGCCGCTCTATTTAGTGTATTGTTTATCGCACCTTCCGTTATGTACTGTATATGTTCGGTATGTTGCAGCCAGTTTAGTTAGATACATTACAGTACAATCTCACTAAACAATCGCCGCTCTATTTAGTGTATTGTTTATCGCACCTTCCCTTATGTACTGTATATGTTCGGTATGTTGCAGCCAGTTTAGTTAGATACATTAAGTACAATCTACCTAAACAATCGACACTCTATTTAGTGTTTTGCTTATCGCACATTCCCTTATGTACTGTATATGTTCGGTATGTTGCAGCCAGTTTAACTAGATACATTATGTATTATCTCACTAAACAATCGACACTCTCTTTAGTGTATTGTTTATCGCACCTTCCGTTATGTACTGTATATGTTCGGTATGTTGCAGCCAGTTTAGTTAGATACATTACAGTACAATCTCACTAAACAATCGCCGCTCTATTTAGTGTATTGTTTATCGCACCTTCCCTTATGTACTGTATATGTTCCGTATGTTTCAGCCAGTTTAGTTAGATACATTAAGTACAATCTCACTAAACAATCGACACTCTATTTAGTGTTTTGCTTATCGCACATTCCCTTATATACTGTATATGTTCGGTATGTTGCAGCCAGTTTAGTTAGATACATTACAGTACAATCTCAATAAACAATTCCCGCTCTATCTAGTGTATTGTTTATCGCACCTTCCCTTATGTACTGTATATGTTCGGTATGTTGCAGCCAGTTTAGTTAGATACATTACAGTACAATCTCACTAAACAATCGCCGCTCTATTTAGTGTATTGTTTATCGCACCTTCGCTTATGTACTGTATATGTTCGGTATGTTGCAGCCAGTTTAGTTAGATACATTAAGTACAATCTACCTAAACAATCGACACTCTATTTAGTGTTTTGCTTATCGCACATTCCCTTATGTACTGTATATGTTCGGTATGTTGCAGCCAGTTTAACTAGATACATTATGTATTATCTCACTAAACAATCGACACTCTCTTTAGTGTATTGTTTATCGCACCTTCCCTTATGTACTGTATATGTTCGGTATGTTTCAGCCAGTTTAGTTAGATACATTAAGTACAATCTACCTAAACAATCGACACTCTATTTAGTGTTTTGCTTATCGCACATTCCCTTATATACTGTATATGTTCGGTATGTTGCAGCCAGTTTAGTTAGATACATTACAGTACAATCTCAATAAACAATTCCCGCTCTATTTAGTGTATTGTTTATCGCACCTTCGCATATGTACTGTATATGTTCGGTATGTTGCAGCCAGTTTAGTTAGATACATTAAGTATAATCTCACCAACAGGACAAATCCGTTGTACTTCTGATATCGTCGCTGTATTGTACGGCAGTTTGCCCATGTCTGATAGCGTGATGGTTCTCTCAAAGCCGACAGCCTGTGTGGATAGGGGAACACTTTCAGAAAAATTCAACTATTCTTGACCACACCTACGATTTTCTCGACTTGAGCATGTCCATCAGTTGTGGTAAAGTAATAACAGAATAATGTGTACTCCACGTCTTTCCATTACAGAACCGACAAGTTATGATGTTGGGGTCGTGTATTGAATAAACTGATGCATGGAATATTTGATTGGGCCCCAGTCTTTCGTGTGAATTGAGCTTCCTCTCAATGATGAGGATATGGCCTATATAAAGATCTACTTCAAAATATGCTGTTAAAGATTTGGTATGTTATACAAATATTAAAATAAGGCTTGGGTCCAACGTTATACGATGAAAGTATAATTACTACACGCTCACTATTCCACAGCGAACATCGTAAGTCGAAGTATAACATAGTTAATGTAAGCAGTCTAATAAATGGCTAAATCATGCACCGAAATAAAGTGAAAACATGATAATATAGAGGATTGTTTCTGTTGTGTTTGGGGGGGGGGGGGGTAATTTGTTATAAGAACACCGATGTATAATACCGACCTCGGCTATCTCGTTGGCACACTTTTGTTGCACATCCCGATTTGATATCATATGATACAGCGCCCATGATAGAGTTTTCGCTGTCGTGTCTGTTCCGGCGAAGTATAAATCGAAGACGGTCCTAATCATTCTCTCCCCTGGAAAAGAATATTAATGATGTAGGCAAATTAGGTTAACAGAGGGACGATGGACAACTATACGCTATGCAACTACACTCGATACACTCAACTGTGAGCTTTATTTTTAGATGTTTAGTTAGATCAAACTTAATTCGAATGCAACATCACTGGTATTAATACAAATCCATATCGACTTGAGTCCCATTTTTTACCCTGTGCCAATTCATTATCTTATATATGCGAGTCGGCCCTAGATTTTCTCGCATATATACGAGAATGCATTGGCCTAACAAGTTTTTATCATTTTTTTCTTTAAATCTTTCTATAAATTTTTAGGACATAAAATAAAAAAAACATCCATTACCCTGCATGGAGCCCCACACATATATAGAAGCATATAGAAGAGTGTCGTCTGCTCATGTTAAAATTGTAAAAAATTGTTAGGCCAATGCATTCTCTAATATATGCCTGGCGACCTATGGTCGACTCGCATACATAAGAGAATGGATTGGCACAGGGTCTTTAAGTAACATAAATCCATACCGACATTTCTGATATTAATTTAAATAGACACCGACATTACTGATATTCATATAAGTGTACCCGATTGTACTGATAGTGATAATATAAATATACACCGATAATACTGATATTAATATAAATTGACACCGATATTACTATCATTAATATAAATATACACCGATATTACTGATATTAATATAAATATACACCGATATTACTGATATTAATATAAATGTACACCGATATTACTGATATTAATATAAATTGACACCTATATTACTGGTATTAATATAAATGGACACCGATATTACTGATATTAATATAAATTGACACATATATTACTGGTATTAATATAAATGGACACCTATATTAATGATATTAATATACATGTACACAGATAGTTCTGATATTAATTATAAATGTACCCCGATTGTACTTATATCAAATAAATGCACACAGTTAGTGCTGATATTAGTATAAATGTACCCTGATTGTACTGATCTTAATAATATAAATGCACACCGTTAGTGCTGATATTAATATGAATGTACCCCGATTGTTCTGATCTTAATATAAATGTACATCGTTACTACTGATATTAATTATGCTTATACATCGTTAGTGCTGATATTAATATAAATGGACCCCGATTGTGCTGCTATACTTTGAGAATATTGTATGAAAGAATGTTTGTTCTTCTAATGGGATCATATTAAGTACAAACAGTCCCATTCATCATGCTACATGTATAGTATGTTTTAATACAGATGCGTACACATACAGTAAATACTTACCTCCAATAGACCTTTCCTTGTTGCCGGCTTGCTCCATTTTAATATAAAGATCCATAAAGTCTCTAATATTGTCCGAATCGTACGTCTTCTTGTGTTCTGCGATGACACCAGCTGTGTGAATCGTCATCTGCTCGACGGTATGAACAGTTTTTTTCAAAGATGGATTTAGCTGAAAATAGTTAATTTAGCTAACATAAAACATTACACAGTCCATACAGCGGAATACTGGCGAGGTTTAGATTGTGAAAACAACTGAAATTCAGATCAGACTTGGGTCGCTAGTAGCTACAGGTGATCAATTAATTCACGTGATAGTTAGACGCTCCTGATTTGTGGAAACTGGTTTAGGTCATTCAGAGCTCTGCAAACTCACTGCAAACGCGATAACACAGACCACGCATGCACATATTTCAAAACTAAGGTTGTGTGCATATATAGTGCCCACATCCACTAGTAAGGTGATATCGTTCAACCGCAAAATGCCCAGTTTTCTCAGCGATTTAATTATGTTTGAAGATGTTAACATAATTTCCTCTCGATGGACGATGGTCGCATGAACACCACAGCATGGGGCGGATGAATCTTATCGAGCGGGCTGTCGGTCAGAGTATACACTCCGTAAATAGGTTCATAATCGACCTAGTATTAGCATAGATTCATAACATATATCCGCTATTCCGTTTTATGACACGAGCCACAGTGAACACACTGAGTTGGTTAATTCGTGTTATTATCCGCTTATAATTAACTTAAGTTATAATAGGTTATTATGAGTCGATAATGGCACTAAACCACTTTCATTTTCAGTTTGTTGTGGACTCAAAATGTGGCGATTTTACGCCGATTATCGACTTAACCCTTTACCCAACAGAAGGGCCCTGTGCCAATGCATTCTCTTATATATGCGAGTCGACCATAGGTCGCCTCGCATATATAAGAGAATGCATTGGCTTAACACATTAAAAATTATAAAATTGTTAAAGAATGTAAGAAAAAATGGTAAAAAGTGTTAAAAAAAAGATTTTTTTTAGGCCAATGCATTCTCTTATATATGCGAGGCGACCTATGGTCGACTCGCATATATAAGAGAATGCATTGGTACAGGGCATAACTGTAACTATCACAATGTGGTCGAGGAGCCGGTTCCAATGATATCCATATTTGTATGGTTCTATTGAGACAGACCGAAGATATTTTAGGCTGTTGAAGCTTTATTTGGCCGGTTTTGGCCGGTTTGTTGGGTAAATGGTCAACACAAATCCTTTTATAAGCCGACAATGTGCTGATTTTATGGAGATCAAGCTGAGTTGTGATTTCCGCGACGTCGCCTCGTAGTTCATATTATCGGCGTCCACGTGATGTTTTTGCGGGCTATGTCACAGGTTAGAATAGTTCTGTAAGAAATATAAAAGTTTTTCCGTTTAGAAATCTAAACCTCTCCACTAACCTAGCTCGTTATTCGCTCGAAGTTTGTAAGTGGGTGGATTCTATATACATCTGATGACTAACTTTGTCCGTGATTCGTTCGAAGTTTTCAGTGGGTGGATACTACATACATCTGATTACTATCTTAGTCCGTGATTACGACTACACTCTTAATTATAATGCAGTATGCTACACAGTACCAACATTTGATGCTATCCTTGTCCAGTGCAGAGTTCCAAAATACTGGTTCTATATATGTATTACTGTGTACTGTGTACGAAGTACAGTATACGAATAATAAATTGTATACTAGGTGCTCTAGCTAGATTTGAAACCATCAAACATCATGCTGCTATTTCTCTGATTGTACAAGATGCAGTATTAAACTATTATTGTCACAAATTTACAGTGGCCTGGCTCTGGGTCTGACTTTCTGAGACAGTCTTATTTCCTTAATAATGTTACTAAAATGCTCTATTATTTTCATTTTATAGCGAAAACATAGAGATATCTACGAAGCCACAAGCAAGTTATCAATAACCTAGAATATTCCAGTATGCAGAAAACATCAGCCAAGAACCAAAGCATTGAAGAGGGTTAGCAAAACAAATCATCTGAATTTCTAGAACATCAACCCCGGCTACTAACTGCCAATGTAATACGCTATCAATCCTGATTCGCTCAGTTCTACGGACACCTATCCTGAACTCAGTACAATGGCTGCTCTGTGCAACGTGTGCTTCATTGTTGTGCTGCTTCTTCGTGTATTGTATCTTGCTTGTGTTAAATGTATGCTTTGTTATCAAATAAAGTATTTATCATATAGATAAATAGTGTTCCTATTTCAATTCTGTATTGAAATGTAATTGTAATTGAAATACATTTCAAAGTAATTGTAATTCTAATTAATTACATTGTGAAATATATGTAATGGGAATTGTAATTGAAAAATGTTGAAGTAATTTTAATTGTAATTAATTACATTCACAAGTAATTGCCCCAAGCCTGGTCACCATATTCAACAACATCGGATGTGCCCTTTCTGAGTACACGACGTCTGAACTATGCAAACTTGTAAACAAACAGCCAATCATTCGTAACGACAAATCACCGATAAACACACGAGAATGATTTCGTCAACGAGTCACTGTATCTTATAATTATATATGAAAGAATAATATTGTGTTCTGCAACATCGATGCTGTACTTATTGAAATAGCTGCATTAAGCAAGTTTATTCGCAGTGTGTCGCAATGTTCGAGTTTCAAATGACTTTAACAACATTGAGGTATTTACATGATGTACAATTTTACTCACCATTTTGAAAATTCCGAAAAGAATTCCCACAAACGGTAGATGATTTACAGCTGACATAGGGTCGATCCTGATCACTTGCTTATCAAGACTTCTTACCATTTCAAGAAGGTTTGAAAACATTTCATCGTCATACTCGAATCTGTAATAACAAAAACAATGTCCCAGTCGGTTATTGATTGCAGTTAATTATATATAGTCGATATTTATTTAGTCAGATTTAGTTAATGCATATATTTGATTTTCCCCCGTAGACCCGTGGAAGAGTATATTTTCTTATTGGGTTACCAATCTAATCACGGTCTTTTAGTTATATTTTGGTAATATTTAGACCAATGAAATGGCTTCTCTCTGAAGCACGTTACAGTTTTCAACCAACGATGTTGGGTGTCTCTCCTTGCCGCTGATCACGAATACTGACGGACGAATTTGTCAGAAACTATTTAACAGATCTAAGTCATTTCAATCGTACTCTAGTTCATAATTCGTAACCAGTCTGGAACGCATTCGTGAATGTTTCGCGTCTGCATCTGTCTGGTGTTATCGGACATTGAGCTGTATCCTGTCTTCAGGAATCACAACTGAAGATCTATATTTTCCATTCTGTTACCGAATCCGATTTGACAAGTGGTGACATATTGCACTGACCTAGTACTAGGTCTAAGCAGAATGGGGTCCCCAGAGGGTGAATTTGGTGATGCTAGCCCGCTATGCGGGGTAGCATCACTAAATTCACCCTTTGGGGACCTCATTCTTCAAATGACAGATACCTTATTTCAAGGCTTGTAGATGAGCCAAATTACTCTGACTCAGTTCAATGGAATGAGTTAAGGTTGATTGCAGACTATCATAACTCACGAGATGAGTTCCGAAGCCGCAATATTGTGCGAATCAAGTACACCCATTTATTAGTGATGATGCAAAGTAAACGTTACTGTTATGTCGTGCCGTCGAACATGTCATATTCACACTAATGTCAGCTGTCTGGAACAGAAACGGTCGCAGCCATGAAACGCTTCCGCTGTGAATCGAGTGAGTAACTGACTGACTCAATGTGGAAAATGAAGTGATGTGTCATCTTACTCTGGCATTTCAATGGAATGGACGTTGCTTGAAGACTATCGCTTATTGTCATGAAATCAGTTCCGAAGATTGCATGAATTGCCTATTTATATATTACACCAATGGATTCATTAATGACGTTTTTGTGTGTGACGTCAATCAGTTATATTCACCAGCTATATGGATAAGAAAGACCAGAACGCTATAAGAGTGAGACTGAATCCGTACATAACCATAATGCAGCCTTCCTCTCTCGGTATTGAGACCACGATATGTGATTGGCTTAACGACTTCATGTCAGTATTAGAGATGTATCAACACTGACAACAGTAAACATCGCATGACAAATGCAGTCTAACCATGAAAGCGAGATGGTGCGGAAGTATAATTATGGGTGTAACGGTACACTTGTTCATGATACGATATTAATAACGACTTCACGATACATGATCAACGATACGATACATATCATGATACACTAAATTCCCAAACGAATACATCAACTTTTTTTTTATAACAGGTGAAAGAATTTTTCATTGTTATCAAGATGAATTATCAGAACAAACATTTTAATAACTGGAGAAATAATTTTAAATTGTTAACTAGATGGGCGAAAATTACACATAAACATGTAAACAAGATAAAATTGCACGTTTTGCTCATGTACACATGCCCATCTTCAGACATTATTTGATGTTAATCGTGAGTTGACGATAGATTGCCATGACACGACATGACACGACGCACATACTGTGAGGCAATATCGTATAATAGCCCCTGGATTTTAAGACAGTTACATTCTGCAAATAAACAAACCAAACAGTTCCCTGCTCAGCCTCTCTGTGCTTCGGTGAAAGATAATGACGTCGGAGGAAATAACAATCTCAAATACATTGTTATAAACATAGGAATTCGCTGAAACGAAAATTTATATTTTACCGGAAACTTCTATTCAATTATTTTTAAACGTTACTTCGCATGTTGGTTATTTATTCAGTTGGTGTTATCATTAATATGTTATTAGCACTTTCTAAAAACAATGAAAGTAAGATTGTTGTTGTGATCTTTATCCAAAAATATTACAATGTTAAAATGTAACCATCAAAGCTATAGGGACTACGCAGGCTAAATGTATCCATTTTTATTGTGAGTTTTTCCATCTGATTAACATATCCCATTCTAATAGCCAATCAAATTGTACGTTATACACCATACTGACCAATGACAGTGCCTGTAGATTTTTTGATGATGGACAACGATGTCGCTGGTGAATGTTGACTGTATATGATGTATATGATGGCTGTCAAAAAGGCTAAATTTCGGTATGTCGATTCCCATAGAATGTCTAAACCAACGGGCATGCTAAGCGAATGATAATCTATTATACGTGAACATAAACATCCATGATGGCTGCCAAATGGCTACATTTCAGAAGTGAATTCCCATTGATTGTCTTGTATACAACACATATCCGTTATTTAGTAATTATTAACTAAATAACGGGTATGCTAGGAGGGTGATAATGTCTGAGATGAGCACATAAACATCCATGATGGCTGTCAACATGGCAAAATAACATTATGTCTATTCCCATAGATTGTCTTCTTTGAAAAAAATATCCGTTATTTAGTAAATCTTAACTAAATATCGGGTATGCTTGGACAATGATCATTTGTAAATGTATCACATACACATGCATGATGACTGTCAAAAAGGCTAAATGTGCTCCTTTTACAAACTATCATTCTCCTAGCATACCCGTTATTTAGTTAATATTAACTAAATAATGGGTATGCTAGGAGGGTGATAATGTCTGAGGTGAGCACATAAACACCATGATGGCTGTCAGAAAGGCTAAATGTGCTCCTTTGACAAATTATCATTCTCCTAGCATACCCGTTATTTAGTAATTATTAACTAAATAACAGGTATGCTAGGAGGGTGATAATGTATGGGATGAGCACATAAACACGCTGCGTACATATGTTGTACTTGAACAAGCCAGAATCGAGACGTCGTATGTGCACTGCACCTACCTGGAGCCGAAGATGATCACGGAGATGATATTGGAAGCTGCCTTCTGTATTACATCGAATGGGTTGGTATGTTTCCCACAGTGTTCCTCTAACAGTGGTATAACATAACTTAGTTCTTCATGCACAGATTCCTCTAATTTCCACCTGACGGCACCAAGATCCTTCATCGATTGAATTGACAATTGTCTTTGTTTGGTCCACATATCACCACTGGACCAAACCACACCTTGTACGAGACACGAATAGAAAATCATTTGATCGAACTGGTGACGTGAAATAGTTCATCAGAGGCATGGGTGTAGTACAAACAAGAGGACAAGTTCTTAAAATGTACACGAACCCCCTATACCCACAAGCAGAATGTATATAGCAACGTTTTACATCAACAATAAATAACTACAATCACACCAAGTGCAAGTAGTTACATGTGATGCCAGGGTTCGAACTTTCCAAATTAGCGAATAGGCAAAATAAAATCAATTTGCACAAAAGGTTTCTGTCACATTGATAAATTTAGAGACCATTGAAGTGACTGGTAGTACACGCCATGAAATAGCCGCCATATTTCCGGGTAGATACACGGCTACATGTTAGCGTCAAAATAGTTTGAGCAGACAGCCTTACGAACACAATAATGAATCATGTGTATACTGAGTTTGGGGGGATGCACGATGGCCGACCTGGTACCCGCACAAAAATTCAAATTGTTACCATATTCCAGTCTTTTGACCCAACAATATTAAAGACGACTTTCCCATTCTGGAATTCATGGGGATTTTCGGTATGTTATTATATGAGTATAGTCACACTCAAAAACACCAAAAGTCATTGTATAGCATATTTGTCCACGGTTGGGCTTTTCTTTCCATCAGTTGGACTGGACTAATAAGGAACTGCAAAATTGACACCAAAAAGCTATACATATGACCTTATTTTAAAAATATGTTGAAATTGTTTTCCCAAAGCGAACTTTGGATATATTGTTCCCCAGAATATGCCAGACAAAATAACACCAACAAACAGCTTGTTACCAATTCAATATAGGTTCACCTTAGAATCCGAGTCTTTTTTGTTTACATAATTATTCCTTTAATTTGACCCACAAATTACGACTTTCCCTCCATGGGATTCGTGGTGATTTTAGTGATGGCATATATGGGTATAGTCGCATTCAAACACACCAAAAACATTGCATATCAATTTGTTCACTGTTGTGTGTTTCTTTCCATCAGATTGACCGGAACAGGAAAATTTATTCAAAAAGCCATAAATACGACCCTATTTCAAAGAGCAGTAGACATTTTCCCCAAAGCGGATTTTAGTGAATTTTGGGTATATTGTTTCCAAGATTGTGCCCAACAAAATGACACCAAAACAACTTGTCAACATTTGTTCTAGGTTCACCTCAAAATCGAGTTAATAGAGCTATGATAGCACTGAGAATTATTTGAAATAGAAAACATAAAGCAATTTCAAAATAATTCAAGTGATCGAATTCAGAATGTTTGGGTCCCAGAGTAATTTCCGGAGCAAGTGAAGCTGGTATATCAATATTTCGTGTATTTATCATGTTATAGCTCCATCCAAATTATATCGATACAATGTCTAATGTCAAATGATCCATGTCTGTTTAAACCATTAAAGCAGTAAAGTCACATTTAATACACGCTTCACTGGTAGTTATATCACCCCCCCCCCAAATAATAACTGTTTATTTTCAGACCACCTACAATCCTCGAAATCGTATGCAGCTATTTTATTCAAACTTACCTGGTTTGTTCTGATTTGCAATCCGTATCGTTAGCAGTTCGCTCGGCCTCGCAGTAAAATTAGAACCATTCTGCACAAACACATCGTGGATGACATTTGGAGTTCCGAGCAGCACTACTGGTGTTTCACCCATAAATATCGTGCATACAGGGCCGTATGTTGGGTAAAGCTCTCTACCAGTAAACAATACTTTATTCCAGGAAAACAGATATTTCGGATTTCCGATAAATGGCCAGGGTCTTGGACCCGGTGGCAAGTTACGTTTCTTAGATGCCTTCCACAAAAACCTTGTTAATAGAACTGTCGCAAATACTATTAATGAGGTGGTCACATCGATGTTATATCCGAAGACTTCCATCTTGATTGAGGATGATAGGGAATTGTATTCCACGTTGTTTCAACTGAAAAAGATGCAATAGCGGGCCTGTTGTTGGTTTTAATGATTAGTCGATTAGTTGGTTAATTTGTGGGATGGTGCTACTTGATACAACTTGGATCACATATAAGACGCTGGTAGCATAACCTTCGGTAAACATGGACGTGAATGGAAATTTTGCAAACAAATGTAACGACAACGTCACCACGTTTCCTTATATATATCTTATCTTTCTACACATGGAACGCTCTTTATTGCCAACATAAGTTGTCTGATGTCAACGTCATACGTTATAATCCATGGATAAATTTATCCACGTTTTTCAATTTTAAACGACCAACCATTTATTATTTAATTGAATTAATTATTAGTGGCCTTGCAGGACATCTGATGTCAACGGGACCTACCTAATAAGATCCTCAGGGTCACATTACACTTATGTACAAACTTTCAACTCCGATGGTCCATCCGTTTCTCTACCAACAATCAGTAGATTAAAGCCAATTGCGATAGCCTTTCAAGTTTCACACTGTGTGTCGCTAATGGTCCCTCGTATGACGTCGCATGGAGGAAGATTAACCATTCAGATAAAATAATCCATAATGGAATATGTAATCCCATGAATAGGTTACTTCAGTTACGGGCGGCCTATCACAGAAACCCTTTCGACAACCGTTACGTGCATGTTTGGTGGATAAGCGGGCATCGATAATGACTGAGAAAAACTTTACTCACGCGTGTATCCACGGTATATACTCACGGTGAGATGTACGAATGATGTGTATTATACTCACGGTGATATGTACGAAGCTTGTGTATTATACCCACGCGTGTATCCACGCCATATACTCACGGTGAGATGTACGAATGATGTGTATTATACTCACGGTGAGATGTACGAAGCTTGTGTATTATACCCACGCGTGTATCCACGCCATATACTCACGTTGAGATGTACGAAGCTTGTGTATTATACCCACGCGTGTATCCACGCCATATACTCACGGTGAGATGTACGAATGATGTGTATTATACTCACGGTGATATGTACGAAGCTTGTGTATTATACCCACGCGTGTATCCACGCCATATACTCACGGTGAGATGTACGAATGATGTGTATTATACTCACGGTGATATGTACGAAGCTTGTGTATTATACCCACGCGTGTATCCACGCCATATACTCACGGTGAGATGTACGAATGATGTGTATTATACTCACGGTGATATGTACGAAGCTTGTGTATTATACCCACGCGTGTATCCACGCCATATACTCACGGTGAGATGTACGAATGATGTGTATTATACTCACGGTGATATGTACGAAGCTTGTGTATTATACCCACGCGTGTATCCACGCCATATACTCACGGTGAGATGTACGAATGATGTGTATTATACTCACGGTGATATGTACGAAGCTTGTGTATTATACCCACGCGTGTATCCACGCCATATACTCACGGTGAGATGTACGAATGATGTGTATTATACTCACGGTGAGATGTACGAAGCTTGTGTATTATTCCCACGCGTGTATCCACGCCATATACTCACGGTGAGATGTACGAATGATGTGTATTATACTCACGGTGATATGTACGAATCTTGTGTATTATACCCACGCGTGTATCCACGCCATATACTCACGTTGAGATGTACGAAGCTTGTGTATTATACCCACGCGTGTATCCACGCCATATACTCACGGTGGGATGTACGAATGATGTGTATTATACTCACGGTGATATATGCGGAGCTTGTGTTTTAAACGCACGGTGAGATATGCGAAGCTTGTGTAATATACTCACGCGAATATCCAGGCCATATACTAAAGAAATGCACACGCGAAATATTACATGTGTATTGTGCCATTGTATGTGTATCAAGGACCTCCCATTGAACGATATGGCGTGAATATGTGATAGGATCGTCATTTCCTAATCTCTGAGGTTGTACTGACAGTGAAATTAATGTAGTGTATTGCCGAGTTGCTGTTGGGTCACTTGTCAAGTGGCCAACGGCGGCAATATACGCTCTTTTCACTTGTATTTTGCATATTGTTTTTCGCTTTCGACATTTTGATTTCTGGCGTAATAACATACACCCTCAAATAAAGCAATTGATTTAGGTACTCGATAGACCCAAAAGCCGCGATAGTGCCAAACAGTTTGGTACTATACGCATTTAGAGCCCGTTTAACGCTATATAACCCAGATGAGTTGGTACTCCACAGAGTACCAATCGTTGGCTCCAAGCTGATTGTGTGAGACCGTCACGAGTGTCGATATCGAGTTTCGTGAGCAAATGACATAATTAAAGTGAAAAAATGGCCGCTCATCGACTCGCTGTCATAGATATATCGTTTAAAAGTACATTATAACAACGGAGGAACACGACACAACACCCGCTTGCGCCTTTTATTTAAAGGCGAATTCGGCCTCGACTAACAGGTACACTTTTGAAGTTTTAGTGTGGCCTAAAATGAGTAAATTTGCCTGTATCCCCCGTTGCTATAACAACGCCGGAATAAAAAAAATGAAAAATTTATTTATTTTGGCTAAATTTGGCGAAATTGGTTCAAATAGGTTACTTGTGCTGTAGATGTTCTGGAATAGTGTCAACACTGTTTGATTTGGGTCTGGGTGTGAATCGGAGAAACTTCAAAAACCGGTCGATGTTGATATTTTCGAGTTGTTGACTTGTTAATTCGACTGTCACTGTGACGGTTCCCCCAATATTCCAACAGCTGTCCAAGCCAATGATGTTTTTGGTGTTACACTTGGTAATTCCCAAAAGCTATGATGTCAACCACTAGTGATTAGTACATGACAATATCAACAACAACAACGTAGAAACTGAGAAAGTTTAGTCAGAATTGGTGTGTCGATATTGTCTTCTTCGGAATTAATTATCGCGAACTGACGTGTGGACACAGATCAGTCACTCGTCTCATTCTACATCACATTTCAACGAAACATTTGTGTGGCCATGTCTACCAGTTTCGGAGTCTGCTGAACAATGTTTTGAATGTTTCTACGGAGTCTGCGACGAACTGATTTATAGTGTTGTGAATGTGATGTATGCATGAACTGGTTGTAGGCTGTTAATGACCGCAGTTGTACCGCCATTCAACCACAGTCAAATGGTATCACCACGATTTATATTTTTCTTATACGGCATAACATATCGCCCAGTTATGGGATACTGTGAGTCCGCTATTCTGTTGATCGAAACGACATGTCTGGATGAACTACAAATCGATATACATGTATAATAGCATGGTCGGGTTAAAATAGACTGATCGGTCTTTCACAGCCAACATGCATGTGGGACATGGGTAGCAAACCAACGCTTAAAACAAAATTAATTCTGATATCTTTTGCAGGACACCATATAATTATTTACTGAGAATATTCAAAATAAACATACATGCATACATATATTCAAACAAACAGATTTAAATTGTCAAGAAATTCAGAGTTCCCACTCTTTAAACAGTGAGCACTGTGCCAGGAAGACCGATCGGTCTATTTTATCACGATCATGCTATTATAGTTAATCTGTGGTTCACTCAGACCTTTCGGTATACCCATTATCAATATCGCGTTAATGGTATGTAATTGTCGTAGTTCCTACGCTGCATTATGTGAACAAAGCCAATTTCTGTTCCAGAACCGGTTCTACAGTATGTAAATAGCGTGCGATAAGCAAAATAATCAACAATGGGGAGACCATTAACTTTGGTTAATTAAAACTGACACCACGTTGTTTGCGAAATACCGATATAGCGCTCACTAGTCATCGCCACAAGAATTTCGTGTTGAATGGGTCACCAGAATTATTATCACTCTCCCAAAAAAAAAAAATTGCCACGGTGTTGAGTGTTTTGCTTATCGTCCACGTCCAATGTGCTGTATCAGTATATGAACAAATGCTAAGATAACACAAAGAGAGTTTAATGTATTTAATATATGATCAAGTTTGGTACAGCCATAGTGAATACATTATTCTCCATTCGCATATATGCGTCAACTATGCGTCAATGTCATTTTTCCTGATCACTAGAGCCATATAAACATTGAATTTCGCGAATATGGTTTCCAGTTATGGAAGAGGTTATTTCCTAGCAAAGCATAAATGGCAGAATCGCTCAGAATGATAGCCACATATGTTTTGATAAGAACATGATGCATCTGGACATTGGAATGGTATACATGTCCATGTATGTATACAGCTAAGCTCTAATTGACCCCCCCCCCTTAACGACGTTGACCACCGCTAATACTGCGTTGTTGATGCTAATAACCATGATAAATCCAACCATGGCCCACCTCGTACCGTTTTAAAGTCAGCATTATAACCACCGCAGAGTGTATATTTCTGGCATGGCTGGATACTGCATTGAAGATGCAGTTGCGAATGTCGGTCAAGGACCAACTTCAAATGTTGATTAAACCATCAACAAATTATTAATTGATACATATATATATATATTGTTTCGGAGTGGTTAAAGAGCGGTAGCCAACTATAAAGCAGTGCGGATGATAATATAAGACCGTCCTTTATCGCAACAGGACCATTTATAGCTAAATAGCGGTATATACCGGTGTACACCACTTCTGAGTATATGACAGGTACACCGTTCTTTGCCGTATGTCACTAAATAGCGGTTGACCATGGTTGAACGGCGGTATGGTACCGATATAATCGGTGTCATCAACGCCCTATAACCTTGTTAAACGGGACGATTAATTAGAGCATAACTGTAGAACATCACAGTGAGCAAAGTCAACTTCTAATACAAGCTTTTGACGGATTCAATGATAATGTGTGTCCCAGAATTGGATCCGTGTCCTTGAGATTATCCGTCATTCCATACATGTATATATCACAACAATATCACAGCGTCAATGGTGTTTCGATCAAAAGAATAGCAGACTCTATAACTGGCAATATATTATGGCGACATGGTTCTCAAACCACGTTTCGATGAACATTGAATTATATGACCAATCGTCCTATGTACATGTACTTGTATGTTGTAGCCATCAAACTTGTGACTGACTCATGAGTCATGACTGATCTGTGACATCATAATTCTGACTTATTTCTACATTGTTGTATGTCTCGTAATCCAGTGGTTGACTCTTGTGAATTAATTGTGCCGTTTTTTTTTTGGTGAAACTTACGTATAGATATATCTTTTGAAATTCACAATATTGTCGTGCATGTCAAGTGTAACCACACTGCACTCAATGCCTCATGCTGTTTGAATTTGGTCTGTCTCAGTTCACTGAAATTGCTGCTCTCTTGCAGAGGAAACTATACATGATTAGCGCCAGTTAATTTTCGGAGGTTATCACATCTTGTCCCGTTCATATACAAACATAATCCACACAGTGCTAACAATATTCCAGGTTATTAAGAAGCAAGTTAGGTCCAATTTCACACACAAAAAATATGTTGATGAATTTCCGAGAAGTTCCCTTCCCTAATCTTAAACACACACATCGAGAGAACAACGTACCTAATTGGGTACACGCTACAGCATTTAAGCCGAGGCCGAGAGCGATCCCAACATAAAATGTGTAAGCCTGCTATTAGTTTGTGTCTTCTGCCCATTGTTATATACTGTAAAAAAAACCTCAATCGCCCCAAGTGGCCTGACGCCGCCATGTTTTCGACAAATGTATCGTGCATCACGTGATGCAATCACGTGGGTCAATATTTGGTTCCGAAATCGCCGCTAGTACCAAATGCTTAGGTATTATATCAATATATATAACCTAATTCTTCTCGGTACCTATGACTTTGATACTAGAAGACATATAGGTACTACCAAGGACCTATGCGGCTTGTTATTTCTAAGAGTGTATAAGACGATGATAGTGTTATAAGACGATGATAGTGTTATCAACTGATACGGAAGACCGATCGCCTCAAAACGTGACATGGGGATACTCTGGGACATCGTGTAGTTACAAAAGAACGAACGAGTTTTTCTTGTGTATATTTCCTGGATACACATGTGGATAACACACAAGCTTCGTACATCTCGCCGTGTATATATCCCCTGGATACACATGGCTATAATACACAGGCTTCGTACATCTCGCTGTGTATATCCCATGGATACACATGTGTATAATACACAGGCATCGTATATCACGCCGTATGTATATCCCCTTGATACATTTGATTATAATACACCAGCTTCGTACCTCCCCCGTGTGTATATCCCCTGGATGCACATGTGTATAATACAAAGTTTGACACGGTGATACTCTGGCGATATCCTGTAGTTACAAAAGAACGAACAAAGAATTATATAATGGTGATGGCAGTTGTAGGTCAAAAATATACATTAAATTACATCGAGTGCCATGGTGGTTTTGTGGGAAGTTATAATTTTCGCTGGCAGTCTCTCATGTAGAAGCATAGGTATACTATGTATATGTTTTATGGTTTATGCCAATTATGGCAAAGTGGATGTCAAGACATGATAACTTAGGGCAAGGTACGCAAACGCCACACCGACACACCGAGCAGGCAGATACAAACCAGCGTGATGCATCGACTGACAACCGGAAGGCGTCAACCCACGGCTATCTAGACGTCAACACAAATGGCTAGAACAGTAGAACGGTTGACTATTCATCGATTATGCAAAGTTTAATCACGCGATAATAGTATAATGCATATACATGTATCTATTAAGTATACAAAGTAGTTACACACCCATGTATCTACACAAATATATATACAGGTTATCGCAATACATTGGATGAGTATAGTTCCTAATGTATTTCCTGGATACGATTGTGAATATCACACAAGCTCCGTATATCTCACCGCATACATATCCCCTTGATAATCATGTGTATAATACACAAGCATCGTACATCTCACTGTGAGTGTTCGCGCTGTCGGTAGCCAAATTGGTCAAATGAATGGCCAACCTTTTTCGAATTTGGCTAATACAAGTTTAATTTGGCCAAACGGAGACGGAAAGCATGGAGCAGGAAAGCTAATTAAGAATGGCTGAATGATCTAGATCGACAGTCCAGACGAAGCTAGGCGACGAAAGTCTCTCGTACTTCGGAAATATTGTACCGTAACGGTCCAACACTGGTACACTGGTGATGTAATTTTGTGTTGACTAGGCAGTCTGTAAGATAAAATACCTAAATGCACTGTTCCTTAATTGGATGTACAGGCTCAATGGTTATATACTGTGTCATAAACTACATCCCGTCTAATAGCAATCTGGCTTGACATCATAACAGGTTTGCAGACATTATATATTCAACAGTTATCACCTCACTATAATAAGTAATAGTTAGCGACCGTCATGGTATCGGGAACATAGAGTTATTACAATTGGATTACTAGGGATTGCCCTTCACAAAATGACGGGAATCTAAATGGTCTTTGATAGATTCTAGTGTCCGCGGTCATTACTATATTATAAATGGAATGGTCATGCTTCTCTTTGTTGTCACTGGATGTGCGTGTGAATACTATACTCCACTAAAACTGTATGTATACACCCACCCCACATATACATGTACGCATGCACATATTGAACGAAACAAAATCAGCATATTACTTTAAATATTACTATATATACTAACTGAAAAATACTCAATTCTGGAGCCTTTATTCAGCGACGGAGGGGGCTTGCGGGACATTTTGATCTTAAACGGACCCCCGTGGGAGCCTGTACTCAGCATGCAACCTTATGATCACCGGCTCCTGCACTGCTGCCCATTTGTGGGAACACTTTATTTCAATAAAACTATATGTTCTACCCCCACCCTCTCCCCAACCCACATATATGCATGCACATCAAGATAATTTACTGTATTACTATATATACTAACTGAAACAAGCTCTATTCGAGAGCCTTTATTAAGCGGGGGGGGTGGGCGTGCGGCCCATTTGTTTTACGCACATTATATGATCTTGAACAACGCGCGCTTCGCGCCCATTGTGATCATTTAAACTTTCTTTTATCAGATTTACACTCAACTGCATGAAATTAATTAGCGTCGGCAGTATTGTTTACAATGCATTAGTCCCGGCCGGGAATGTGTTTTTGCTAACCGAGTTCCGACGAATCTACTGAACGGTACCCACTGGCGGGAAGTCAGCCTGTGTGCATTCGCCATATTCCGCGTATACCGGTACTCCTTCGATGCCACACTCAATGCACAATTTTCATAGTAAATACAGCAATCTTTACTAATGTTCACACCGAACTGGCAAATTAAAATACCATATTAGCACCCATTCACGAAACGACACATACAGGCCAGTGCGGAATGAGTCATAGTTATTGAGGGAAATGTTTAGATGATAAGTTAATAAAACGGTCTATACATGTTTAATGGCCGACATATCCCATTATTACTTCATTAATTTGGAATTTGCCCGGTGCAGAAGGGTATAGCGGGAGAGACACAGGAACACTTTTTTAAAACCAAATTATGTTATATTAATTTCTGTCAATGCAACATTGCTACATGTATGTGTAGTGGATAATGTTGCGGGCGCACACAAATTACGAACATTCTCAGACAATGCAAATCATACAGTGTGGATGCAGTCGTAACCGTAATGGAGAGGCCCCGTCTTGCCGACATGCGGGTCTGTTTATTTATGTATTTATTGTAGCCAACACAATGCATCAACGGACACACGAGTACCGTTGCACAATTACATCTGGACATGATTGCATGAGCATGTACATGGTCTGTATTTATAACTTGTATTTATCGTAGCCAACACAATGCATCAACGGACAAACAGGTACCGTTGCAATTACATATGTAGACGATTGCATGTACATGTACATGCATGCATACATACCTGAGCTAGTTGGTAAATGCTACTGAACACTCGATGACAGCACAAACATTACATCTCCTCCTTGATCCACTCACCAAAAGAGATTCCCGACAGTAGACACAAAAGAAAAACACAACTGCTAAAGTACGCTATGGACGAAACTATGGTACAGTCTACTTATAAATTATGAATGCCATTAAACTGTGGTTCGATATAGTGTTGGATCGGTGTATGCGAATATGCGATTCATGTTCTGCATCGGTAGCCTCGATGCAATATACTATAATGACTTCACTCAGGCGGTCGTAAGTTCTCATGTCGATACATTAACATTCGTGTTCCGATATCTTTACCTCTTATTTCCAAACAAAAAGCAGTATAGAACGCGACAACGCGGTGACCTCGCTTGTCAAACACCTAAAACGTAATTTTCCGCTGCACTTCCGGTTTTTAATTAATTAACCCCCACATCCCAATCGATACTCCTTTACTCGTCAAAACTTAAATATGTGTAATTAATATATATTATATATGGACCAGGGACATATCAATATAACTTTATTAATATACCTGTATATATGTTTAATGACATCATCACCAAACTTCTGGCCAATAATTATTATTTATCTGCACATGGAGGTGACGGGAAGACGGTTCGCGAGACTACGACATATCCATGCAATATATAGTTATAAACATTGTATTGTATTTTGTTTTTATATTGATGATATTGCAAAATAAAATCAAACCATACCTTACCATACCGATCGTCGGCGGCATCGGACGTCCTTGTCTGAGCGCTCCCGGACTGTGCCAACACAGAGGTCCCCTGGTGTGACAACTCTACCATGAGTATATACCTTAATACAAGGTATCTTTTATCTCTATCTTTTGTATCTCTATCGGACCTATGTTGAGCATAGACTCACTTGCGATTAAAATTCACCAATATCCCATGTGAATAAGATAATTCCACATACCCAGTTATTTGGACCATTCGCACCATTAATTCGGTGTATCTCCCGCATCGACACACGTAAGATAACATAGTAGCACAAACTCCAGGCAGAGTTTTCTCCCATCGCTCCGCTGAGATACCACTGCCATAAGGACATGACATAAGGGAGTGGCCATATGGCCAATGGTGAAGGGAATATGTATACAAGGTGTGACCGTATGGTTACACAAATGTAGCATATGAGTATACAGTATGAGGTATATATGCAAGTCTGGAGTGCATTAATGACCATGTGTACATGGTATGAGTATATATTAAAGGTGGAGTAAATATGTATACATGGAGTGACTGTATGGTAAACATTTGGTGTATGATTGTCACGGGTGATGTGTATATTCAAGCCTGTGGTGTATGTATGATGGCCGAGTGTGCGGAGTATTGGTATATATAGAAGGGCTTTATAACCATTGGTTGTGTGTATATGAGTATACTTGGAATGGTTATGGGTGTGGTGTATATGTATATCTTGGCGATTAGGTATACAGGTAGTGACTGTATGGCCAATGGTGAAGTGAATAGCTATTATGTACGGTCAAGGAGTGACCTTTGGCCAATGGTAGAAGGTATACAAGGTTTGACTGTGCTGTAATACATATAGTGTATGGTTGTCAATGGTGAGGGGTATGTTCAAGCTTGGAGTGTATGAGGGTGTTGGTAATGGCCATTGGTGGGGTGTTTGTATATATATATATATATATATATATAGTATGTAGCTATATATATATATATATATATATATATATTTGCGAATGTATGTCTGTCTGTTTTCTATAGAAATTCACGGGACCATCTAGATGGCACCAAAGGGGTCTGACAGGGGTAACGTTTTACGAGGAAGATAATAGTGCGGGTCAAACTTTTATAAAGTGACGCTGTTGTGGTCAGAGGCAGAAAAGGGGGAGGTGTAGCAAAAACTTGTCGCTGATTTCCACCAAACGTATACATAATCATCTGCATGATATGAGAAATCAAATGGTGTGGTTTAAAGGTGTCACAATTGGCGCCCTTCGAGTCAGGAATTCACGAAAGTTGGAGGCGCACCAAAATTGATCAAACAATTTTCAGCGCCGATTTCCACCAAAATGATACACATTCTCCATGATATAAGGAATCTAGTCGTGTGATTCAAATTGCCGTTCCGATGAGAGATGGAGGAAGGTAGACAATTTGATAAGAATTTGTTTAGTCGTCGGTTACCACCAAACTTATAAATAAACATCTCCCTGATATCAGGGGTCTATATATAACGGTGCGTAATGCTGTCAAATGAGGCGCCATTCGAGTCAGGGGTGCACTGAAGGGGAGACAGACACCAAAATTAATAATAATAATTTAGGCGCCGATTTCGACCAAATTAATACACATTCTGTTCCTTGATACTAGGAATCTAATGAGGTGATTTGAAGACGCCAAATTGGTATAATTTGGGTCAGTGTTGGGGCGAAGAGGGGCACTACCATTGATAAAAATGTGATATTCACCAGTTGTATTTAGTCATCTCCATAATTCGTTATAATAAAACAAACATTTGGCGTTCAAATTTCACAACCTCGACAAATGGTGACCGAATTAAGTAATGAGAACAATTATATCTTCTCAGCTGTCATATATATATGGGGAAGAGAATCAGGGCATTCATATAGTGAGATAGCAACAAAACAGATACACAAAAGAAAGCATTAGAAGTATGCTTATCATTATATTTAAGAGATGCATATATTCGTGCACAATGAGGGACCTTTCTAAATGAACCAACAAGATCGATGGCCAACAAAATGTTATCGTGAACTGGAGGTACCGTCATCCTCCAATGTATTCGGAAATGTCGACACGGTACCCAGAAGGTGTTCGTGACTACAGTTTATGTGTAAAATCGGCACAACTGACCGCCAAGTGGATAGCTCACTTTTGAAAACATACACAGTGTCAACTGCAGCTTTGAAAACATGACACAAACTGAACAGCTTGTCAAAATCCTATCCAACGATATTTCAAATTCATGCACTTCAATATGTCATATAATCCGAAAATTATTTTCCGCACTCGATGAGCATCGCCTCATAAGCAATGAATAAATGAAGACGAGACGACCCTATGCACATTCAGCTTTACTTAAATGGTTATATATTACCATCTATTATTATATCATTTATTGTATTGTCCAATGTACAACTATATATTAATATGTTTGCATACTGTCCTTATAAGGATGTTTTGACTATTAAACTTATATTATCTTATCTTATGTACACAGCGTCAACTGCAGCTGGCAGTTTCTGTCAACTCAAGAATGAATCTGGCTTGCCGTTAAAAACTATATACATTGTACGCGTTTGGTCGGGCTCTGACACCAGCAATCAAATTCTGCGCCTTGTTTATACTTAACCTCATTTCGCGACAAATATTCTTGTCCCACATACTATAGCAGGCTTACCCGGCATAATCCTGGCAGGTTAACCTTTTACCCAACAAACCGGCCAAAACCGGCCAAATAAAGCTTCAACAGCCTAAAATATATTCGGTCTGTCTCAATAGAACCATACAAATATGGATATCATTGGAACCGGCTCCTTGACCACATTGTGATAGTTACAGTTATGCACTGTGCCAATGCATTCTCTTATATATGCGAGTCGACCATAGGTCGCCTCGCATATATAAGAGAATGCATTGGCCTAAAAAAAATCTTTTTTTAACACTTTTTACCATTTTGTCTTACATTCTTTAACAATTTTATAATTTTTAATGTGTTAAGCCTATGCATTCTCTTATATATGCGAGGCGACCTATGGTCGACTCGCATATATAAGAGAATGCATTGGCACAGGGCCGTTCTGTTTGTAAAGGGTTAAAAAGGAACCAATCTTTTTTATGAGTTATGGTTAAGAAGGCGCCCCACTCGTGAATTTTCAAACATTTCAATTTAAAGGAAAAACATCATCCCTTATAACCAATGTATGCCTTTTTTCCCCTAACAAAATTGATATCTATATTGGCAAATGTCTGTCTGTCTGTTATACATAACTTATACATAATTATCTCCATGATATCAGGAGTCTATATCTAACGGATATTATTGTACCAAGCGTGTTAGAGCAAGTAATTGGTTAATCGCTATATACAACTGGTCATTATTATTATAACTATTATTATTATTATTATTATTATTATGTAAAGGTTAAACGTGCTAAAACTTCATCTTTTTAAGTCGATATCTGGCCATAACAATATTCTACTAATGAGTTCATGCAATCTCTACCAGAGCGCACCAGTCATACTTCCTGTATGACTCTGTCACCGGCTGGGTACTAGTCTGTGTTTCTATATTTAGCATGGGGTTTTCCATCAAAAATGGCGAAACCCGATTGCTTCACAGACAAATTTTCTATGTACCTTGAGAACAATTCCCGCACTAAAACATAATGACAGAATGGGAAATCAGAGAGGTATATAGTTTTATTGACGATTTTCGCAAGCTACTCGTCAAAGTTGCTGCGAATAACAACTCTTGTGTTTGACTTGTCGTGCGAGTTTTGACAATGTCGTAAACGTGCGATTGTAAATAGACTTTTGTGTTGATAAAATAATCGGAGAACCTAATCACACCGTTTCGAGATATAGCTCTTCGGTTTTAGTGGGACTTTTCAAATTTAATGTTGAAAATTAACACAAATTTTGGTCGATATTTTGTGTGCTTAACAAGGGCAGCATGTTGCTCTGTTCGCTTAGTATATATCTTAATATCGCGGAAGTCAACCAAATGTGGGTAAAATGTCGCCGATGGCAACGGTCTTACCGGGTCGTCAAGGGAGATAAACCATGCATGGAGTTTGAGTTCATGATCTAATTATCTTCACTTCATCCATGAAAAGCGTAGGCGTTCGCTATATGGTGTTAAATCGGACAGGTTACATCTTTAGTCAAATATAGAAATTTGTTTTCTAAATAGAGACGTGTTGGAGAAATCCATTTTGAAATAGAAAGTTCAGCGAAAATTCTCGCGTATATAAGAGAATGCCCTGGCACATAATATTTAATTCTGCAACAGCGCATTTTCCGTCATCAAAGGGTTAACCCTTTCACGACCTGAGTTGCGCTTGTGCACAATTACATACCCTACGCCAATGCATTATCTTACTTATGCGAGTCTCAGATAGGGAGTCTCACATATATAAGAGAATGGACTGGCTTACAAGATCAATGTAAATATTGTTAGGCCAATGCATTATCTTATATGTGTGAGGATCCCTGCGGGAGACTCGCATATATAAGAGAATACATTGGCACAGGGTTTTCGCAAATGTTTAGGTTGATCCAGTCGTGAAAAGCACGGAAGCCATGTCGGTGGTTGTGGTATAATTAGATGACGAATAAAAGATTTAATAACAAACCAGTCGTGTTCGTTTAGTAACGTGGTCCATCACCACAACATGAAGCACTTTCTGTCAAAACACCCACCCAGGTACAAATATTTCAGGGTGCATAGCCTGGCCCTGATACACCAGGGTATACCATATTATACCATACTAGTCCCGTGGTACAATCCCATCAGTACATGGTATAGCCTGGTAATATCCCGGTATACGGCTGATATCACAGATGTGGTACCAGGGTATTCCCTGCAATGTTACACACAATTGTTTTAATAACAAATTTGCACTTTTTATCATCAGTGGGCAAGTTCTTTGTTGGAAATTGTCCTTAATATCACATAGTGTATTCGTTCCAGCCTTAAACGAATAACTATGACATTTGGGGAAAACATCGGTATAAATGTTGTAATTTATAATATTTTATTGTAAAAACATTGAACATACCAATTACAATTGTCATATTTATACAAAATCACCTTATTATCACACATTCACATCCTACAGACCATAGACTAACATAGTAAAACAATATACATGTGTGTGCTGGTATACCATGGTATAATGTGAATAATGTCCGAACAGGAGAATTCAATGCCAATTAATTATTTCTTTGTATATTGATGTTACATTCTGAAGTAGACCATTGATATAGCGTACAACGCTTTCTTACAACACTACGTGATGGCAAAGAAAAATAATTTGTAGTATAACACGCGGTATGCTCTGATACATGCGATACCACGGTGTACGTTGGTACAAACACATTGTTCAATAACATATCTGCAATTTACACTTTGTATCAGTAGTGTGATAGTCCTTTGTTGACAATTGCTATTAACCCTTTACCCAACAAACCGGCCAAAACCGGCCAAATAAAGCTTCAACAGCCTAAAATATCTTCGGTCTGTCTCAATAGAACCATACAAATATGGATATCATTGGAACCGGCTCATTGTGATCGTTACAGTTATATCTTTTTTTAACACTTTTTACCATTTTTTCTTACATTCTTTAACAATTTTATAATTTTTAATGTGTTAAGCCAATGTATTCTGTTATATATGCGAGGCGACCTATGGTCGACTCGCATATATAAGAGAATGCATTGGCACAGGGCCGTTCTGTTGGGTAAAGGGTTAATACCGCATAGTTTATTGTTTCTTACCATTAAATGAATAATCATGACAGTAGTATTGTCTACCCTTTCCGCTCCTGATCCTGATCCATCAGGGGATTATAGGTCACGCCGCGTGGGTGTATATATCGGTGAAGGTTATCGCCATAATAACGCGTGGCGGGTACGTCTAGGTCAAGGACGAACAAAATATTTCCGCAACAAGCGGGCCGAGGTTATCACGAGTACAGCGCGTGATCGGGGGGCGTGTATGTCTAAGTTATATATATCTATTCGGCGAAGGTTATCACCATAATAGCGCGTACGTCTAGGTCCCGTGCGAACAAATCGGCGAAGGTTATCACGAGAATAGCGCGTGATCACGGGTGTATATATCTAGGTCACGGGTAAACGATATATTCCGCAACAAATCGGCGAAGGTTATCACGATATTAGCGCGTGATCGGATGGGGGCGGGTACGTCTAAGCAAACAAAACTTTCCGCAACAAATCGGCGGGGCACAGAGCCAAGGTTTTAATGGGGTAGGGTATAACTGAACGATAAACGCGGTAGGGTTTGTACTACAACACCTGGTAAATAATTGTTAATTAGTAGTCACAGAGATAGACTATAAAACGCGAGGTATCCGTTAATTAGCTGACGTTTCTATTTTGAGTAAAACAATTTCGTTTAGTGTGTGTGTGTATCGGTTTAATGGGGTAGTATAGGACTATAAAGATGTTCGGCTCACGAGAACAAATACTGTAACCGGCTGAAGCTATATCACTCACGCCCATTTCGTTTGGTCTCACGCCAATAAAGAGGGCGGGTATATATGAAAGGCTCAGTATATAAACGGCGGACGGTTACTGTTACACAATAACGGGAATATATTTCCAACTATATATATTCTAATATATAGTTATTTAGTTTTATTTGATAAAAGTTGGAGCACAATTGTTTTAAATCAGGAAGTTTTCTATTAAGGATAAACACAAAACCAGGTATGTATATTTATATTTATTCAATTGTCTTTATTTCCAGAAGGCTTGTTCAATCATAGTTTTGAGAATATATACTTCAAACCACTGTTACAATCTTATTGGGGGGTACAAACTTATAAATACACACGAGTATGGATAACTGACCTCTTTCACCCACAAAGATAACTCTAGTAATAAGTTTCGAACAGCTTGTGTGGTCACACCAAATTTTAATCCCCAAGAATCCAGCTCACTCTGCAGATTTAGGGTTTGAATATTCCTCAGAGTCAGAGCCGAGTTGAATAAGTTTTAGAATTAGAAGTAGAAGAAGACTTGTCGTATCGCCTTTTGCGGATCCTGCTTGTTTGACCTTTTTTTTCTCGGTAGTACTAGGTAGGGCGTTATAAGTGGAAGGCAAGGGATCAATAGTAGAATTAAAACTGCTGGACGTTAATGGCAAGCTTTTATTAGTAGTAGATATCTGTCAGAAGTTCCTGGTAAGCTCTCACTAGAAGTAGAAGGTGCAGTAAAGCCATATGTATATGGCAAGCTGTCCGAAGTAATAGGGCACTAAATCCTCTACTAGAAATACAAGGTACTACAGATGTGTTGGAATGTGGCAGCAAGATCAGAGGAATCCTCATCGCGGATTACTATACATACAAATACCTCTATAGTGCGGGTGGCAGAAGGTTATGAAATGTGATTATATATAGTGAACAGAGAAAATGCTGGCACACACCTATAAGTCTAACACCTATATAATTGCGATGGAAATATTACCAGGCAACATCTTATGTATGCTCCAGTCTATTTTAGTCTTAATTATCATTGTGTACGTATCCCAGCTAATATATTGTAGAGTGAGGCGCAATGCCAAAAAATGTTGGCACTGACGACCAATAAGTCGAGCACCTAGATAATTGCCCGTATATACTGCCAGGTAACCGGCGTATGTATGCTCTGATCTATTTTAGTCTTAATTATACTTATGCATGTATGTCGGGAGCCAATATATATATATATTGTAGCGGGTTTAGTCTACTTTCCTATGCAGGTAAACTAACACTACAGAGTTTGCAAAATCAGACGACAGAAATACGAGCTTTATTGTCAACAGGCGGAATTTCTAAACGGAAATAACACAATGGCATGTATAATTAAAAAAAAAAAAAAATTGTTTTAAAAAAAAAATTTAAACTTTTTTTTTTGTTCAAATTTTTTTTTTTTTTTTTTTTTGTTTAAATTATTTTTTTTTTTTTTTTTTCAAATTTTTTTTTTTTTTTTTTTTCCTCAACAATATAGTCATGTGATATATCAAATTACTCGTCTCGCAGTATCGACTACAACGCAGCAACTTTTATCAAAATTGTATGTACGGTTACTGTTACACAATAACGGGAATATATTTCCAACTATATATATTCTAATATATAGTTATTTAGTTTTATTTGATAAAAGTTGGAGCACAATTGTTTTAAATCAGGAAGTTTTCTATTAAGGATAAACACAAAACCAGGTATGTATATTTATATTTATTCAATTGTCTTTATTTCCAGAAGGCTTGTTCAATCATAGTTTTGAGAATATATACTTCAAACCACTGTTACAATCTTATTGGGGGGTACAAACTTATAAATACACACGAGTATGGATAACTGACCTCTTTCACCCACAAAGATAACTCTAGTAATAAGTTTCGAACAGCTTGTGTGGTCACACCAAATTTTAATCCCCAAGAATCCAGCTCACTCTGCAGATTTAGGGTTTGAATATTCCTCAGAGTCAGAGCCGAGTTGAATAAGTTTTAGAATTAGAAGTAGAAGAAGACTTGTCGTATCGCCTTTTGCGGATCCTGCTTGTTTGACCTTTTTTTTCTCGGTAGTACTAGGTAGGGCGTTATAAGTGGAAGGCAAGGGATCAATAGTAGAATTAAAACTGCTGGACGTTAATGGCAAGCTTTTATTAGTAGTAGATATCTGTCAGAAGTTCCTGGTAAGCTCTCACTAGAAGTAGAAGGTGCAGTAAAGCCATATGTATATGGCAAGCTGTCCGAAGTAATAGGGCACTAAATCCTCTACTAGAAATACAAGGTACTACAGATGTGTTGGAATGTGGCAGCAAGATCAGAGGAATCCTCATCGCGGATTACTATACATACAAATACCTCTATAGTGCGGGTGGCAGAAGGTTATGAAATGTGATTATATATAGTGAACAGAGAAAATGCTGGCACACACCTATAAGTCTAACACCTATATAATTGCGATGGAAATATTACCAGGCAACATCTTATGTATGCTCCAGTCTATTTTAGTCTTAATTATCATTGTGTACGTATCCCAGCTAATATATTGTAGAGTGAGGCGCAATGCCAAAAAATGTTGGCACTGACGACCAATAAGTCGAGCACCTAGAAAATTGCCCGTATATACTGCCAGGTAACCGGCGTATGTATGCTCTGATCTATTTTAGTCTTAATTATACTTATGCATGTATGTCGGGAGCCAATATATATATATATTGTAGCGGGTTTAGTCTACTTTCCTATGCAGGTAAACTAACACTACAGAGTTTGCAAAATCAGACGACAGAAATACGAGCTTTATTGTCAACAGGCGGAATTTCTAAACGGAAATAACACAATGGCATGTATAATTAAAAAAAAAAAAAAATTGTTTTAAAAAAAAAATTTAAACTTTTTTTTTTGTTCAAATTTTTTTTTTTTTTTTTTTTTTTTTTAAATTTTTTTTTTTTTTTTTTTTTCAAATTTTTTTTTTTTTTTTTTTTCCTCAACAATATAGTCATGTGATATATCAAATTACTCGTCTCGCAGTATCGACTACAACGCAGCAACTTTTATCAAAATTGTATGTACGGTTACTGTTACACAATAACGGGAATATATTTCCAACTATATATATTCTAATATATAGTTATTTAGTTTTATTTGATAAAAGTTGGAGCACAATTGTTTTAAATCAGGAAGTTTTCTATTAAGGATAAACACAAAACCAGGTATGTATATTTATATTTATTCAATTGTCTTTATTTCCAGAAGGCTTGTTCAATCATAGTTTTGAGAATATATACTTCAAACCACTGTTACAATCTTATTGGGGGGTACAAACTTATAAATACACACGAGTATGGATAACTGACCTCTTTCACCCACAAAGATAACTCTAGTAATAAGTTTCGAACTCGCTTTCATCGGTTCTATTGAAAGCGATAGCGAATAACTCCGGCCACATTTGGTTCGGTTGTAAACACACGTCGTGATCGTTTTGGCTGGGTCTGTTATTTATACAGCCATAACAAGCTTTTTCCACTTCAACGCGTAATTGCTTTCGAACCAGTTCGGCGTAAATGGTAATTAACATTCCACGTAGATCGTCACAGTGTGTTAATAGCTCTTCCTGTTCCTTTATACTTTGATCTATATTCTGCATATTCTTCTTCAATTCGTCCAATTCTTTAGTTTTGAGAGTGATTCCGTACGATGACGGGTTGAGGTTTCCGTCGTTTCGATAAAACTTGCGGATATGTATTAGGGTACATTCCGCGTAAATACAAACGTTGATATATCTGTCCCTTCCTAAATAAATCATATCCGTTTCCGTCCCGTCTATTCCTTGAATACGACTGTGAATTTCGTATTAGATAACGGCTAAGTTCGTTTTAAGAATTTCGTATTCTCCGATATGCAGACTGATCCCGGTTTTAGAAGGTTTAAGTGTTCCATCTTGCGAATAATATTTCCTTAGATGTACATTCACTATACCCTCGTAGGACGACACGTCTGCGTAAATATCTCTACCGAGGTAAAACATTTTTGTTCCCTGGATAAAATAATAGAATATACTAAACGTTCTTCCTTTATATACCGGTAGCTGAACCGGCTCGAACCGGTTTTTATCCAGAATACCTCCCGTTCAGCGTTATAGCGGGTGTGTTATATATAGAACTTCCTAATTAGGTTGTACGTCGACGGTGCGTTGTATAGACGGGGCCGGTAGCATATAACCCAGGCATCCGCTTACTAAACTCGTCCAGAACGCCGTCTGATTTGTTCCTGCACTTAGATTTACCAAGCTTACGACGATCACTATCATAATAACGGTTACCTGGCAGAAATATACAATTTGCGCTCGAGAAATTTCTCTGCCCATCCAATCCCATTTAGTCGACCTGTTGGACGTCGCTCTCTCTATGGTGTCAACGTCATCCATAGCACGAAGTGATTAGGGAACTGACGGGTGTACTGCCCTCGCATTTTCTTATAAGTATTTATTTTTGCGAGGTTTCGGAATACCCGCATAAAATTCTGTCTATATTACGTCGGATAATATTTTTCATCTCTGCCGCATTTACGTTACCATCGAGTATAATAACGGGAGCCGGTACTAAAAACTTTGTCTGTTTTATAAGCCATTCCTCGTGCAATTGGTGAAGCGATTGAATATATTCCAAATTTATCGTCTCTTCCTCCTTTGTGGCTCGTGTTTTAATCCTGTCAGCGACAACTTGCGGTTTTGTTCGTAAATATATAATAAGGTCGGCTTTTATATACGAGTTTTCCAAAAGGGACACGAACCATTCCGTCAAAATATTATATTCTATTTCGGTCAGGTTGCCGTTTCGAAACATATTTTCTGTAAATATATAATGTCCGCTGTATAGTGACCTTTCCATAATTTTTATCGGCTCGGTAGTTTCTTGTTTGTGGCGTTCGGTAGACGTCAATTGAACGTAGGATTGAAACGTCATTGCCCACCTTTTTGCGTTCGTATACATTAATTCCAAAGCGTTGACGCCTCCTATATTCCTCCATCGTTCAACGGATTCCGCGTTTATACTCACTCGCGGATCCTCTTGAAAATAACTAAGGAAAGTCGTTTTTCCAGCCCCTATATTACCTTCTACGCACACTGTGTATTTGCTTCCTTCCATTTTGTTTCCCTCCTAGAATCATATAAAAATTTCGGTAAAAGGTAATTTTGTATCTATATCCGGTATAACGTCCCAGTATAGATCTGGTTGGTCCCACGGTGATGCTATATTATCCATTATAGGTTCTTTTTCCAGATATATGTCTGTTCTGGGTTGAAGGATTTGTTTGCGCCTCTTTGATACTTTTGATAGTACGTTATATTGCTGGGTTGATACCGCGGTTTTTCTTTTTTGACGCAGAATAGCCGGTCGATATAGAGTGTTGGCCTTTGCTTTCTTGGTATTATTCTTTATTCTTTGATCTATTATATGTGCTCATAATATAACCGCGTTATATTTTCCTTTTATAGTACCAATATATAGCATAGGTATCTTTTTATCAGCGATATTGGCTAATAATTCGGTTACTCGAACGGCTTTCATTTATCTTCTATATAATATCTTCCCCTTTGTGATGATAGCCGCTATGATAATAAGTTGTTAGCTGTACTACTTTTGATGCTGGGCGGGATTTATATAAGACGTGTTAGTGTAGTGTGTGACCTTGTTGCGGCGTGCTTATCTCATTAACCGAGTTGTTGTAACTAAATTGCTGTTTGTCGATCACGCGTTATTCTCGTGATCACCTCGACCGATTTGTTGCGGAAATTTTTGTTTGCTTAGACGTACCCGCCCCCATCCGATCACGCGCTAATATCGTGATAACCTTCGCCGATTTGTTGCGGAATATATCGTTTACCCGTGACCTAGATATATACACACGTGATCACGCGCTATTCTCGTGATAACCTTCGCCGATTTGTTCGCACGGGACCTAGACGTACGCGCTATTATGGTGATAACCTTCGCCGATTCGTTATATATAACTTAGACATACACGCCCCCCGATCACGCGCTGTTCTCGTGATAACCTCGTCCCGCTTGTTGCGGAAATATTTTGTTCGTCCTTGACCTAGACGTACCCGCCACGCGTTATTATGGCGATAACCTTCACCGATATATACACCCACGCGGCGTGACCTATAATCCCCTGATGGATCAGGATCAGGAGCGGAGCAAATCATGATCAAACCGTCTACTAGAAAGGGTAGACAATACTACTCATGACATTTGGGGAATACGCCGGTATACCATGGTATAATTTATAATATTGTATTGTGTAAAATTTGTATATACCAATGATAATTGCATATTTGTCAGCACTTATGTTAGTACCTAAGTAAAACAAATAACCTTGATATCACACTTTCACATCTTACAAACCATAGAGTAACAAAGTAATACAAAAACAACCATAAAGTATGCTGATATGCCGTGGTATAAGTTGAAAAATATATCCTAACAGGAGAATTCAATGCCAATTCATTATTTCATGGATATATTGATGTATTTTTCTGAATGATGTAGCATATACCGATTTCTTACGCCACTGCATGATGGACAAGAAGTAAAATTGTAGTATACCCCAGTTGTATGCTCTGATACATGCGACACCACGGTATACGTTGGTACACACACATTGTTCAATAACATACATGTATCTGCAATTTACACTTTTTATCAGTAGTGCGCTAGTCCTTTGTTGAAAATTGGCCTTTATGCCGCGTAGTTTATTTTTTCTAACGATTAACTTAATACTTATCAAATTTGCGGAACACGCCGGTATACCATGGTATAATTTATAATATTTTATTGCGTAATTTGTGAATATACCAAGGTCCAATTGCCATATTTGTCAGCACTTTATAATAGTTGAATGTGTACAAATTGAATATACCAATGACAATTGCCATATTTGTCAGCATTAATGTTAGTAACTAAGTAAAAAAAAATAACCTTGATATCACACATTCACATCTTACAAACCATAGAGCAACAAAGTAATACAAACAACTGGCGGGATTGGTCCCATGGATTTGGTCAATCCATTAATTTGTGTTGTTCAAGGTAACCCCAAATTTCACGTCGATGTCACCGCTGACGACCGAGATATCACACAAGGTCATTTGTGGGTACCCGTTTCAAGGTCAAGGTCACCTCATGCGGGCAAACTGACCCGATGAAAATCTGCCCCGTCCCTTGGACGCCATAAGTACGAAATCCCCACTTTCCGAGACGGTCGATTGAGTCGTGTTTATACTCGTATATAATATAAACGCTCTTTAACAACGACACCGCAAATACGAACGCTCTTTAATCATACACCCAATTAACCCATGAATTCCAACGACGGTGGCAGTCGAAGTGTGAAGGAGTGGTCGCACGGGCTCGCGAATGGTGCGATGATAATTCCCGTGGTTGTTTACCCTTAGATAGGAAGTTTGGGCTCAATCGGTCCAGCCGTTTTCGAGTTTATAAAGGATATATATACATATATATATATAGGGAAGTCTCAAAATATATAGTTGACTAGCCGATGAGCCCGTCGTTGTCCGGGTTATTCAAAAACAAAATTTCATGTCGATAGGTCCACCCAGCATTTGTCTGCGTTTTTAATCAAGATAAATGTATTTCGCCGTTCGGTGCGTTTTGCATCCGTAGTTTCGTACACATAGGTGATCTTTTAGCAACGTCGATGATAATAAAGATCGTTAACCGGTTAAATATCCCAATATGGAAGATATAAGGAGCGTCGGTGTGTTAACCCCCCACGGTGCCGTTTTTTGTGACTGGAAGGGAGAACCGGTGCTCGGAGCTTCTCCAAAACGAAACAACGACCGTTTCCGTGTGATTTTACCTCTAGATAGGAAGTTTGGTCTCGATCGGTGGAGAATCGTAGATTTGTATAAAGGACATAGATACATACAGATAGATTGTATCAAAATATATAAGAGAGATATGTAAATTATCTACACACCATTACTGGTGATTGTCAAAGTTTAGTGGGGTATATCAATACTCATTCACGATCATATCATTGCGGTTCGGAGGATGTGGGTTATCTCTCAAATACAGATTGTTTCAAATATATAGGAGAGAAGACTAGCAGGTTAGCCCGCCACTGGCGGCAATCGTCAGAAACATTTTTTTAATTTAATTTAATTTAATTTTTTGTTTTTCCATGAGTTAATTCTGCCTTATGAATTTTTTAAATCCATGACACTCCCGCACAAAAGTACTCCTAGGTAGCAAATTTGAGCTCAATCGGTTCCAGTCTAATGGACACACACATATATATCATTTGTGGGTACCCGTTTCAAGGTCACCTTGCGCGGTAAAATCTGACCCAATGAAAACATCCCCCGTTCCTTGGAACCCCTAAGTACGAAATTAAGTACGAAATTTCGTCTCGAGACGGTCAATGGAGCCGTATTTATATTCGTCGTGTATAAAGACGCTCTTTATCAACGACACTGAACGCGATTAACTCCACAGTGCCAAGGACGGTGAGTGGGAGGGAGAAGCGGTGCTAGGAGTTTCTCCAAAAACGCGACGACGACATCTTCCGTGGAGTTTTACCCTTAGATAGGAAGTTTGAGCTCAATCTGTCCAGCCGTTTTCGATTCTATAAAGGATATATATATATATACGGAACTCTCAAAATATATAATAGACTAGCATGTTAACCCGCCACTGGCGGCAATCGTCAGAAACAAGACATTTTTTAAATTAATTTTTTTAATTTAATTTAATTTAATTAAATGTTTTGTTTTTAATTTAATTGTAAAATTTCGTCGAAATCCGCCAGTTTTAGCCGATTTGACCTTGAGTTGATCATTTTCAAGGTCAGGTCGGGGTCACAATTTGACCCGTCCATGACATTCCCGCATAAAAGTACTCCTAGGTAGCAAGTTTGAACTCAATCGGTTCGTGTCTATAAAGGACACACACATATATATCCTTTGTGGGTACCCGTTTCAAGGTCAATGTCACATCGCGCGGAAAAACTGACCCGATGAAAATTTCCCCCGTTCCTTGGAACCGCTAAGTACGAAATTAAGTACGAAATTTCGTCTCGAGACGGTCAATGGATCCGTATGTATACTCGTCGTGTATATAGACGCTCTTTATCAACGACACTGTGGATACGAACGCTCTTTAACTATCGACCAGATTAACCCCACACTGCCAATGACGGTGACTGTGAGTGGAGAAGCGATGCTAGGAGCTTATCCAAAAACGCGACAACGACATTGTCCGTGTGATTTTACCCTTAGATAGGAAGATTGAGATCAATCTGTCCAGCCGTTTTCGATTATATACCGGATATATATATATATATATATATATATATATATACGGAAATCTCAAAATATATAGTAGACTAGCAGGTTAGCCCGCCACTGGCGGCATTCGTCCCATGGCTTTGTTTCAGAAACATGACATTTTTGTAATTATTTTGTTTTTATTTATTTTTGTTTTTTATTTTTTAATATGAATTTAATGTTTTTTAAATTTAATATATTTTGTTTCTGAATTGTTTTTTTATTGTTAATTTTTTTTAATTTTAAATTGTTTTAATTAAATTTTAAATTGTTTTAATTAATTTCTTTGTTTCTGGCGGAAAAATTTACCCGTAGAAATCCCCCCTTCTTAGGAACGACAGACAACGCATTCTTTGTTTCGTGAAATCTCTCTACGATAACATTGCATTGAATTTAAAACAAACGCTTCCCGTCGGGAAATCTGTCTGCATAATATTTCGAGTCTGCCGTACCCGTCGTAATGTCGTGAAATCTCTCTGCATAATAGATAACATTGCATTGAATCTGTTGTTGGCATTCAGGGCTTCGGGTCGTTGTTGTTGGCATCACGGCTCCCCGAAAACTCTCACATTACCGAAAACGTGTATTTAGTAATATCGTTGTTGTTGATATTTACGGCTTGCGGGCTATTTTCTCGCCAACAATGTCGTTGGCGTTCATGGTTTGGGGCAGTCAATGGATCCGTATGTATATCTGGTCGATAGTTAAAGAGCGTTCGTATCCACAGTGTCGTTGATAAAGAGCGTCTATATACACGACGAGTATACATACGGATCCATTGACCGTAATTGCGTGACTTAGCAGGAATCGAGGGGTGTAAGTTTAGAGCTTGTTTATATGAATGTTTCAGTATTTCGAGCGATAACATTGCATTGAATCTGTTGTTGGCATTCGGGGCTTCGGGTCGTTGTTGTTGGCATCACGGCTCCCCGAAAACTCTCACATTGCCGAAAAAGTGTATTTAGTAATATCGTTGTTGTTGATATTTACGGCTTGAGGGCTATTTTCTCGCCAACAATGTCGTTGCGTTCACGGTTTGGGGCAGTGTGTATAGCTGCGTGAGTTAGCAGGAATCGAGGGGTGTATGTTTAGAGCTTGTTTATATGAATGTTTCGGAAATAGACTAAGATTTTCAGCCGTAACAAAAAATGTATACATCAGAAAATGTAAATTCTATATTTTGCGAGGTATTAGCAAGTTTTGGCTCAACGGGTTTAGCACTTTGAAGTGAATTTGGATATAAAAATATACAGATATAAAACAAATGTAGAGTTATTCCTCTTGGATCGCGAGCGAATATCAATTAACCCCGTACGAAATTTCGTCTCGAGACAGTCAATGGAGCCGTATTTATACTCGTCGTGTATATAGACGCTCTTTGTCAACGACACTGCGGATACGAACGCTCTTTAACTATCAACGCGATTAATCCCATAGTGCCAAGGACGGTGACTGGGAAGGGAGAGGCGGTGCTAGAAGCTTCTTCAAAACGCGACGACGACACTGCTCGTGAGTTTCTAACCTTGGGTAGGAAATTTGAGCTCAATCTGTCCAGCCGTTTTCGATTCTATAAAGTATATATATATACGGAAGTCTCAAAATATAAAGTAGATTAGCATCATGTTGGTTACAATCGAATCCCGCCACTGGATCTGGGCGAAAAGTCTGCTATAGCAATGCATATGAACTGGACATCGACACGTAAACCAGCATTATCTCAACCGATTGCACCAGCTTATTTGCGTCGAAGGAAACTTGGACTACTCAATTATTAACATAATAGCCAGGTTGAGCCACACGTACGTGTAATATTGCTATATGTATTGCTATAGTGATGCACATTGTGGCAACATTTAGATGATTTTATATACAGCACCTAACATACACGATTATAGATATAGTTTATACACCACCGTAAACAAGGTATCATCAACCCGGAGGGTATCACCAACACCGGATTGAATAGCAACAAATTTGTCACGCATATTATATGCGAATATGTGTGATTATCATCGTAAAACACCCAACGGACAAAATATTTGTGCGTCCACACTAAGCTGGAATATTATAATCGGATGGCAGTCGGCTATCTCAGATCAAACCATCTACATTTGTTTTAGCGAATAATATATATCATGTTTTGCTTCTGTTCAAATTTTCGAGACAGTTTATTCACCAGTATAATCAGGGGCGTTCTCGGCTGCCGGTATATAGCTGAATAAGTCAACGAAGCATACATGCATGATTAAATAGAGGTTTAAATACCCGCGTCATTCTCAATATGTGGTGGGACCATTGTTGGTCCAGATATACGTCAAAGTCGCGGATCTAAATGTCCCTAACACCGGATCTGCTGTAGAGTAAATATATGAGTATAGTACTTATATAGTTCTTATGAGTTTCCGCGTGTTCTGGTCTGTATCTGAGACCGAACAGTAAATACAAAACTTCGAAAGAAAAAATTATGAGTGTTCTATCCACGAGCTGTTGCTGATAGCTCAATAAGCTAATTATTATAGCATTAACTGATGTGCACCAATTGTGTTTGTTCTGAATAAGTTATGAATAAAATGATTGTCATGTATTCACCTTGTGTCATAATTAAACCCCTATACTTTGGTCAACATTTTTAGCAGTTAGCAATTTCTTGCCCAGAACAACCACAGATGGAAATTTATTAAAATTGTTCTAGTAGTCTGGTTCACCAACCCGTATTTAGTGTACAAATTGTTAGTTCAGACTAAAAGCCGCATATTTAGATAATGTCCTTCAAATTATTGAACTGAAATGGCCATCAGTTGAAACAAAAATCCACATTAGGGAGTTGTCATATCCAAAAGCTGAATAAGCCGATGTAAACTCGAGGAGGCGGGTTGTGTTCATTCATTGAGTTTATTCAGGGAATTCCACTATATTTAGAAAAAAACAACATTCTTCAATTCGAATGTATGGAATATTATTGTGTTGGATGGTTTAATGACCACCGTTAAAACGGATACCCGAATCAATGATTTTTTTACGTAAGGCAGCCATCATCGAAATGTATCTGTTATAACACTCGACCAAACTGTATACCATGCCCAAGATCCAACAAAAAGGCGGAACTTCCAATACATGATTATATTTATAAAAAATCCTATCGACAATCAAAGCATTATGACGTTAGCAAGACGAATATATCCAACAAAACGTAATTACTTCGCACTGAAGTTTGAGGATGCTACAGCAAAAAAAAACAAACAGTCGACCATAAACAAACAACAACAGACGACGACTATTTAAAAACAGATTTGAATCAAGTAATACAACTATGTTTATAAATGATGATGATCATTCAACTGAACTCCATAACAAGTTGACCGTCAGGAGGGGAATAGTAAACAATTTGACCTGTCTGAGGAAGGGAACAATACATATCATATCCACAAAAGAGTATATGGACATGAAATAATTCATTGCACAATTGTTTAGATTGATGTGGTTTTCATTCCAGCAACACTATGATATAGTACATTTCAATAGTATGGATGATGTCCATAATCGTATATCCAGATCCAGATGTGGCAATGAGCAGCGTGCTATATCATTGGCTACCAAGATGAATAAACACTTACTAGAGGGACTGTTTTGATAAGAGTGAAGACGTAGCTGAAACAGACTCAGATGAATATACCGAAACAATTTCTCCCGCCATGAAAGGGTTAAGCACGGTATCCATGTCGGTGAACACGCGTAGAATGCTAGAATAATAAGCTGACGAATATAAGATCTAATAAGAAACAAGTATTGTCCACCACACCATCATGAATAACTTTCTGACACACCACCCACCCCTCCCACACGTCGTCTTGGTCTTTTCAGTGTGCTCTGAATAAACAGATGCGTCGCAACAACCATTGGCATTGAGCATCTCCGAACTTGAATGATTGGTCAGCGAAAGCGATATAATGAAACAGTATCCCACAGTCGTTGCCAGTCCCGTTGCTAGGTTGGTTGTCGTGTCCGATGAAGCTGGTAATTGTTGATAGATCGATGTTCTTCCATGTCCCCTCAACATCTATATCATTCACTTCCACCCAATAACGATCGGTATCTTCAGGTCTCAGAAGTCCTGAAAATATATGATACATCAGCCTGTTCTCGTGAAAATAAGTAGATAGCAGGCTTATTTTATTCAGCGAAGGGTGCTGATATTGGAATTATTTACCCTCAATATACGCTATATATGAATTCCGACCTATTTTGAACTACAATGTATGTGAGGAATAATATATAGCATAAAGAATATCTTCGTAGCATGTAGCCGGATCATCTTTCAGTTTAGGTAGGGTATAATGTAACAACATCAGACACGACAATATGTTCGACTTCATACTAATCATGTCCAAATACTAAATACACCATGTGCCGAAACGTCTTCGATGCTTGGGCCGAAACAACCAAGTGCCGAAAACCCAGGTGCCGAAACGTCCCGAAAACCAGGTGCCGTAACGTCCAGGTGCCGAAACCTCCTGGTGCCGAAACGTCCTGCACCCGACAGAAAAGATGGCGACGACGATCCGGTTCCTAAGGTAAGCAATAGGTCGATAAATGCGTTAACCCTTTTCCCAACAGAACGGCCCTGAGCCAATGCATTCTCTTATATATGCGAGTCGACCATAGGTCGCCTCGCATATATAAGAGAATGCATTGGCTTAACACATTAAAAATTATAAAATTGTTAAAGAATGTAAGAAAAAAATGGTAAAAAGTGTTAAAAATGATTTTTGTTAGGCCAATGCATTCTCTTATATATGCGAGGCGACCTATGGTCGACTCGCATATATAAGAGAATGCATTGGCACAGGGCATAACTGTAACTATCACAATGTGGTCAAGGAGCCGGTTCCAATGATATCCATATTTGTATGTTTCTATTGAGACAGACCGAAGATATTTTAGGCTGTTGAAGCTTTATTTGGCCGGTTTTTGGCCGTTTTGTTGGGTAAAGGGTTAAATCGTTGTATGCATAATTGTTGTATGTCTGTGCCACATAAAGGCATATTCGAAAGATACGATACCGGCATTTCATCAACATGGATCAACATGGATCGAAACATAATATTTTGAGTCTAAAACCAACACAAACCAACACACGTTGTTATCAAATCTAAATCCAACACAGGTTGTTATTAAATCTAAATCCAACACAGGTTGTTATTAAACCTATCCAGTGGCGTCCTTTACGAGACGGACTAAAACCAACACAAGTGGCTATTAAATCAATCTAATTGCGTCTTGGACGAGACGGAACAAATAAATTACTTACATACCTAGTTATATTGTTATATTGGACAGGGACATATCAAACCAACATATTGCCAACTGAAGTCGGGTATATTCAAATCGCCTGCGAATATTCGTGTTTGGATTATACAGCGAACACTATTGAATGAAATGTCCCTTGTCATTATGGGTATCAACGTTTTAATGCTGCAGCGATGCTTTAACAGGATGTTCCGAATGTGTGGTATGCTTAGGATGTGATCGGATACTATTTGATTTACCATATACGCAATCCAATGGCTGTGTATATTGTTCGATGTGATGCGTTTGCTCAAGTCATTTTTGGAATTACAACGTTATATACATGGTCGTATTTACTAGTTATACTTGCTAATTGTATACCCCGACATTATGTGGTGAACAACAATATATATGCTATATACTTGTCGTATATACATTGATATATGAATCTATGTTTTAGTCTGTAATTCACAACCCCAGTTCCATGAAATATCCAACTCTATAAAATTGGTTTTCTGTGGATACAATCCATTGTCATGTCAAAGTGTATGTAGTGATTGGAAAATACCTCCATAGTCCGTGTCTAATTTGTTGAAGTGGCATCTGTCATGGAAAGCAACTGTCCACCTTTCTGTGAACAGTCGTCCTTGGCTTGTCTCCAGGTGAGATCCTTTGTCAAGTAGATTATCCAGCCTTCGTTACTCTCAGGAAAATAACGATATATTTGCTTCCCTTGCATCAACACTGCAACATAACCCATCGAAATGATACTTATGTATTACACCACCTCCAGTTCAAAGATAAGATTCATTGTAAATTGTGAATACTTTCATCGTGTCATGTGCATGGATATAGGCGTGCGTGCGATGTGGTAGATATATTGTCAACAAATTGCGGATTACAAACCGTATTATCATAATTGGTAATATTAATGCGCCTCAGTACATCCATGACTCATATACTAACCCTGTCAGTTTGTACCCTATGGCAAACATGGTACAGTATTGCGGGAGTCTTATGCTTCGCAGTGGACCAATGCTATCCAGACCCATACGGGGGCAAGCGTGCCTTACATTTAATGCTCTAAATCCCACGTATTACTAATAGGCTGGTGAACTTTGGCCAACTTTACTATTTGTGATTGCCATTTTTCCTCTATTTTGGGAAGTGATGGTCTCGGTGCTTCTAAAACTTATTTGTCTTAGAAACTTGTAACATCTGTTTCGAATTTGAGGGACACTGAGGGGCCAATCATCATGACATGGCTCACAACTATCAGACATTGATTTAGAATGGCATGTGTTGACCAATAGTTTTCTTATAAATGGAAAGGAATTTGATGAAATTCAGCGAACGTTTTCCAATTTTAATACTTTCGATTGCCATTTTGTCCGCTTTTCAATTTTGACAATCGAATTGTACACGAAGAGTATAATTATATGGCCTTCATGACACATGTCATTCAAGTATGGATTTCATAAGGAATGGTAAATTATTCATAAAAAACATAAATTGGACGTTTATTAATAGAGCTCTAGAAAATGTTCCCCCAGCTGATTTTGAATATGTCGTTCCCCAGATTCTGATCGACAACATGACACAAAAAATAGCTTTTCAGTCATTTGTTCTTGGTGCAATGCTTCAATAACCAGACTAATGAATATGAAATACCGGTTGAACTTGGCATGTCCATTATGATTATCAGTTAATACGGGGAGTATGAATTATGCTTACTAGATTCATTTATTAACTAGAACACCGGATTGAATTGCCAGTTCAAAAAGAACTGTACATTTTATAATACGCCTGTAATACATGTACGCTGGTGTTACAGCAATGTCCGTTATCTGAAATACCGATTGAACTAGGTACATGTATGTCGACATGGACTACCATTCATGGGAGTATTGATCATGTGACCTTTTCATAATCTCCAGAACAATGCGTACCAGATTGCACGCTGTCGTTGGATAATTATGTTTTATGGTGCCCATATTCAGAATGAGCAATGGGTGATGATACAGTGTCCTGGGCCCGCAAACTAGGTACCCTGCCTTGCTCATCGGAAGCTTATATTCTGCTAATGATGAACAGCCAGTTAAAATTAAAAAATAGTATAAATAAAATTGTAGAGAACCCTGAATATCATGATTTGCTTACACCATGGAGTACACTCACAAAGCACAACATATGCAACTTTAAATCGTCCCACACACAGTCGTGGTCAGGTTATTTTGTTTACATAATCATCGAATGTGCAGTTGTTAACAGCGAGAGGTACCGGATTCCTCCGAGATCGCGGCGGGCGCACGAATTACTATAATTTACAGATTCCCGCGTTATCATAACAGCTATTCGTTTATATCTCGGGCCGTGGATGATATTATAGTATTATGTGCATATCACAAAATTCCCCTGACTATGTATAGGTTATATCAATCAATAATGATCTCTAGGATAGAAGAATCATAGTTGTTGTATGTCCGTCAAAATTGGGATGCTTAGAACCTGTCCGAAAATTCAAATTTGCTGCGTTCTCGTTGTATAAATGTGCCATGTCCGTCATAAACGGGAAGTGAAGAACTACATGTATTCCGAAAATGGCCGAATTTGGATTCTGGAGCGGTTTATTGGAATTTTTAAAATAGTTTTAGAACGTACCCCTCAAAACAATATTAATTTTTTGCCAAAATTATAATTTATACATTTCTGGAAATTGATTCCCAATGAGTTGAAAAGATGCCAAATGTTTGATAGAATCATCATCGGTTGCAGATTGCTGACTATGTTCCATACTAAGCGCATGTCACATCACGTTTCGGCTCGTTTCTGCATGCATGTATGTCGACATCGACTACCATGCATGGGAGTAGGGCTGCACGGTAATGAAAAAAACATATCGAATAACTAATTTTTTAACTAACCGAATAACTAACTAAATACCGAATAAGTAATCCAAGTCAGAATATCTGAGCATTTTCTCAACGTAGAGTTACCCTTCGTAGCTTCCCAAATGGGACATAGTTTCGTATTTTGAAAGAATTAACAACGCATATTAATATTTACTGTGTACTTTTATTTAATTAACATGGACATCAACTTCATAATTATATAACAACATCACACCAACAAGAATGCATTTCACTTTAACCAGAAATGCGTCCACACCAATGACTTAGTGTTAACTTTTGCAAAAAGATCCATTTTCAATTGAATTATGGGACAGCCTTCAGATTGATATATACCAATGTTAAATATGTTTTCACAAGGTATTATAGAGAACCCATTAGCTTTACTCAATTTTGGTTCACTGTCACGCCCATGTAGTGCCATCATTCTCAAAGTCGCCATTGTATTGTGTTGATTTAAGCTTTACTGCGGCGTGTGACGCTTATATGCACATGAGGTGCGACGTATGTAATTTCAAACCAGTCACAGTCAGTTAACACCAGCCTTTGAATGTAGACTAAGGGCGCCCTTTGTTTTATTCCCGGGATCATACGCAATAGAGACGCCGCTACTGACTGTCACAAGCTGTGAATGAAACCCCATACCATCTTCCCTTAATTAGGTACACAAATACGAAACTCAATATCTCACTATATAGCTCTACACGGATCATATCTCATCACATTTTATTTCCCTTTGCGAGTTTCGTTACAAGCCACATTGATTTCCAATGGTAGATACGACAATTATACTTTTTTTTAAATGGAAACCGACGTACTCGGTATATCGAATAGTCCAAAAATCTATTCGGTTTCTCTCGGTGTTCAAATTGATATCGAATAAACGGTATATTATCGAAATACCATGCAGCCCTACATGGGAGTATTGGTCATGTGACCTCTTCATAATCTCCAGAACCATGCGTACCAGATTGCACGCTGTCGTTGGATAATTATGGAATGGTCAGATTTTTTTTAAAGTGACCAATGATAATTTAGTTTGACTGTAGTCAGAAATCACGTTTCCGAATATCCAAAGATATATCTAAAATCGCTACATTAGTTTACAATAGTTTCTGCTGTGTGTGTTTGGTCACATCAGAAGGCACACATGGTTGTTTATTAACACAATAACGATTGCGTGCAAGTAATTTTTTTTTAAATTAACCAGTTTCAAATCAATAAATAAATTGCCAAAGGATTAGCCAACACAAATTACTGTCCAGCGCAAACTCTGCGCATACCAGGACATGGCGGGGTAACATGCCTCTACTTCAGATATGTACTCACCGTCGCCCATTGTCGAAAATGCCACACTTCCTCCGGGGAACGTGATACTGGGTGCTGATGACGTCAGCAACGAATTATAGAGATAACATTTCTTGTCGCCGGCATGATAGACGAAGGTCAAGCACCCATTCAACATGCAAACTCCAGCACACTTGGTTTCGCTGTAGATTCTGGAGTTAGTTTGGAACGCACCTGGTATGTGTACGCCGTCCAGTCCAATGGCCCGTTTGAATATTTGTGCCAATGATTCGACCGTTCCGAGAAGGTGGAGCATGGTGAAGGCCAGAGTGATGATATCCATGGTTGTAGGCTGATTAACAAAATATATACATGGATGTACGCTGGCTAAGAACGGAAGTCCGTATTACTGTCAAACTGATTAACCCTTTACCCAACAAAACGGCCAAAACCGGCCAAATAATGCTTCAACAGCTTAAAATATCTTCGGTCTGTCTCAATAGAACCATACAAATATGGATATCATTGGAACCGGCTCCTTGACCACATTGTGATAGTTACAGTTATGCCCTGTGCCAATGCATTCTCTTATATATGCGAGTCGACCATAGGTCGCCTCGCATATATAAGATAATGCATTGGCCTTTTTAACACTTTTTACCATTTTTCTTACATTCTTTAACAATTTTATAATTTTTAATGTGTTAAGCCAATGCATTCTCTTATATATGCGAGGCGACCTATGGTCGACTCGCATATATAAGAGAATGCATTGGCACAGGGCCGTTCTGTTGGGTCTCTATGTCTTCGAGGTTGTGTCATGCGTAATAACATAACAGTTTGTAAAACAACAAATGAATCTAAGAATATTCAGCCTGTTCTCCCGAAAACCCGCACATTATCTGCTTATATTGAACTTGTTTCAGGTAGATAATCTGTTTAGAATCGCCTCATTTTGAGTCGATAATGTATTGAAAATGAGCTTTATAGTCACATCATCGACAGATAATGAGGCGATTCTGAACAGTTTATGTGCGGACATTAACACAAATAAGCTTACTCGCGAGTGTTCAGGTGTACGTTTTTTAACTTGGGGTTTCAATGTGGCCCGGGCAATACAACTAAATAACGGACATGATCCAGTATCTGCTTGTTTCATAATCAAATAATTACATTATGTACCTATTTCACAGTATAGGTCGACTGTGTGTGTATTTTCCCGAGGATAGGTTGGAATATTACTACATTCTGCTTATTTTCATTATTAATATACAGGTTCAGCCACTCGTTCGTGTGAGTTGAGACGCGTGTTGTCATTGCAAACGGAAGTTATATGGCTCGCGTGAGAATTTAGCCAACTTTAAAATAAAAAATTGTAATTCTAAATTATTATTGTTTTAAATAAAATGAAATTTAATTATTGTATGTTTTTAGATTGAACTTTGACTCAATTTAACATTTAACAAAAACATATTAAATAAAATTTTATTTAATAAAAAAAAATAGATTTAAAAACAAACGCCGTTATAACATCCGCCAGGGACTCCTATAACACATTTGTTTGAAATCGGTCCAGGGGTCTTGGAGAACAATCTCGAACATACATATCCTACATGTACCCTTTATATATATATATATATATATATATATATATATATATATATATATATATATATATATAGCTACATACATTCTTGTCCCCTTTAATTGGGAAATTGTGTCATGCAAAATTAAAATGTGTGCTATATAACCAAAGATAAATTTCATGGCGCAAATTGAAATTTCAGTACATTATTATTTGACAACAAAAATGTTGTTTGAATGTAGCCAATTTAACACTGAATGAATGTAAGGATATCAAACGTAGAGTGAAGAAAGATGGCAGCAGCATTTTTAATGCAGCCATTGGCCGGCTCAGTCGCCGATTGCTCGAAAATATTTGCTAATAATATTTTGATTGACAGCTGTGGAAAGGTCCATTATATGCTTTAGATATTTTCATTTCTTTACATATGGTTGAGATAAACGCTCTTCATGTTCACCATATCATTATTATAATAACAAGGGACGCTCTTTATTATTCCAGCATTTTCTAAACTATTTGACTTGAATAATTGTGTTGTGACACTTTAATATTTATATCTATTTTGACGATGAAAATATATGTATAATGGTGTTAACATAAAGCAATATACATTATCTAAAATTTGTATATAATAACAGTGATGTAGTTTTAGTATTATACATTATTGTCAGCATTTCACTTAAGCTATAAATATATTTATGATTTCATTTAAACAACATTGACAATGAAGGTGCTGTGTTGACTTTTTGCCACAATCGCCTAATAGTATTGTCCGATGTAAATACTGTTGTATCGTCACTCGTCAGCGTATGAAACAGGTTCTATCGATGTGGATCTCCGAATATCGCTAGAATAGATCAAACATAATATCAACCCCATAATTGAGCTCTGAACGTCTACATGATTAAATAAAAGGCAACATAAGCCATATACTTTGTCCTAAAGATACAGTTAGCATTATATCAGTCAATTAATTTCTAAACCATGTATTGTTATTCCCCTTAGCGTTCACGTTGTTTTAAGAAGAATATTGTGGTCTATGCTGCCAAAGGCATTGGATTAATTCAGAAACACTGATATCTAAAGCATCAGTGTTTAGTCTTTTTATTTTCTTCGGTGCATACATGAAGTATATAACATACAGGGTGAATAGTCAAGTGGCCCTTCCTAAAACCATGTTGATGTTCATATAAAATAGAACGCTTGTTTGCACGAGGAGCAAGTATAATGTATGCGGCTTTTATAACATGAAGGCATAATTATAATATGTCTACATTTGTCAAGAATTTGCTCGTTTCCAGATTTAAGCATTGGCTCCACGTTTGCAATTTTCATTTCCTCTGGAACAATTCCAGTCTCGAATAACAGACTCATAATATGTGACAATGCGTTTGCTATTTTACATCTAATAAATTTAACTAGAGAAAATTGAGAAATGGAGATGTTGCCATAACCACGGCTTTGTTTTGGTTTGTTAGGATAGGGCATATTCGATCATAAATGGGGAAGAAATAGCTGTACGAATACATTCTTTAAATAAGTCCATGGTCGTTTAGAAAAATAGTAGTTTAGTTGTGGAATTAGAAAAGTTCAATGTTTAGCACTATCTTCAATATAAAATATTCCTAGATGGTCAGAGACGTCAGTGAACTTTCTTTATCGTAGTTATTATAGTTTACATGTGGTCGATGGGCATTGTAGAATGTCCTGTTACACTCTTAAAAAAATAGGTACTTCAGAGTGCATACGTAGGTACTAAGCTTTGTCCCAGGGGAGTACCAACTGTTTGGTACTCTGGAGTACCAAAAGTGGTACTCTGGAGTACCAAAAGTTTAGGTACTCTGGATTACCAAAAGTGGTACTCTGGAGTACCAAACGTTTAGGTACTCTAGAGTACCAATATGATTGGTACTCTGGATTACCTACTAAATATTTAGGTTCTATCCGGGCATTGTGCATATAATACCCACCCTGCCTTTATGTCACCGAAGTCATGACGCACACGACATGAAGTGCCAAGAAATACACACCCATTATATTATATGAAGTACCGAATATAAAGACAGGTACTCTGAAGTATTTAGGTACTATGCATAGTACCTAGCAATTTGGTACTCCACAGAACCAAACATATAGGTACTAAGCGGAGAACCTGCCCAGATACCAAGCACTCGAAATTACGAAACATGGCCGACGGCAAATTTAACAATGTGGCAATTTAGATTCCAAATGAAGCTATGGCGTTTAAACATTGAATAAAGTACAAAACCACTCCATTGCATAGTGATAATGAAATAATCCGAATTATACATGCATTACTTTTATTAGTATATAACCTTGATCGTGATTTTGAACTTAAATCAAAGTTTAAGATCTCGATTTCAGGATTCCCTGTTCCCTGCATGTGGAGTAAAATTGGTCTGAATGTCCAAAAATAATTTCTTAATTTGTGTGCAATAATATTAAGTAAACATAAATCAAACATCTTGGAACTGGTCTGGATGAAACACCGATCGATCTAGAATAGCCCGATAAATAAATAAACTACCTTGCGATAAATCGCAAACCTTTGCGAATCGCAAACAACTTTGCAATAAGTACCGGTATATGCGATTTAGTGTAAAGGTTTTCGATTGATTACAAAAGGTTTGCGATTAATGGTTTGTGATTTATCGCAGATATATTTTCATGCATTGGCATTAATGGACTTGAACCATATAAATATAATCCGACATCTACAACAGGTCTGGGTAAACCACCAATCAATCTATAATAGCATGGTTGGGCTAAAATAGACCGATCGTTCTTTGGCAGCAAGCATGCATGTGGGATTAGGCGAGCAAACCTTCGCGATAAATCACAAAACAACTTTGCGAAAAATTACAAACACCTTTGCGATAACTCGCAAACCTTTACGATCAATCTCAAACATCTTTACGAGGACTCTCAGACTGCGTAGTGGGTGATTAAATTTTGCGAATTATCGCCAACATGTTTGAGATTTGTGGCAAACTTTTTTGGTGCTAAAAATTTCTTAATTTGTGTGTAAACATTATAAATCAGCCATCTTGAACAGGTCTCAGTGAACAACCTATCAATTTATAATTGAACGGTCGGGCTAAAATAGACCGATCAGTCATTCACGGCCAGATGCAAGAATGTTGAGAGGAGCAAAACTTTTGGGCTGCATGTGGGATAAGGCGAGCAAACCTTCGCGATAAATCACAAAACAACTTTGCGAAAAATCACAAACACTTTCGCGATAACACGCAAACCATTACGATAAATTTCAAACATCTTTACGATAAATCTCAGACTACATACTGTTTGAATAATTTTGTTTATCTATTGCAAAGATGTTTGAGATTTGTCGCAAAGGTTTTTTTTGCACTAATGGGCTTCTGTGAATATTATAAATCAGACATCTTAAACAGGTCTGAGTGAACAACCTATCAATCTATGCCCGGTCGGACTAAAATAGACCGATCACTCATTCACAGCCAGATGCATGAGTGATGAGGGAGCAAACCTTTGCGATAACACACAAACCTTTACAATAAATCTCAAACATCTTTATGATAACTCTCAGACTACGTACTGGGCGATTATATTTTTGCGATTTATCGCAAAGATGTTTGAGATTTGTCGCAAAGGCTTTTTGCCGATAATGGGCTTCTGTGAACATTATAAATCAGACATCTTAAACTGAGTCTGAGTGACCAACCTATCAATCTATAATTGCCCGGACATGCTAAAATAGACCGATCGGTCATTCACAGCCAAGGGAGCAAATCTTTGCGATAACTCCCAAACCTTTGTAAATAGTGTGCGATAAGCAAAATACTCAAAAATGGGGAGACCATTAACTTTGGTTAATTAAAACTGTTTGAAAAATACCGCTATAGCGCTCACTAGTCCTCGCTACAAGGAGGTGTTGAATGGGTTACCAGAATTATTATCACACTCCCAAAAAAATTGCCACGGTGTTCAGTGTTTTGCTTATCGTACACTTACAATGCGCTGTATCAGTAAATGAACAAATACTAAGATACATGTAACACAAAGAGAGTTTAATGTATTTAATATATGATAAAGTTTGGTAAAGTCATAGTTAATAAATTATTCTCCATTCGCATATATGCGCAGCGTCATCAAGTCAGTGGCATTGCCTGATCACCAGAGCCATATAATGTAGAATTTCGCTAATATGGTTTCCAGTTATGGATGAGGTTATTTCCTAGCGGAAATGGCCGAACCGCTCAGAATGATAACCACACATGTAGCCAGACATGTTTTGATAAGAACATGAAGCATCTGGACATTAGAATGGTCTTCATGTTCATGTATGTATACAGCTAAGCTCTAATTGACCCCTCCCCCTTAACGACATTGGCCACCGATATTACGAGTAGTTGCGAATGTCGGTCAGTGACCAACTTTGAATGTTAATAAAACCGTAAACAAATTATTAATTGAAATATTGTTTTGTGTATAGTTAATATGGTGCATGGCGCTGATGAAAAGCTGGACTGGGTGTTTACAAGGTGTCCATGTACAAAATTAGTGCGGCGTACAGTGGTCACAAAATATTATTAATAAGACTGTATAAAGATTATCTGCTGTTGCCACATATCAACCACTTGACCATGGTTGAACGGCGGTATGGTATAACCGGTGTCTGACTGTCATTAACGCCCTACAACCTTGTTAAAGGGGGTGATTAATTAGAGCATAGCTGTAGTACGTTACTAAAAGCTTGCGATTGATTCAGTTATAACGTGTGTCCCAGAATTGGATCCATATCTCCGAGATTATCCACCATTCCATAAATATATCAGAACAATATCACAGCATCACAGGCGTTTCGATCAAAAGAATATCAGAATCCGTAACTGGGCGACAAGTCATGGCGACACGGTTCTCAAATCACGTTTCGATGAAAATTGAAGAATATTATCCGTCGTCCTTTGCACAGGTACTTGTACGTTGTAGCCATCAAACTTGTTACTGACTCAGGAGTCATGACTGATCTTTGACGTCATAACTCTGACTAATTTCTACAGAATTGGATGTCTCGTAATCATAGTCACCAGTGGTTGACTCTTGTGAGTTAATTGGAAACTTAAGTATCTGTCTTTTGTAATTCACAATACTGTTGTGTTGTGCATGTATTAAACCACACTGCACTCAGTCAATGACTTTTCAATTTGGTCTAGCTCAGTTCACCGAAAATAGCTGCTTTCAATAATGTAAACGCCCGTTATTTTTTCGGAGGTTATATATCATCTTGCCCCGTCCATGTACAACCATAATCCACACAGTGCTGACAATATTCCAGGTTATTGAGAAGCCAGTTACTGGCAGTTAGGTCCAATTTCACAAACACAAAAATATGTTGATGAATTTCAGAGAAGTTACTTCCCTAATCTTAAATCCACCCAGCGAGCGAACAACGTACCTAAACTGGCATATACTACAACATGTAAGCCCAGTCCGATCCCAACATAAAATGTCTAAGTCTGATGTTTGTTTGTCTCTTCGACATGTTTATATACTGTAAAAAATCTCAATCGTATCAACTTGAAGTGGCTGGACGCCGCCATTTTATCGAGATCGGCTAGTACCAAATGAATTATCACGTGATGCCATCACGTGGGTAACACTTGGGTACCGAGATCGCGCTAGTGCCAAATGAATTATCACGTGATGCCATCACGTGGCTAACATTCAGGTTCTGAGAGTGGATAGTACCAACATGGTGTGGTACTCTATCAATTTTTAGAACCATATTCTTCTCAATACCTGTTGGTCTGGTACTATCAGACATATTGGTACTACCTTAGTACCTATATGGCTTATTATTTCTAAGTGTGTACTATCATGTTTTGATTGTGACTGGCTGCAAACCGTCAGGAAACATTAACAAATTAATTTGTTATAAATGCGATGCCGATTTCAATATATCAATATTAAAATTCCCCCATAAGCAGGATCCTATTTCCCGATGATCGCATAGAGTTTGAAAGTTTTTCCATTTGTTCAACAAAACTATTAAGGTCAGCTCTTGGTGACGTGTTTGGTATATAAATATAATCCACAAGGTATGTTTATATCGTTATGTTCTTTTCATGTGAGTACAAACTTTAACCCTCATGCAGACCTATCGCGAATTAAGACCTCAATTCGCTTTAGTTTGTGATTGAAAAGTATATAAATCAACAATGCTTTATGATCTCTGTAATACAATTACAAAATAAACAAACGGGATATTAAAGATGCAATGGACGTTGTATACAGTATCACCACGCGCATGTGTCGTTCTCCTTGTTTTCTATCTCAAGAAACTTATACATAATCGTCTCCATTATATCATGAGTCGAATGGTGTTGATTATAGCTGTCAAAAGTGACGCCGTTCGAATCAGGGGTGAACGGAAGGGGGAGCGGCACCAAAACTGATACAATATTTTTAGCACCCATTTCCACCAAATTGATACACATTCGTCCCCACGATACAAGGAATCTAATCGTGTGATTTAATGGCGCCAAATTGTTGCAATTTTGGGTGAGAGATGGGGGCACTAAATTTGAGAAGAATTGTTTAGTCGCTGATTACCACCAAACGTATACATAATCATTTCCATAATATCAGAATTATAATGGTGTGGCATAACGCTGTCAAATTTGGCGTCATTCGAGCCAGGGTTGTACGGAAGGGGAGAGGGGCACAGAACTGAAGAAATAAGTTTAGCGCAGATTTCCACCAAATTGATACACATTCTTCTCCAATATACAAGGAATGTAATCGTGTGATTCAAACAAGCAATTTGGTGCCGTTTCGGTGAGAGATGGGGGCACTAAATTTGATAAGAAAATGTTTAGTCGCCGATTACCACCGAAATCAGGAGTCTAATTGTGTCGTTTAACGGTGTCAAAGATTCGAGTCAGGGCGCATGGAGGGAGAGAGGGATTCCACCAAAGTGTTACATATTTATCTTCGTAATATGAGGAATATAATCGTGCGTGTGTGGTTCAAATACGCCATTTTGTTGAGAAATGGGGCACTAAATTTGATACGAATTTAGTCAGTCGCCGATTTCGAATTTTTGTATATATAGTCACCTTCAAAGTGAGTCTTATTGTGTATTTAAATATGACAGTGGAGCAGCTTGATTCAGATGCCAGTATTGGAGAATTATGAAATGTCATGTGCTACTGTCTGTCTTCACGGATTAGAAGCTCACAAAAACTTATCAAAAATATGTTTAGCGCCAATTTCCACCAAATCTATACAAGTTCGTCTCCAGGGAATCAAGTCCTGTGGGTTAAAGACGCAATATTTGGTGGCTACATTTGCGAATGTATACCTGTTCTATAGAACTTCGCGGGGAACATCTATATGGCATCAAATGGGTCTGACAGGGGTAACATTTTAGGAGGAAGATAACGGTGTGGTTTAAAATTTTCCAAAGTGACGCTGCTGTTGTCATGGGCAGAAACGGGGAGGGCAGCAAAATTATGAAATATATTTGTCACTGATTTCCTCCAAACTTATACATAATTATCTCTCTGATATGGCGCCGTTCGAATCAGGGGTGCACGGAGGGGAGGGGCACCAAATCTGATACAAATATGTTTAGCACTAATTTTCACCAAATTCAAACACGTTCTTCTCCAATGATACGAGGAATCAGATCACATGGGTTACAAAGACATCGCATTTGGTGCATTTAGGTCCAGGGGTGGAAAGTGGAGGAGCAATAACATTGATAAGAATGTTTTAGTCGCTGATGTCCACCAAATTTAAATATAGAGGTCTCCATAATTCGTTCTAATCAATTTTTGGCGTTCATATTTAACAACCTTGACAAATGGTGATCGAATTAAGTCATTTGAACAATTATATCTTTTCAATTGTCATATTTAGATGAAGGCGGGGATCAGAACATTCTTATAGTGAACCAGCAAAAACAGATACATAGAATAAAGCATTAATGTTCATGTGTCATTATATTTAAGAGATAATATGTTCTTGCAAAACGAGGGACCTTGAACCGTCAGAGGATGGTATGTTAGATTTGCTCATGCATTATAATAAAATTGAGTCTTTCCCGATCAAGACATTGTCCAAAAAAGATACAATTTGTCAAGAGAGATGGAAATGTATAGGTCTGTTCAAAAATAGTGGTCACTGTATGCAGTCAAATTTAGTTTCTTCTGAGATAACACAGTCAGTATATGACTTTTCATAATTCTCAAATACTGGCATCTGACAAGTGTACATCTATCTGCCCAATACAGAGGATTTCTTTAATTTTTTAGAACAACTTAAAATATCGCTCAGTGTCGGGCACATGTAGCTGATTTATAGCAACATTTATTTTAACTTGATAACAATTAGCCAGAGTAGCACCATGAACAGAGGCGCACCTGCACTTTAAAAAAAAATATCTGTATCTTCGTGGATATATGATAACCATGTGTCCTCAAACTATTAGTCTAACCCACTAGATTGATTTACACATCTCTATGTAAAATTAATTGTCGTATATTGAACAAATGTTCATGTTTTAATCTGTTTAAAAATATTTAAAACCAATCACAAAAACAGATAAATTTCAACAACGTCGACTGTACGATTTAAAAAATGATAACGTCTGAAGAACGCTCAGTTGTAGATGAATAAATTCTTCTTTATTCGTGGGACGAATTAGTCGCGATAAATAAAATGACAATGACTCCGACACGATGAGCCACTACTTATAATCCATGTATAATAATGACGTTTTGTGATGACATTTGGATATATAAATTAGAGAATACGTGTAACACTTTGAACAAGGGTATTATCTATTCCCACCGAATGTCCACAGCAGAGGTTTCAGATCATTGTAGCCTGGGCAACGCCGGTTAACTCTGCTAGTGTGTATATTAAACACAATACAGACGGATTCACACCGTGCATGTAAGACATGACTGCATCATCAATGCTTTGTGAATATGTGTGTTTATATGCTACAAATAATTATTATCAGTTATATTTAATTAAAATAGTTACAGACAGCATTGGAATGAACTCGAAAGAAGTAAAACCACAACCACATACTAGGCATCTGACTTCATAAAGCATCAACACTTGGCTGAGGGTTGTGTTTTGATGAATAATTCAGGATGTTTTTTCATGGTGTTGATAACAGTGGGCGTATTTTCGTTGTACCTTCGGACTCGCACATGTACATTTCTTACAAGTATTTCAACACCTATGTTATCACAATTTGTTGCTTTACATAATTATGAGTAATTAGTTGTATGTTGGTCGCCCGCATGCAATATATAGCGATATAAAAGCAGTTTTAATTGTCTATATTCAGTCCCGCCTTCTGTAATGTATGTAACTCATCAAGATATACATATGTTTTTCCATGTGGTTCGCTATAAACCCAGGAGTCGTACTATTTTTCGCTCGGAATAAAACATATACATGGTGTTGTTGTATTGGGAAAGTTCCACAGATGTCAATCTCACATAATCTGAAAACATTTTCAGCATTTAATTGGCCTTTGGTGCATGCACACCAACGAGCGTTACCATAACAACATATATTTAATATTTGCACCACTGTAGCCATAACTTAAACTCATCGTACTGATGACTTGTAATGTTAATGTTTCCCCGCAAAATAGCGTCGGCTTTTAGTGGGACATCACATATTCCTGAAACAATGTGGCCAGGTTAATAATTTATCAGGAAGCTGGAGGGAACATGAAATATTTGTGAGGGATAATTGATATATGTCGGTTCGTATTGATTGGGAGAAGTAGCATGTACATTATTCATACAGTACGTCGCAGCAGTGCTATGAGATCGTAAGTCCATTTTTCAATTTTCCGAGAAACTCGGGTTTGAAGTTTTGGTTGCTCAGTTTTCATATTTGTATTGTTCCAGCCTCTTTGTAATTATGCGAATATTATCCGCGACATCGCAACGCATCTAGAAGTGACAAGTCTAATACGCGCCCAATCGCTATAAAACGTAAACGTGTTTGGAGATACGACTTTTACGGAACGTAGCGCGAGTTTCACTTCCGGATTATAAAATATAATCTAGAAGTGAACCCGAGCTACTTTCCGTAAAAGACACGACCTTCATGCACGCATACACCATAGTCGTAATTGTGTTTAATAGTGGCGAATGTAAACGTTGTAATTGGAAATCAACATGGTCTACATGTAGAATTGGTACAAACTGTGTTATTCGGTCAATTAAAACAAAACGTGAATGTGGCATGTAATGACGCTACACGTGTCTTTCGATGAATCATACAACTGTTACAGTTACTGCAAGTCTTTGCAACTATATGATAATAATGCACTCTATACACTCTCCAGATAATAGAGTGGTTATGAATGTATCGCACATACATGTACGTGAATCATCTGTACACCGAACAACTATGGTACATTTTACAACGGCAGTACTAGAGCGTGACACAGAAGGGCCAGGTTACTACACATCGGGACGATGCTGTGATTGGGACAAGAACCAGTCTAATGCGCGACCTTTTGAAACAACAGTTACTGTCTTTCGTTTCTACTTCATGGAATTCAAAGCAAAGTTCAATAACAGACTCTCGTCTCAAAGTTGATATAATTGTTTAGTGGAAGAAGCTTTCAATGTCCCTTGTTGAACTGACTGAATCCTGGTTCAAAACTGCACAAATCTGAAAAAGTAGTAACCTGACCCCTCGAGCTAAAGTGATATTTGGTGTAAGAATCATGTCGTCGAGCTGAGGTCAGACAAGACGAATCAAACTAGAAACTCTGAGGGAAATTATCAGCTGGAGGGAATCAGGCACGTCAATGACATGCCACGATATTGAAGATCTTACATGTAGGTTAGAGCATGGCTTGTTTCATTATAAAATAGAATCGACCGAGGGTGTACCATGGTAATAAATGGTTAATCTGATCGCACCAAAACTAATATGGACGGAAATAACCTGCCTTGAGTAGTCGACAACCTCGATCCCTGTGGGGGGGGGGGCGATTGTACCCTCCGCTCCCGGTAGATCATTCGCAATACTTCACCCTTCGATAAGTGGAGCTACGATATGCACGAGATAACGAGTCGACTGAACATTAATACACCCTTCAAGATGGTTAAGTGGTCACAATGTGCGCGCGAGATAACGAGTCGACTGAACACTAATTCACCCTTGGTTGAGTGGACATACGAGTAACGAGTCGACTGAACACTAATTCACCCTTGGCTAAGTGGTGCTATGGTGTGCACGAGATAACGAGTCGACTGAAAACTAATTCACCATTGTTAAGTGTTCCTGCTGTGTGCATTCTCAATGTCCATACCTACTCGTATTTAAATTCATGCAGTACTATATTTCGCTGTTTTGAATTCGCGCACCTAGCTGCAAAACTAACAACACTATTTTGGATCTGATGACAGTTTCAGTTCTTAATCGTTCCTGAATATGCATCTTCTATATCTTATCTGCGAATGTTTGGCTGTCTATGTCTGTCTGTGTTCTATATAAGTTCACAGGGGATCATGTAGAAGGCACCAAAGGGGTCTGCAAAGGGTAACTTTTTCCCGAGAAAGATAATGGCGTGGGTTAGAATTTTCTAAAGTGATGTTGTTGTTGTCAGGGGCACAAAAGAGAGAGGGGAAGAACAACTTTGTATCGCCGATATCCACCAAACTAATACATAATGATTTCCATGATATGACGAATCGATTCAAGTGGTTTAAACATGTTAAAAATGGCGCCGTTCGAGTCAGGGATGTACGGAAGGGGAGAGGGGCACCAACACTGATAAAATATTTTCAGCACTGATTTCCACCAAATTGATACACATCCTTATCCACGCTACAAGGAAACTAATCGTGTGATTTAATGACGCCAAATTGGTGCCAATTTAGGTGAGAGATGGGGGGGGGCCTAAATTTGATAACAATTGTTTAGTTGCCGATTACGACCAAACGTATACATAATCATTTCCATAATATCAGGAGTATAATGGTGTGGCCAAACGCTGTTAACTGTGGCATCATTCGACTCAGAGGTGCACCTAATGGGGGGAGGGGCACAAAACTGATGAAATATTTTTAGCACCGATTTCCACCAAATTGATTCACATTCTTCTCCAGGATACAAAGAATCTAATCGTGTGTTTTAAGGACGCCGATTTGGTGCCGATTTGGGTGAGAGATGGGGCACTAAATTTGATAAGAAAATGTTTAGTCGCCGATTACCCCCGATATAAGGAGTCTAATTGTATAGCTTAACGATGTCAAAAGTTCGAGCCATGGTGTATGGAGGGAGAGAGGGATTTTGTTACAAATTTATCTTCGTGATACGATGAATATAATCATTTGGTTTAAATACGCCAAGTTGGTACAATTTTGGCGAGAAATATGGGCAATAAATTTGATAACAATTTAGTTAGTCGTCGATTTTATATATAGTCATCTTCAAAACGAGTCTAATTGTGTATTTAAAGATGACAGTGGCGTCGCTTGATTCAGATGCCAGTATTGGATAATTCTGAAAAGTCATGTGCTACTGACTGTGTTCACGGAGTAGAGGGTCACAAAAACTGATAAAAAATATGTTTATCGCCAATTTCCACCTAATTTATACAAGTTCTTATCCAAGTAATCAAATCGTGTGGGTTAAAGACGCCACAGTTGGTGCCTACATTTGCGAATGTCTGCCTGATCTATAGATCTTCGCGGGGACCATCTAGATGGCAAAAAATGGGTCTGGCAGGGGTAACATTTTACGACGAAGAAGTGGTGTGGGTTAAAATTTTCTAAAGTGACGCTGTTGTTGTCAGGTCAAGAACAGGGGACGGGCAGAAAAATTATGAAATCTGTTTGTCACTGGTTTCCGTTTGAGTCAGGGGTGCACGGAGGGGAGTGGCACCAAATACTGCTAGAAACGTGTTTGGCGCTAATTTCCACCAAATTCATACACGTTCTTCTCCAATGATACGAGATATCAGATCACATTGCTTAAAAAGACTTCAACTTTGGTGCAATTAGGTCCAGGTATGGAGAGTGGGGTAGCAATATCATTGATAAGAATGTTTAGTCGCCGATATCCACCAAAGTGAAATATAGAGATCTCCATAATTCGTTCTAAGCAATTTTTCTCGCTCAGATTTCACAACCTTGACAAATGGTTATCGAACGAAGTTACTTGAACAATTATATTTACTCAATTTTCATATTTATATGGGGACGGGAATCAGGGCATTAATATAATAATGCATTAACTATTTATTTGTCATTATATTTAAGAGATACATATATTCTAACAAAACGAGGGAACAGTCAGAGGATGGCATATTAGTATGACAAGTGTACATCTGCCCGATACAGAGGATTTCTTTCATTTTTTAGAACAACTTAAATTATCGCTCAATGTCGGGCACATATAGCTGATATATAGCAACATATATTTTAACCTGAGAATAATTATCCAGTATAGAACCATGAACAGAGACGTACCTGTACATTTGTTTTTAATTATGTAACTTCATGGAGATATGATAACCATGTGTCCTCAAAATAGTAGTCTAACCCACTAGATTGATTTACACATCTCTATGTAAAACTTGATTGTCGTATTTTGAAATAAATTTCATGTTTTGATCCCTTTAAAAAATATTTAAAACCAATACAATACAACATCGACTGTACGATTTAAAAAATGACAACGTCTGATGTACGCTCAGTTGTAGATAAATAAATTCTTATTTATTCGTGGGACGAATTAGTCGCGATAAATAAAATGACAATCCCTCCGACAATGTGAGCCACTACTTATAATCCATGTATAAGAATGGCGTTTTGTGATGCCATTAGTATATAGAAATTTAAGAATACGTGTAACAGTTTGAACAAGAGTATTCTCTATTCCCACCAAATGTCCACAACAAAGGTTTCAGATCATTATAACCTGGGCAATGCCGGTTAACCCTGATAGTGTGTATATTAAACACAATACAGACGGATTCACCCCGTGCATGTAAAACATGACTGCAACATCAATGCGTTGTGAATATGTGTGTATACGCTACAAATAATTATGATCAGTGCTATTCAATTAATATAGTTATAGATATTATTGGAATGAACTCGAAAGAAGTAAAACTACAACCACATACCAGGCATCTGACTTCATAAAACATCAACACTTGGCTGAGGGTTGTCTTGGCATAAATAATTCAGGCTGTTTTGTAATGCTGTTGATAACAGTGGGCGTACTGTCGTGCACCTTCAGCCTCGCACATGTACATTTCTTACAATTATTTCAACACCGACTATGTTATCACAATGTGTTGCTTTACATAATGTTGAGTAATGATTTGTATGTTGGTCGCCCGCATGCAATATATAGCGATATAAAAGCAGTTTTCATTGTCTATATTCAGACCCGGCTTTTGTAATGTATGTAACTCATCAAGCTATGCATCTGATTTTCCATGTGGTTCGCTATAAACTCAGGAGTCGTACTATTTTTCGCTCAGAATAAAACATATACATGGTGTTTTGTATTGGGAAAGTTCCACAGATGTCAATCTCACATAATCTGAAAACATTTTCAGCATTTGAATTGGCCTTTGGTGCATGCATACCAACGAGCGTTACAATGGAAACAGATATATAATATTTACACCGCTGTAAACATAAGGTAAACATCCTCGTACCAATGAGTTGCAATGTTAATGTTTCCCCTTGGCTTTTAGTGGGACATCACATATTCCTGAAACTATGTGGCTAGATTAATAATTTACCAGGAAGGGCTGCAGGGAACATGAAATATTTGTGAGGGATAATTGGTGTATGTCGGTTCATATTGATTGGGAGAAGTAGCATGTATATTATTCATACAGTAAAGTCGCAGCAGTGCTATGGGGTCGTAAGTCCATTTTTCAATTTTCCGAGAAACTCGAGTTTTAAGTTTTGGTTGCTCAGATTTAATATTTGCATTGTTCCTGCCTCTTGGTAATTATGCGAATATTATCCACGACATCGCAATACACCTAGATGTGACATTTCACAGTCTAATATACGAACCCAATCGCTATAAAACGTAAACGTATTTGGAGATACGACTTTTACGGAACGTAGCGCGAGTTCACTTCCGTTCACTTCCGTAAAAGATACGACATCCAAGCACGCTTACGACCTCATCGTAATTGTGTTTAATAGTGCCGAATGTATAAGTTACAATTGGAAATGGTTTACATGTACAATTTGTACAAACTGTGTTACTCGGTCAACTAAAACAAACCGTGAATGTGGCATGTAATGACGCTACATGTGATTTTCGACGAATCAGACAACAGGTACTGCAAATCTTTGCAACTATATGAGAACAATGCACAAAATACACTCTCCAGATAATACAGTGGTAATGAATGTATCGCACATACATGTACGTGAATCATGTATACACCGAACAACTATGGTACATTGTACAACGGCAGTACTAGAGCGTGACACAGAAGGGCGGGGTTACAACAAATCCGGGACAAGAACCAGTCTAATGGGCGAAATCTTGGCAACAACAGTTATTGTCTTCCGTTTCTACTTCATGGAATTCAAAGCAAATTTCAATAACAGACTCTAGTCTCATTGATTCAATTGCTTAGTGGAAGAAGCTTTCAATGTCCCCTGTTGAATTGATTGGTTCCTGGTCCAAAAACTGCACAAATCTAAAAATAAGTAGTAGCCTGACCCCTCAAGCTGAAGTGACATGTCGTGTAAGAATCATGTCGTCGAGCTGAGGAGGTCAGACCAGGCGAATCAAACTAGATGGGAAATTCTCAGCTGGAGGGAGTCAGGCACCTCAATGACATGTCACGGTATTGATGGTCTTAAATGTATGTTAGAGCATGACTTGTTTGATCATAAAATAGAATCGACCGAGGGATTATCCCCCAAAAAATAGTATACATAGTCTACAAGTCTACATTCATTCAGCGGACAGGAAAACTGTACATTGCATGTGTTGTTAATTTGTTGAATGGAATGGGGTGCCACGTTCAACAATTTGGTGTTTGTTTTACAAACTACATGCATCATGAACGCGGTGTTGCTGTCACATTTGGTGTGGTTCGCAGTACCACATAAGATATAACCACGCGTGTATAATGCATGTATTTTCAAGTCGGATCTACATTATGCAAATCGAATCTCCATGATCACTATAGATTATAGGAACAAATTGTGCAATTATGGTATCATAATAATGTGTTGGCGAAATTGACACCAGTTTCCGGTCGGGTACCGAATCAGTCACACCTTGCATGTGATTTACACTGAAACAATAGGGCTAAAACGTTAGTTTTGTCCTGAATAGAACACAAATATTTGCTGAGTAGAAATGTGGTTATCTATGCAAAATCGTTTAGTGACAAATTACAAACTGTTGTGATTGATTGATTGATTGTTTATTTGCAAAGCCAACATTTAAGTTGGAACATAGCCAAATCATATATATACATATATACACAGAAACAGTTTATACAAACAATTTATACGTTAACAATTATCATTATCATATTTTCCTAACAAATCCACCATAATACAATAACTGTACACAGCACTTATACATAAGATTCATTAACAATTACCTTGCATAAGTATGCAATTCCCAATTTATAGCCAATTTATGGATGTGTCGCATTACACACACATATATATATATATATATACACATACAAACATACATGTATATATATTTCATCTGTGTATATAATATTATATTTAAGAAATCTTTTTCAATGCCAATTTAATAAATATGCTCAGTCTTTTCAGTGCCTAGCCCAAGCACAACAAGACTATATATTGGTTATCACAAAAATAGATAACCACAATTCCGTTCATCAATTATTTGTTATTTTGAACCAAATAGCCGAACTCGCGTGCTGAAAGTAGCACATTGTAATTCAATCATGTTGCTTCATAAGCGTGCATGGTTGAATGTAAAACATAATCGTAGTACTGACAACGACGCGTTTAAAATCAATCTCATACTTAAAATAAAAAAAACAATTGTCCCACTTGAACAATAAACAATATCTCAAACGTACACGTATAGTACATACCTTACTTGTATTTAAATTCGCGCAGTATTAGTTTTCGCTCAGTTTAAAATTCGTACACCTTCAATTCGCGCAACCTGATGCACGAGTTTAAAACTGACACAAATATTTTCGAAAATTTCATGTTTCCAACTGCATTCCGTTTCGATTCTTAATTCTTCCAGACTAAAAGTAGACATATATACAATCGCAATTTAAGCGCGCAAATTATATAGAGAATCCTACAGTTTTTCTTTAAATACCGTACTAAAATATATCATGAGTGTCTGGAATGAAAACTCGATATGTCTTTCTAGACACGAATGAGATGTACTAGTTACTCAAACGAAAACTACTACAAGAGTGATTCGGTGGGGGGACTAACCCATATTTCTTTATTTAGAAAACAACATAACAAAACAAAACAACATAGCATTTTGATGTTGATTTTGTTATTTAGTATTCTTTTGCTTTTGGAAGTGTTGAGTTTATAGCTGGTGGATAAATTGAGCAGTGAATTCGTCCCGAATTATCCTGACTTTTCCTGGTGAGGGTTCTTGCTCGTCTCGCCCGCGTACTGCTTGACGATCTCTTAGCAGGGATTTGATAAGTCATTCCTGCTGAGTGGAGGAGTGTTTAAAGGCATCCTTTATGTTCTGTTCCGCTCTATCCTTTCTGCTAGGCTTCCCGGTGCCGGCTTCTCTATTCGGTGTCGCAGGGGCGGAAGTGGTAGTTTCCGTCCCTGTTGGAGACTTCCTGTGTGGTGTTTCCATCTCCACATCGAAGACAGCGACGGGGACGGCCGGTGTATCGGCGACCCTGGATCCACTGGAAGCAGCATCACTGACGGCTGGGACCAAGTGGGAGAGAGCTGGTCGTCCATCAGCTCTCTGTTTCCACTTGGCCATTCATTCGGCGTCCCTGTGACGGCGTGTTGGATTCTTTTTTTGCTTCATGTTCTTCTATATCTGGTTGGTGGTGGGTTGCTGGTAGACTCCAGCATCCTCCGGGTTGTGGCCAACAGAGGGTCATGAAAAGGACCGTGCTTGTTTAACCCGAAATCCAATATAAAGGTTAACGTGACTGCCTGACCGGTGTAGATTCCTGACCGTAGTAAATCCCTGACCGGTGTAGATTCCTGACCGGTGTAGATTCCAGGTCAGGCAGAGATCCACGTTGATCGATCTAAGCACGAGTCTGGCCTCAGTGGGACTGTTCATAATTCATACCGACTGGATTGTCTCTGTTAATCAACAGTATTATGTTATAGCCCTGAATCAATTCAGAGGCTCTTTAGATACAAATAAATGCCATCTCTGAAGGTCCTGAAAAAGATTCTAGCTCTAAATACCTGATATTGATATGCCAGGAATATAGCATGACATAGGCACCCGGTGTGTATCTATGGACATATGTTGACATACATGTACAACTTACATTAATCAGATGTTAATAGATTTTCGGACGGTTGTTGTGAGTTTTATTGAAGATAATTTTTTTTTACTTTTAGATATATGATAGAGATGTTTTGCAGACACATGATTACAATAGGCTTATGTTCAACATTATACATGTATACCTCATCTTCGATTGCACTGGCTGGGTTATTATGATAAAAATTGCAGACTTCACTAACATAATTACGTCATTTACATGACAAGTCATATCCGTAAACATGTATTTTTCATTATCAACACCATATTTATATTTATTTGTATCGCATTGTTTGAATCACTATATGACATGCTGTGTTGAATGTGAATATACAAGAACAAATTTGAATATGAATTATTGGGTCTGCTGCGAGATATCTCTCCAATAGTCAAGGGTTCAATTAAGGCCATAGAAAGAAAAAATGGTTGTGGTTGGGATATATATATATAAATGTACATTGAATATTAATAGATATCCTTCAAATTTGCCAAAAAACAAAACAAAAGAACAAAGACAAAATTTAATAAATTAAGAAAATTGTTATTAATTTATTTATTTATTTATTATCATCATTATTATTAATTCCTTTTTCGTGTCTTCTCTAGTTATTAATGCCCAAAATAAGCATGCACATTCATGATTGTGCATGTATATGCTCTCGAGTGCTAGATGCTGGTACTTCTCTTTGATTTTCTAGACCAAGGACTAATAAACACACAGGGCCAAATAAGTATCATACATTTTATACAAGAATTGATAAGCGCAAAGCATACATATATACTTATTTGGCATCCGAGAGTACGGTGCTAGTATATGCTCCTGAACCATAATTTACAACAATAATATAAAAGATTATAGGATTATAAGCATATCAATCCAAATTCATCAGATGCCAAAAGTTGTGTTAGGGTCCTGGGCTATACAAGTAATTCATATCAAGGCATATAGACTGATTTTGAGACAGTATTCCAAATATCATTCGGAAATTGTATTCTGTTAGCTCCAATTTAATCAGAAGCTTCATTTGTTGGTTAGTTTTTTGTTTTTGGTAGTCTCCTGGACTCATTGTTCCACATACAAATTATATATAGGCTATCTTATCGACTCATCAATACCCCAAAGAAGCATGAACATACATGTAGATGGTGCTAGTACATCCAATATCATCAGATGCATGTGATAGGCTCCTTAACCATAATTTACAACAACAACAACATCAGGAATTATAGAGTTATAAGCATGTATAAATCCAAATGCATCAGATGCCATAAGTTGTATTAGGGTCCTGGAGATATAATTCAAATTAAGGGATATAATAAAGCTTATTTTTAGACAATGTTTTAAATATCATTGGGTAAGGTAAGGATATTCATATACTATTTGTTTCATTTCAATCAGGTGCGACAATTTGTGATAGCCTCCTGGATGACAGTTTGTATGAAAAAAATTATTACTTCTACTGCGAGACATATCTCCAATATTCAAGGGTTCAATTAAGGCCAGAAAAAGAAAAAAATGGTTATGTTTGAGGTTTCCTGGATTATAGTTCACAACAACAACATTCAAACAAATTATATATAGGCTATCCTATCGACTCATCAATGCCCTAGATAAGCACGAACATACATGTATACAGTGCTAGTACATCCAATATATAAGCTGAATTTTAGACAGTGTTTCAAATATAATTGGGTAAGCATAATCATATACTGATGCTGTTTGCTTCATTATAATCAGGTGCGACTATATTTGGTAGCCTACTGGATCACAGTTAGTATGACGCTGTCTGGTACGAATAAGCATTGTGTACATACCATTAGCTCCAATTTAATAAGGTGCGACAAAAGTATGTTAGGCTCCTGGGCCATAATTCACAACAAAATAAAGTCATAAACAAAATATATATAGGCTTTCTATTTAAGCATCAATACACACGGTACCAGGTCATCCATTTTCATCTGTCTTGTTGACAGTGTTATTATAGTTATATCTAATTTTATCAGATGCCATAAAGTTTATTTAGGGTCCTGTGCTATAATTCAAATTAAGGTACATAAACTGATCTTGAACAATATTCCAAATATCATTGGGTCAGCATAATTATGTACTGTTAGCTCCAATGTAATATTTCTTTTAGTCACAAATTAACTCACAAAACCAGCTTCATAATTATTGGTAAGACACACGTGTAATATTAGCGCGTGGGATGACATCATGCCATTATTTAAATGACTCACGATTGCTGAAATTAATGGTTGTTGTTTTCGATGAATACTTTGCGTTTATTTGATCATGCGATAAGAGGTATCTCAAAATCGTTCCATTCTATTCGCAATCTATCAACCTTGTCCACCAAACTCCATTTAAGCCTCGGTAAACCTCGGCCCAGATTTTGTCCAGTAAACTCGGTCAACAAATTCAGCATAAAATAGAAACTCATGTGAGACCCTCTATTGATGCAATATTATAAATGCCATTTGATGAGTTTCAAAATTACATGAAATCCATTTCATCAGATACGATAAGTGATATTGGCCTCTTATGCCACACTTCACAACAACAGCATTTTGTGCAACATGAACAGCATTACAGACTAATTAAACTGTATATTTTAGCACTACTGTATGTGAGTACTATTATGTAACTATGACACTGGCAATGGGTAAGCATATACATATGGTGTTTAGTAAATGTGAATATTCTTACTTGCATGATCTTACTCGCACAAAAAAGGTGATCTAAAAAATAAATATTCGGATTCTTATTATATTTCCTAGTATTCAGTAATTTTGGCTACTTGTTATTTTATACACCCATACTGTAATTGGTCATAACAAGGAACTTGAGGTTTCTTAATGTTTTCAATTTATTTATGGTTACTTTATCAGATAACGAACTTGGTCAATATTACTAATACGGGGTTGATTTATTACAATTGAGATTGATCAATATGAGAAACAAGAGGTTTACTATATTTCAACATTATCAAATCGTTAGTTGATTCTCGATTACTTCTTCATAGTAGTAACTTGTGAAATCTATTATCAAATAATGCACGTGGTGTTAGGACCAGGGCTAGTCAACTTCATGTTTAGCATCAATCTTCACGTTAGCAATGTAGAAAATATATACATTTAATTTATTAATTTTGTGGCATATTATAATGAAAATGTTGTTTGCATTGTTTCCGGTGTAAATTTAAGTTAGGTAAATACTGTAAGTCTCTGATTGCCTTACATAATAATTTAATAAATGTATTCATATGGAATGTATGTAAACAATGTTGGTGTTGCTAATATACATATCTAGAGTAATTAATAATCATGAATGATGCTAAACATAAAATCAATCAACCATGGCCCAATGCAATAACTATGTACATCATATTTTAATTCGGTATAAAAAAATAAATGGTGGCGATACTTAAGCAATGTCAAGAATAATGTGGAATATACATGTAAGGCTATCAGTTCATGTGTGATGCTGATGATGTTATACCCAATTGGTCTTACACTGCGGATACTAGATTAACCTGTTTGATTCTCTTGGATGAATCTGTATACTTTACATAAATATCCCCCCTACAGCCCAGCTATCTTCAACTCCTGACTTTTCCTTTGCCTTTTTGATTAAGTCATTGTTATAGTATGTTAAGTCTTCCTTGATTACAATACCAGACACTTTTAGCAGTTTTCTTTGACTTATGGTAGCATTATAGGTTCTTCTTGAAACAAAGTTACATATCCCACTTCTGGTATACTTATTATCGGTTGAGTATTTGCCAATTATGTGAGCAATGCTGATATCTGCCTGTGTTACCGTCAGTGACAATTTGTCATTCAGCAGTGAAACACATTTTGTTTACACTCATCCACTGTTCCTGAGCACTATCACCGGGCAAAACATATATTCTAAAGCTTTATTTCCGGGTTTGTTGTTCGAGCCTATTGTTTTTCTCTTTCAGCTCAACAATTTCCTTTCCAAGTGACTTGACTTTGGCATCTCTGTCATCAACTTCCAGTTTTAGTTCTTCCATTTGACATTCAAGTTCATCCATTCTTTTTTCCACATCGAATACTTTCCCAGTGCACTCACCTTTAACATTTTCAATCTTAGAATTAAACTCTGCTTTTAGCTCTGTTATTATCTTGTTGAGACTGTCTAACGTAACTAAGGGCTCAATACTTCTGTCATGGTATTCTTTGGTAACCATTTCTGGTTGATCTGTGTTAGTGCATGCCTTCCCGAGTGATCAACCAGGAGTTAAGGTAGTTGATTTTTCAAAGTTAAGTTTTGTCTGTGAGTCTTTAGCGTTTTCAAGTTTTGTCTTCTTTGGTGGTGCTGACATTTCCGTTTTACTAGATGTGCTTTGAGAATCTATTTTGATGCTGTCATCTCCACTAGATGTCGAAATAGTGGGTGGACGTTTGTTTGGCATTTCACTGACCTGATAGCGCGAAATTCAGAGTCACAAATTTAGGCAGGATAAATAGCCGAATATCAGGGTCAAATCGACGCTGAAGGCCGGATTTTATGCTGTAGTGTGGTTCTTGTATCGAGTGTATCAATTGCATGCAGAATTGCCGTCGTCAAACATAGAGTAACAAATAATAAAATATGTTTTCTTCTCAGCGAAATTTGATTTGCTTGTTTCCGTCGCCATTTTTAATAAGAACCAGCGCCGAGATCGGCAGTGCAAATGCACCAGCTCACGGAAGAATAGCTTATACTTAATAGTAACAAACTGCCAACTGCTAATCAAGTTATCGATTTTACCAACTGAACATTGAACAATTCTATGTGAGTGCGTTTTGGGGCGCATAGTTTGATCTTTTAGAAAGGTGCTGCCACCGATTGCACGAAAATACGTTGTGGATGTTGACGTTTCTAAGTACGCTATCGCTAACAACGGAAACCAGCTTGGTACGTTCTAATGATGCTCCATAACGTTGTTTCGACCCAGTGACGTCACTCACGAACTGCTGGAGGTTAACTGATCCAAGTTATTGTAACCTTTCTTCCTCGCATATCATTAAGTTTATCTGTCTAGTAGAGGATGCTTTATCAGTCTAGTAGACGGGTAGTGGCGTGGTTCATCTGATGGGCTTTATATGTATAGTAGACAGTGGTAGGAGGTGAATAAACAAGAACATTGAGTTGACTGAACATTTGCAAAGACAACATAGCAAACCGCCAATTAACAGGTGTGAGAATATAATGAGACAATGTTAGTTTTTTGCGATACGACACTTGGGGATACGTTATAGAACGGAGAAATGTTGCACACATGGACACACATGGACAATATTGCAAAGCATTTATCGCGGGGACAATTGGGCGAATGCACTGTTCATGGGCATAAAAAACGATACCAATATCTCATTTTCCCGCCAAAATGGAGTTGCGACATTACAGTTCTCAGGCAACGATATGGCGTTGGCCACGTTGATCCTACTTGCTCAAACGATTCGCCTCACGTTGATCGGCGCTCGGTTCCTTTGAATGGCTTGATGTACATAGGTGGGCAATTACACAATACACGAAATTGAGGATGGTACTTTGAATCGTGTAATTTCCCACTAATGGTGTGGTCATTGTTTATCGGTAAGAACAATTTCTCACTTTAGGGGTGGTCTTTGCCCTGGTCACATATTTTGTAAAATCTCTCACACTAGTAGTAATCAGCCTATGACTATGATTTGTGGCTCAAAATAAAGGCTATGATCTCCAGAGTGTAACCAAACATCAATACGATGAAACAAATTTAGATAGGTTCATCATAAAGACAAATAGGATGTAAAGTGATAAAAACAGCAATGTTTGCCAATGGGCTTGACATTTCAGTGACCTTGGGGCTTCAGGTCACTACTGGTGGACCCTCATGTAGAATATATACATATAAATCTATAGCTATATCCACCAATAAGTCCACCGACATCACAATATACTTCATATATGGTCATTTTCCAGAATTCTCAGAAATCACACACTGTTGCTATGGTATCACCAGCGACTAAGCGACAAGAAGCTCGCGAACGTTGGTTTCCAACGTCTCCAGTATATTGGCTTTAAGAAAACATATGTTGCCAAAAATCCTCAATTTTGTTTTACAAAACCCATTGTTTTTTTAACAAATGACAGGCTACTATTATGTTGGCCTAATGCCACATGCGGCTTAGCAACTGGGCCTCTGATTCCGAACAGTTGAATCCCGATATGTTGTTCGGAAATCCCAATCGACGGGGTAATACTAAACAAAATATGACGTAAATAGGTGTGGTTGAATGGGTGGGGTGCATTGTTGGAAATTCCAAGGTCGACCCCCCTCCCAACGGAGTACCTCTAGCCACATGTCCCTGATTGAACCCATGCCCCATATCGTCTATAGTCACGTGCCTGCCCCGATCGATTCAACTTGCTTGTTTCGATTTTATCAATGCATTCGCCGTGCAACTCGTACGATCTCACCGAAGGTATGGGTGGATACCTGTGGATCAAGTGATCTGATATCGACAACCAGGCTAATGACTCGGCAAAGCTTTGAAAAGTGTCGATAATAGACAGACAGACCACGCCTCCTACGCTCTTGTTTGGTTATGCACACACGCGAGCCAACTAGCATGTACCATTATATCAACCCATATATTTGGGAAGGGAGGTGTGTACTATGCTCTATCACGCTATCAGGAATGGACATAATAATGTCACCAGATGCCAACACATTTGGCGGACTATACACAAATTTAGCTGACATTATTCACAATATATACAATATATATGATCAATGTGTCAAAAAATCTAAAAACAAAACCATTGAACTGTTGGGTCTTTTCCCACAACCTACAAACTAAAAACATAAAAACTTCGCCAAATTGCGAAATCTCGGCGACATATTCTCCACAAAAGAGAGAGGCGATACCTCGAATTATTCCCGCAGCACACCATGGAAGATTATGCAATTGAACACCATTGCAAGAAAATGACGTATAGCGATTAATTATCGACTACCACAGGAGCAAGAGTTTCAAATCTCGCATCATTAAAGCTACACACGACGCCATGTCGCGCCACATGTGTGAATTTATCATGCAACAAAACCGGACTAAACTGTTTCTTTCCAGATTACATGTCGCACTCAATGTATACATCCTGAAGCAAACTTATAGAATTCACACTGAATGTGTTTACATTAGAAGGCGCTGTGCCAAACTCAGTTCATGCCATTCAAGGTTGCATATAATAGGCAAATACAAAACTAAAACAAAATAGGCATATACTATGCTGTTTCAAACTATGACTGTTACATCACTAACCCAAAGTGCAAAACTAGGACGTGATACCATTGCCATAATAAAATAGCAGCACAAGTCACGCGATCTCAGAATACTCATTAAAGTGGCATATCATATGCCGAATTATAAAAGTGACACATATCGTGCACGACCATGGAAATGGGGATACTGGCCTCGATAGATCAGGCCAATTACAATTAAAATAGGCATATATTATGCCAATCTAATTATCACCGTTCCCTGATGCAACTCCGCGTTATCACTATAATATTATAGTGGAAAAGTGAATCGAAACATATGCTCAATTTCAATTATGACTATCCGAGCGATGTAGGAACATGGAACACGGACCACTGGTATGTTCCTTGATTGTTAGGTATATTTCCACAACCTAAACAGTCAGAGGTGTCAACTGAAACAGTGTCGTCCCCATTGCACATTAAACTTGGTTTTACTACTAAAACTCAGTTAAAACAGGTAGTTGAAACTAGGTCAAACTGGAGATGCCGATTCGAACCACAATATTCAAACTATATGCTATACGGTAAATAAGATCGCCAACCTTTCACAATTTAAATATAATGTAGAACAACAACATATTGGTCGAAATTAATATCGAATTAGGTCTCGATTATCGCAAAGAATATTATGTAAATTTAATTAATGCTGACCAGTTATCAAAATCAGCCTCTGGTTTACAGAGCATACATTCCAAGATACTGGAAAGAACTCCATGTTCACGAGCAGAAGGAAACTAACAGAACACGAATAAAGTTCATACTTACTGACCAGTTTAATCAGGAATGGTTGGGACATGTAGCCACAACATCACGGGTGCTTTCCAAATATGGTGGTATTTCTGTATTGTTGAGCCCAAGCCCGACAACTGTATCTCTTTAGTTCCATTTGTAATTAAATCTAGGTCGCTGACATGGCTATCCCCTTTCAGCTCCATTGCGCGTAAACCACTGACGATCGGTCAACAATTGAGATTCCGGTACCGCATTACAAAGAACATGTACCCAGCTAAAGCAACGCATTATCATACGCTTGGAGAATCGTCATTATCACGGCGTGAAAAATCGATGATGTAACCTATGGAGTAGTAATCTAATACTAATTGTTTACAAAATTTGTATTATTGCTGTACTATTGAACCTGCTTAGCCAGTAATTTATCATTCCGTATTGCGAGTGTTTACATATTACAAAGTTGTAGCGTTCGAGTACTATGAAAACATGAAAAAATGCAACTTGCAGGCCCCCTTTTTCTCCACCAAATGCAAGTGAATCCCGATATATAGATGGTTCGCCAAAACAAGATAATATGAGTCATTACGTGTCAATGTATTCTGCATATAAAGAGTTTTTGGCATATAATGAGTTTCAATCTACAATGAAATAAATATACAAATAGAAATACAGTCGAATACTATAGAACACAAAACATGTATTACAATATTAGTAAATCACAAATTAACGCTGATATTACAATAATTGTATTATATAGTATAGGCCCCAGGTCTTCTACCAATTAACCTTTATATACCCACGAGCATGCCATGGTATGGTTGTGGTATCAGTGTGCATATTAGTAATGCATGTATTCATAATTATGGGCCGCATTATGTGCGTGTTACAATCTACTATATCGACAACGCGTTGATAAAAGTGTTGACCTTTTTCGATATTTGCTTTTGACAATAAATAGTGGTTCATTGCATGTATGGATATCCATTTGTAGTGTCCATCATTGAACATGGAAGCCAAACCGAGCAACTGCATGACCTTGTGTGTTTTATACATAGTTTTAATCCATTATCTTGCTTTAAGGGAACAAATTGGTAACGTGTATTAATATAAACGGCTTGAGTAACAATAATATGTTTAGCTGATAAAAACACTTTGTTTGCGGTTAATGGAACACTACACCGGCCTACGTGCTTTAAAGCTGTTTCGAACCCCACCAGCACATATCCAATTCGAGAACCGATGTTATTCAATCACCTCAATAACATTTAAAATAACAAGATTGCATACAGAGCGCAAGCATAACACACAATAATTTAGAATATGTGCTATTAATGTCTCTTTTGTAAATCGAAAATATATCTATGCAACATTTTCGATTCCGCGAACAGGCACAATGGCGTGAATTGTCTGACACGTGGCCATTGATCGTGTGTACAATGGGCGTACAAACATCTTCGCGTAAATAGGTTCATAATCGATCTACAGTAGGTTAATGTTGAATTATTTTTTTCAAAATGAGCCGATTCTTCGCCCATTATGAACCTAAAACAAATGACAAAGTGACAAATCTGTGTTATCCATGTCTGAAACTTAGTTAATTACTCGGTGCTTAACCCTTTCAAGACGGGAGCATTAAATACCATGTACCAGTGAATTATCTTATATATTCAAGTCTCCCATAGGGAGCCTCGCATATATATAAGAATGCACTGACAAGATAAATGTAGATATTGTTAGGCCAATGCATTTTCTTATATTTAAAAAGAAGGTTGATATATACCCACATCCTGCCTATTAGGTCGGCAATAATATTCCATGTTACACCTTACACCGCTATATATATAGTAAAATAATAACATCTTTATGTGTTTCGATCTGTTTGTTATACTAGGATTAAGTATCTAGTAATGTACGCAAGATCATCATCAGAGGCGAGCGTTTCATGTTAAAATAAATGTTAATTTAAATATGAGAACCAACTCTCAGGGGTGGTGTGTACTTCTCTGTTAGGCGTGTAGAGCCTTCTGGTATATTTTCAAATTAGATTTAAATTTAATTTGAGAACCAACTCTTAAGGTTGGGTGTACTTCTCGTGTTGGGCATGTAGAGCCTTCTGATATCTTTTCAAATTAGACTTAAATTTAATTTGAGAACCAACTCTTATGGTTGGGTGTACTTCTCGTGTTGGGCACATTGGTATCATTTTTTCTTACATTCTTTATCATTCTTTATAATGTTTTCTTAGATTCTAGAACAATTATAAAAACAATACTATAAAATGTATGGTCGACTCGCATATATAAGAGAATGCATTGGCACAGGGTAAATTAGGAAGGATACAACAGCTCATGTGGTAGTCTTCACATTTATCTTCGAGGAGGAAATTATTCATTTAACCATTTCTGTACGAAAGCATCATGATGCGTAGATATCCCATAGTAAATATTATGATAGTAAGTTTAAATTTTGTCCTGTTGAACTTATTATCTGAACATTTCCCTTAATAAATAAGGACTCATTGTGCACTGTCATTTATCTGTCGTTTGCTGTTACCACCCCTCCATATCAATAATATACCATTATGGTGTACACGTTTTAACTGACTGGGAATATCGATTTAGTATATAACGGGTTAACAACGTAATGATCTTGAAGTATCTAATCTGGAACTTTGTTGGATAGAGATATCATTACCGAAATCGAAACAAATGCTTATTGGTTGATGCTACAGACCAACAAAAGCAAATTAATTATATGAAGAAATTGGAACACATTTTGACAAGATATATGTCTACATAACTATGAAACCATAATTATAGTTGACGTGAACACCAATGTTTGTCACAGAGACAAGATATATGAGACTCTCCGGAATAAAATTGACACACAATTTATCACAAAACCTACACTGGTGAAATGAAAATCACACATAATGGGTGTCATTAGTCTTGGTATTGGTGACGATGTTCCTACTTTTTGTACAAGGGCAGTCCCGAAATTTTAATGTGGTGAGTGGTTTTAATCACAATAACACGAGTGGTGAAAATGTGGTACGTTCGGTTACTATGATTGTATTTTATTTATGCCATAATTATTAGTTTTGATTTGTTCTGCGATTTCAACAACTCCATTGTTTACTGTGCTTCCTCATAGAGAGACACAAATACGACGCTATAAAGAACGGGCTTCGTGCGTGCTGAATCACTGTGCCAATGCATTCTCTTATATATGCGAGTCGACCATAGGTCGCCTCGCATATATAAGAGAATGCATTGGCTTAACACATTAAAAATTATAAAATTGTTAAAGAATGTAAGAAAAAATGGTAAAAAGTGTTAAAAAAAGATTTTTTTTAGGCCAATGCATTCTCTTATATATGCGAGGCGACCTATGGTCGACTCGCATATATAAGAGAATGCATTGGCACAGGGCATAACTGTAACCATCACAATGTGGTCAATGAGCCGGTTCCAATGATATCCATATTTGTATGGTTCTATTGAGACAGACCGAAGATATTTTAGGCTGTTGAATCTTTATTTGGCCGGTTTTGGCCGGTTTGTTGGGTAAAGGGTTAAACAATATAGACACAAATACGACGCTATAAAGAACGGGCGTCAGGCGTGGCGAATCACATGTTTACGCCAGTCTGTTTCTAAGTCATCCGTCACTTGATATTCCCATTCATATGTTTCCTAGTTCATATACCACTATATCAAGCTACGTTATATTGAAATTCAGGCAAGTTTACTTACATTTATTGATATTATAACAACTTCTAATTTTGAATCAATTCAACAGAAGAACTATTTTGATAACTACGATGTACTTCTACTATGGGTAAAAACGTTTAACCCATGACATGACGTTTGAAAATTTACACAAACAGTAGAAATGTATATCCATGTGAAGATGCAATTTAAATAGGTGTTACGTATATGATAGCACAAGCGATTATGGTATAAAATTTAGTATTAATATAGTTAAAATTAGATCTCTAAAAATAATTTAAGTTTCGGTAGTAAGTTGAGTGAAGTGATGTGAAGCACTCCGGTAAGGTGATCAAATAGAAATGCAGAATAATCTTGTTAAAAGTAGTTATTTTTACAAATATTATATCTGAATTGACAACACACACCGTCATTCGCATGTATTAATTAAATGCAGTGACTCTCGATGGTGAAATCGTTTTCGTTAGTTTATTGCCGATAGATGCGTCCCGAATCGAGTAGTAAATATTTTTTCTTTTGAGCGTAGTTCAGACGATGTTTTCTATGAAGTGTCACGGTCGATTTGCTTCAGATTTTCGGCGGTGTTAGTTGAATGTTGCATTCCTCAAATTGGCATAGTGCCTGAATACTAACGTACCAGTTTAACACACCGAACAAGTACATAATATGTCTTTAACTTTGAGGAAAGATTATTAGAGATGTTAGCGTTACAGACATATATGAAGAATGGGTAAATCAAGAAATACTACATACGATGAGTCTAAGTGAAAAAGATTATGGCAGATTCCTCGACCTATGGGTACTTCTTCCAGAAAGCAGCTATCAACATCATCAAATATTGGTTTAAAATCAATGATGATCTCACTTTTTATAGCCTTGTTATAGACAACCAATTTGGGGCATTCTTTTCACATATTGCTGTTAGAAATTCATAACAGTCAATGCTTTATGAATAGAACTTTCCGATGGCTTCCTACGAGCAAAATAAGACTAAACCAAATTCCTTCATTTTCGCAGAGGTATCGAGGGAACAATCATGGAATTACAATCATGAAATAACAAACATGCAGGCAGAAATTGACTGGACAATATTGTATTTGTGCACGCTTCCTAAGAGATAGCTTATATAGAAGATCCACAACGAGTCCCTGGTTTATAGCTAAATTTACAAAACTCACCAGTAAATTAGGTCTGGATCGAGCCGTTGGCGAGATCCAGACCTAATTTACTGGACGAGTTTTGTGAATTCAGTTATAAGCTGGGGACGAGTTGTAGATTTTATTTATTACATGATAAAACATCCTCGATAAAACATACCTAAATCAACAAATGGGACGTGAAAATAACATCGGCGTGTAAAAGACCTGCGATGACGTATTTAATGGCATATATTTAATGAAATCACTCTTGAAACTCTTCATTTATTACAATTTGTTGGAAAAATATTGGAAGCCATCGTATTTTGAGACATAGAATGCGGAATGTAAACAGGAGAAACCGGCAGTCAAAAGTCACCTGGCACCATTTCATGATATGCAACGAACGTTTCTTTTCACAATTTATAAAATGGCTTTATTGAATTTCAATCGAGTAGGATCATATAAAAATGATATTGTTGGACCTTTGTCTGGTACTATGAACTCCTTGACCACAGTCATTATTCCAATTAATTTGTAAAATGGTCAGAGTGGTGCCTTTGAAAGAACACTAATAACAAATGTGCTGGTAGTTATAGACATGTTAATATCCCAAGTGTTGCATCAAAGATTTTAGAAGGATAGTAATCAGCAACTTCAGAACAGTTACAACGGAAAAAATAATCTTATATGAATTCCAATCTGGTTTGTGGACAGGGCATTCCTCTGTGGCATGCTTAATACAAACAACTACAATTTCTACCGCTAGAATAATGGCTTGTTTTTACCACATCAAAAATTGTACATATGATACAGACGCTATACAATCAACAACATATATACTGCCAGGCTTGGTCGTATGTATGTCACACCATTTCTATGACAATGGATCGAGCTTTACAACTATAGTCACCGAATGATGCTCAAATTCGTTAGTCCTTCATTAGAAGGCAGTTAATCAATTGGATGACATAGCGAACCATAGTAAAGATGCCGTTGAATTTGACCTTCACCAGAATTATGATAAATGACAATTAATCGAATATATTAAATCCATAAAATGATCTTTCCCTATATAAGAATTATCGATTTTCCACCCTGACTCTCGTGCCCTACTATTCATGCACATGAAAGGTACTCAACTAAATATAACATTTTCGGTGATAAGCTTAGTATCACTGTGACAAAATTGAGGAGATTTGTACGTATTTGTTATACATACTCCATAATCTAATTACCATTGTTTTATATATGGCATATATTTCTGTCATTGAACATTGAAAGTTGTTTGTGATACTGCGTCAAATTTTGATGCTGTATGGGACACTTTCGATCACTGCTAACATAACCTCCGAAACAGGTCCCTCTTTTTGCATTTATTTATTTCTTACTGTGGAATACACTATTGAATTATAACTATGGTCTTTAATCAGTATAACTGTTATTTATGTAAACATATTTTATTATTCCAAATAAATAGACATACAGTATATGTAACAATGGTTTATCAGAATTTGGTGGAATAACTGTTCTTGACTGACACATAGCTATTATAACTAGCAAGCTATATGGTATAATCCATAATGTAAATTTTATCTAATTTGTATTGTAGTTGATAATAAAGATCCTAGTAGATTGTGCATGTTGTGCTGAAGTACGTAATTGCAGGTAGTGGATGACCACTTCGACAAGTTGGTGTTCGCGACACGTGTACCATGTATTAGAAACCACCATGAGAGTGCATGGATGTTGTTGTTTTTTTCATATTTTTATTGATCATCCCATATATACATTTCAAACCAATTTCACATTGAGACTAATGTAAGATGAACGAATGGGGATTGGAGAACAAGTCATAGCAACTTAGGTGGAGCTCCTCTCCCCAGGACAAAGATGGTGGTGCACAGAAGACAAATTTAAATGCATAAATGTTGAACACAAAACAAAAATTCTGACAAAACACACAAATACAATATGGAATGTTCAAGATTGGTATGGGGTAAGGGAAGATAGTTTTATATCGTATGTTTATGCTTAGTGCATGTTGTTCTCGATTTAAGTTAATATACGACTGTTAATGTTCACTAAATTTAATGCATCTGTTCATCGCCAAATCGCAATGAGTTTATAATATATTATTGGACAGCTGCGAACAATTGGTAATTTTCTTCATTGGAAAGTGAGACTGATCCACAAAGTAGATCGGCAACAGGTATTTGATATAGTCCAATTCGCACTATTTTTTCTTCGAGGTTGGCCCTTTCTTTTTTATAAAAAGGACGAGTTCGTGGATGTATAGCGATGTCACATACAAGATGCATGTATATTACAATATTGTTATTGGTTATGTCTTAATTTAATCTTTGTGCTGTCTTTGGTTTCTGTGATGCAGTAAGTTAGCACATGGTGATTCACAGTGATAAGTTGGCGCGCGCCAAGACGCACTATAATGCTGCTGAAACTTCACAGAACTCACATACACTACAGATGACTATATGTGTATGCCTAAATTACGTATACGTGACTAGTGTATATAATCTTTGCATGGAGGCTTCTTCTAAACACATATTTTCAGTATAATATTATTAAACTAAAACTATTAAACATATATTGAATTGAGGAAATTGTCATAATTTTGGTAACTTTTATTTCTGAACTATAACCTACAACGTAGGCCATCCGTGTATTTAACACATGTCAGAATCAATAGCTAAGTACAACCATCTCACCGAGAGCACCCACAGGGATTATTTGGCGCTTAATGTTTCCTTTGTTGCAGTATAGAGGCACCGTCTACTTTGTCACATGCCGACGAATAACATGCCCACAGCAACTAGCTAATCCGATAGTGAATATATAGAATCATTAATGATTCGCGCTGAGATGATATTCGTCAAACATCATTGGCTGTTCTCTGGCCTGAGTGGGTATTCGTTGTTGTATGTGAATGGTTGCACACATGTATTCTCTCGTTTGTGTACACGCGATATTCGCCATGTGTTTAGGATCACAAATATTTGAACTCTACGAAAACAAGACAGGAAACAATGTTGGAGTACAATTTCTCGAGATTGTCTCTACTCCTGGAGGAGTGCTAGAGTGCGACGGGACTTGTGACGGCAATGATCAGTGTGTCTTTGCAGACTACGTTGATGGAGATCGGCCATATTGCCACATGACGTCATTTGATGCCACAGACCCAGACAAGGACCTCGTGTTCGCTGCCGGCACGACACATATACGCAAACGATATGTAAGTGCATGTACTGTTACAACTAAAACTTAAGTCCATTCATTTCACACACACATTGCTTTTTATGGGCAACCGATAAGTGGTAAGTGGGTGTCTGACAGGTAACACATCATGTAGGGTTTGCGAAAATCACACCTAGCATCCCGGGATGACAGTAAAAAGTCAAAGTGAAATGCTGGCTGACGGCTTTTTGATATGTCAAATTAGGATAGGCTGAAAGAAAAATGGCCAGAAACAAATTTGTCATATAACATTTAATCACAAAGTGAAGTTGGTACCAAATGTATGGATGACAAGAGAAAGTTGGAATCTACAAAGCGTATGAAAATGTGGAGGAACAATAAGGGAATAGTGACCCAATTGCGAATTTCAGCGAATACAGATATTTTCAAACGTTCAAAAAACAATTTGTTGTCCTTGGACAATACTATCCGCTTCCGCTGACAACGTTCACGGCGACAACGTTAAATGCAACAGCAATCTTTCGACTAGTAGCAGGAACAATTTAAACAAAGCATTTTATTTTTTTAATGAAGCAATCTCGACCTAATTTTCAGTAGTCACAAACCTTGTCATCGCTTGACAGAATCTTCCGTTATGAACTCTACCCTCCGGTGTGTCTTACTGCATGTCCACAAACTCAATGTGTTCGCAATGAAGGGTCAATTGTTCCATACACTAATCTTTGAGGTTACAAAACACCGTGGCCATAGTTTTTTCACAGTGACCGGGGGTTTTGAAAACAAACGCAGACAAAACAAAACAAGTCCGACCAAAGGGTGCCTACCATCCAACTTGCAAACAATATTGCTTTCCTCTGCTAAATTGAGGACCCCTCCCCCCTTATCCCATATTTTACACTTTTTAAAGTTTTGTTTTACTACCTGTTTCACCAGGAATACCATCCGAAATGTATTCCTTGATCATTCTCGTTTCCATTCCTGCTATCCTGTTCCACTACCTATATATCAGGTCCATTCCATGGGGGTGAAATTGTATTGTATGTGTGTATTGTGTAGACATGTGGTGACTGATCGGAGGTCCAGAGCCAGTCAGTACAGTATACTGTAAAATATGGTTCGATATGTGGACGGAACAGGTGTACCACATGTGTTTAGCTCCGTGTTTACTTGTATTCCTGTCGGGAACAATCGTTTTATGAGGTTAAAGCCATAGTATGCCGATAAGGTTCCATGATGATGATAACTGAGTCAGGTCATGCATCTATTAATTTAATAGATGCATTTTAAACTAATTATATCGCCACTTAAAAATATTAAATAAAGTGTTAGGAAACCAATATATTGTACAGGTACCACATCGGCCCCAACTTTCGCTGACATTCGCTCGTTATATTACTGGCCCATATTTGAATAGCCTGCCCGACAATCCTCCCATTAATGTTGACCACGATATCAAGTTTTAGTGATGTAAGTTGTCCAATTTAACCCTGAAACATGTTTGATACATCATGACCACCGTGCACAAGGCAAATTGCCTAACTGTAACATTATCATTATAAGTGGGGTATAACATGCAATTTAAATTGCACCAGGCCTGACTTTTAGTGAGCGAAATTGTTCCAGTTTGACTTGAAACATATTGTATATCTATAATATCAAAAGGGATTAGGTCGCACGCTTTTACAAATATGAAGCCATCTTCGTTGTTGATTGTTTATTAGCAAAGCCAACAGTTAAGTTGGAACATGCAATAACATATATACATACTATACACAAGGCACACATAACATATAAGTCATATCAATAAAAATACATACACACACAATTATATTGTAATCCATGATGCCATTTACATTAAAGTGGTATCCTTTTTAAAGATAGTTTTATGAATATGCTTACTTTTTTAAGAAGGCTCAAATATTCAATTGAGAGCAAACGATGAAATTTATTCCTGTAATATTTGGGAATGTGGATTTCGCGTAAATCTTGTAATTTTGGCATAGGATTATAAAGTGATATTCGTCGCAAGGACTGTTCTCACATAAAACACACTTTAAATTGTCTGCGGAATTTGTGGTTTCTTTTGACCATCTATTTTTTTCTACTGGTAATTTATGACAGTGCAGCTCCCATTGACACTCCTAAGCTAAAATACGGACGTTAATTGCGCTACCGTGTTACCTATCATGGTGGCTCTCAATTAACCCTTTACCCAAGCAGAAGGGCCCTGTGCCAATGCATTCTCTTATATATGCGAGTCGACCATAGGTCGCCTCGCATATATAAGAGAATGCATTGGCTTAACACTTTAAAAATTATAAAATTGTTAAAGAATGTAAGAAAAAATGGTAAAAAGTGTTAAAAAAAGATTTTTTTTAGGCCAATGCATTCTCTTATATATGCGAGGCGACCTATGGTCGACTCGCATATATAAGAGAATGCATTGGCACAGGGCATAACTGTAACCATCACGATGTGGTCAATGAGCCGGTTCCAATGCTATCCATATTTGTATGGTTTCATTGAGACACACCCAAGATAATTTAGGCTCTTGAAGCTTTATTTGGCCGGTTTTGGCCGGTTTGTTGGGTAAAGGGTTATCATTTCAAAAGTATATAGCTTGTTTCGTCATATTATAGGTGCTGGTCAACTATAATGATCGTGGTCATAGATCTATGAAAAGAAAAACATATATCTATGTCCATATATCTATATTTTGAATGTATGTCCGTTGTCCGCTATAGGAATTAAGTTGGGATCATCTGGATGGCTCTAAATGAGTCCAACAGAAGTAGCTTGTCACGCGCAAGAACATGGTGCAAGTAAAACAACATTCTGAAGTGACGCTGTCGGCGTCAGGGCAAAAAAATGGAAGGGACAACACAATCGATGCCGTATTTGTCGCCGATTTCCACCAAACGTCTGTATGTCCATGATATCGGAAGTCAGATGGTGTAGTTTAAATTCGTCATAGTTGTGCTGTCCGAGTCAAATATGGTGTGTCGCCTATTTCAATTAAACTTCTATATCATCATATCCATAACCAATCGTGTGGTTTGAAGACGGCGGATTGTTGCCGTTCGAGCCAGGGTTCGGAAAGAGTATTGGGCCAACATAGTTATGATAACAAATATATATTTGTCGTCGATTTTCACCAAACTGATATTAGTCATGATACATCTGATGATGTGGTTTAAACACAATTGTCATATACGAGTCATGGATGTGGAAGGAGAGTGGCACAAACAGTGAAAAATATTGTTGTCGTATATTTTCACCAAACTAAAACGTAACTATATATAGTCATCTTCGTGAGGCAATGAATCGAACGGTGTGGGTTGAAGATGGAAAAGTGGAGGGCCTCGATATTAATAAAACTAGTTTGTGGCCGATTTCTTTCAAGTTTAATATAAGTAAAAGCTCCACATACGAGGAATCCACTGGCGTGTTTAAAGTTTCGACAGTCGCGGTGTCAGGAATTGGCGTTAGTCATTATTATTAATTTATTGTGGAGGCACATTAATGGGTAAGACATTTCATAGCTGACTATCACGAAAATTATATATCGGCATTCCATGAGTCTAATGATGCATTTGTTCAAAGTTGGCAGAGTAGTGCCGGGATAGATATGGATATATAACTAGAAGCAACATCATTGATAGTCGTGTCGTTTCCGACATTTCATCCAGGTTAGGCATCTGCATGGTACGATGGATCTAATGATGTGGATTGAAGATGCCAAAGTGGTACCGTTTGAGTTAGGGGTGGTCATGCGGCACCAGAGTTGATAAAAAAAGAAATTACTAATAGAAAAACATATATAATGATTGGTTACTTTCTGGTCAACCACGTTGATTATACCATTTCAAGATATAAATATAACGTCTGAAATATGTTCAATATTGAATATCTACTTAGCTCGGAATAAACGATACCCGCAATAAACAAAACGGCAATAATTCCGACAACTTGGGTCAATGTAATTACTTTATCCACCTCCTACCCCTCTCTACTACACTGAACAAAAAATCCGTGTCACCACCATCGTAAGTGTGTCAGGGCGACCTATTTGGCCATTATATTCGGACACATATTTTATCAGAATGTTTGTTAATGTGTCAGATAACACGGCTCTTTTTTCTAATATTGGCTCAGATGTGTCAACTGTTTTTAGTAAAGCTCGCTAGTGTGTCATATCGATCGATTCCGTGTCATCTGACACATTCCAATTATTTCGAAGAACAACATGTTGATTTTGTGACACAGAGAGAACAGATATATTTTATTTTGGAAATTTGCACAACTGTTCTAAATAAAATATGTTTTGGAGGTGCGTGCACCTGATGAACCAACGGGATTTTCCCTTGAGTTACAAATAACTTCTGTTCATAGAATACCAGGATATAATAGTATTGACGGCACGATTGCCTTACTGTTATTTAAATAGTCTTAGTATATTGAGTATATATAAAATTGGCAGGGGCAAACGTTTTAGTACCGTACTGGTATACGTATATATGTCGCAAACACATTTGAGAAGGTTATATATACATGTAGGATGGTTTGTGGCCATTGTAATGGGTAGGTATATAGATCTCTCTATTTTCTCAGTGTTCCAATAAATGTACACTGGCACACTTATTATTTCCTGTCTGATTGTTTTATACAAAAGGCGCGGCATTGTCACACTACCATCAAAGGGGCCTAGTCGCCTTCATCAAAATAATATCCCCTGGGAAATCAAAGCAGGTGAAATGATCTGAAGGTGAGATACAAAATTGAAATAACAGCGTCTGGCTATTATAAGCTTGAACATAGACAGGGAAACAATGCTGCAATTAATAACAACCATTAAATTGATATTGATATCGTACTAATTAATATTTTTGATTTATGTTAAACATTTAATTAAATTAAAAACAAAAAAGTAACGCGTTATAATAATCGCCTGGTTACTCCGAGTCAGCACACAAACTTTGGTTGTAATCGGTCCATGAGTCTGGGAGAAAAGTTGCGAACAGACACACACTACTCTTCATAGATAATTGTACACAACACATGCATATTTCGCGTTATATTCCATTATTTATTCACAATCATATTCGTGCTATGTTAAATATAATATACGTTGTGTAGTATATCATACCAATATGGGTATTTATTAATATAATAACAATGCCTGGTTATCACTACAAAAATTCAAACATTTTACCGATAACATCATACGCCAGTACGGCACGTAATATATCAGATATGTAAATACATCAAGAACTTCCGGGAGAAAATTTCAAAATTTTGGGAATCGCTCTGTATTTGATGAATATTTTCGTTATGAGGTCATTAACAAGGTTTATGTTGTCACGGTATCATTGTAGCTGATGCATAGCACTCACATACGATATAATTGTTGGTTCGATATCGTTCTTAAGGGGGAGATCAAGTGATCAATTTTGAATGGGGATTTCCATGCAAATCTGCGGAGCAAAAGTGAGAGTTGCACCTACTTGATTGGATGTTGTATTGGAAACAACAGGTATTTATCTGGATGGTCCGTTTGGAACTTATTCCATTATAATGTCTGTGTATTTATTTTGAATTTTATATTGATTTTTTCAAATGTAGGCCAAGCGATGTAATTCCATAAACAAATTCTCAAAAATATATTCATTGCAAAATTTTATAATTTACCTCCCCTTTAAACAAACCAATACTGTGTTAGGCGCTACAATTTACATTGACAGAGTTAGGACGAAAACCGATGCGGTGTGTTGCCTCCCACATTGTGCAAAACCTGCCTATACACGTACTTATACACATGTATCATGTTTATATTCTAAAATCAGTTACTGGACATAAAGTCCCAAAAATAATAAGGCTTTAATCGAATTTATAAATCGGTATCCAAATATAGACATACAAGTTATGAAAACTTTACCAAATGGCTGGACAATCACATCTCAAATAAAAGCACTAAACACAAAATACTGGGCATATGCCGCCTGTTTCCTATAAATAACATACTCAGCTGTAACTCTTCAGTGATAGAATCCTTCCCGATGCCAAACAGAGTTTAAAACATTGTTCACCATTAGCAACGAGTGACGCGTCGCCTTCCATTCCGCCATTTTGTTTTTAAGCATCGTGTGAAGGGAACCGGTGATCTGAAAGATGTACATGTGTTCCGACATACTATTTGTTGCAGAACACCGGTCTTTCCAACTACCGATTGAACAAGTATAGAAAACAAAATGGCGATATTGATGGCGACGAGTCATTACTGGTGAAAAATGTTTTTAACTCCATTAATTTCGCGTCCGGAATGATTTTATCGCTGCAGAGTTGTAGCCGAGTATGTTATTTGTAGGAAACATGCGACATATGCCCGGTGCTTTATGTTTAGTGCTTTTATTTGAGACTAGCAGGGTTACCCGGCGTTGCCCAGGTTAATGCGATGAGAAACCCTCTGTATGCTGTGGATATTTATTGGGGATAGAGAATGCTCTTGCTTAAAAGTGTTATACGTTTTCTCATAAATTGTATATTCAAATAGCATCATAAAACATGATTATTACAGTCATTGGATATAAGTAGGGACTCACCTTGTCAATTGTCATTCTGTTTGTCGCGATTAATCCGTTCCAACAATAATGAAGTATGTATTTATTTACAACTGCGTATACATTAGAAGTTATAATATGATACGTGAACATCATAAACACATTAGTTCGATAAACGATGATAATTTAAATATTGAGATGTATCAATCAATTTAGTGGGTTGGACTAAGTTCTCGAGGACACCTGGCTATCTCCATGAAGATACAGATGTTTCAAAGAAATTTCCAGGTGCTCCTCTATTCATGGTGCTATATATTGGCTAAATATTCTCAGTTTAAACGAAATGTTGATGCGCATAAATATTAGCTACATGTGCCAGGCACAGAGCGAGATTTTGAGTTGTTTATGTCAGTCGAGGAGTCTGTTATAAAACCCTTGTCAGATGTGCAGTATTGGGAGGATCCTGAAAAGTCTTATGCTACTAACTGCATTTTCTTGTATATCAGAAGAAACTATATTTGACTGCACACTGTGACCACTATTTTTGAACAGCCCTTCCATATCTGTTGACAAATTGTAACTTTTTTGTGGAAACTGTATTGAATGGAACAGACTCAATTTTTTATAATATATATGCAACCCTCTTATGGTTCGGGGTCTCACAGTTTGCACGAATATATGTATCTCTTCAATAGAATGATAAATATACGTTTAATGCTTCTTCTATGTACCTCTTTTTGCTAGCTCTTTTTTGAATGCCCTGATTGCTATTCCCATATAAATATGACAGTTAAGAAGATATAATTTTTCAAGTGACTTAAGTGGGTCACCATATGTCGGGATTGTGAAATGTGAACGTCCAACACTACTTAAAATGATATGGAGATGTCCTGGGTGACTGTATATAATTTATATGTGGATATCGGCGAATAGCAATCTTATCAATGATAGTGCATATCCGCTCGCCATCCGCAACGCAAACGACACCAAATGTGATTTAATTCATGGTATATCATTAGAGAAAAACGTGTATGAATTCGGTGGAAATTGGTGCCAAATAAATTTGTACCAGCGTTTGCCTCTTTTGACATATTTAAAACCACTCCCATTAGACTCATGGATGCATGCTATACTGGAGATGATTATATGTATGTTTGGTGGTAATCAGCAACTAAACAAATTCTGAGAATAGTTATGACCCATATCTCTCACACAACCGACAGTAATTTGACGTCTTTAAATCACACAATGATATTCCTCGTACCATAGAGAAGAATAATATATCAATTTGGTGGAAATCTGGGCTAAAAATAGTTTATTAAATCAATTGTTGATGCAACGTTGACTCGAACAACGCCATATTGCGAAGGTGATTATGTATTCGTTTGGTGGAAAACGGCGACAAAATTATTTCACGATATATTTTTAATTTTGCCGACCTCCTCCTTTTCTTCCCCTGACACCAACAGCGTCATTTTAGAAAAAAATTACCCGCACCATTATCTTCCTTGTAAACAGTTACCCCTCTTAGAACGCCTTGGTGCCATCTCGATTGTACCGCGTGAAGTTATAAATAGAACGCACACAGACAGACTGAAAGACAGACAGACAGACAGCACGATTTGATTTCTTGTATCATTTGAGAAGAACGTGTCTGAATTTGATGGTAATTAGTACTAACAATATTTTGTATCAGTCTTGGTGACCATCCCGTCCCTATTTCAGTCTCAAGCTGCACACACTAAGACTCGTTAGAGATTAGAGATGCATATATATGAATTTGGTGAAAATTGGCGAGTATACAAATTCGTATCAAATTTAAGGTCCCCATATCTCTCACACATAGGGCACAAATTTGGTGTATCTAAACGACACGATAAGATTCCTCGTATCACAGAGAAGTATATGTATCAATCTGGTGGAAATCGGCACTAAACATATAGATATAATTTGTTGTGTCCCTCTCTATAAACCACTGACTCGAATGGCCCAACCTATGACATCCTTGAACCACACGATTATACTCCTGATATCATGGAGATGATTGTTTATAAGTTTGGTGATAATCGGCGACTAAACGATTTTTTTTATCAAATTTGGTGGCAATCCACACCCCATCTCTCAAACAAACAGCACCACTATGGTGTCTTTAAATCACACGATTAGATTCCTCGTATCTTGGATAAGAACGTGAATCAATTTTGTGGAAATTGGCGCAAACAAATTGTGCATCAATTTTGGTGCGCCTGACCCTTTCAATGCAACCCTGACTCGAATGAGGCCATATTTGACAGATATAAGCAACACCATTAGACTCCTCATACCATGGGGATGATTTTGTATAAGTGTGGTGGCAATCGGCGACTAAACCAATTATTATCAAATTTAGTGCCCACCCCTTCCCAATCTCTCAACCAAAAGACAACAATTTGGCGTTGTTAAAGCGCACAATTTGATTCCTTGTATAATGAAGAAGAATATATATCAATTTGGTGGAGAACGGCGCTAAAATTAGTTTTTCAATTTTGGTACCCCTCTCCCCTTCCGTGCATCCCTGACTTGAACGAAGCCACTTTTAAACCACACCGTTTGTTTTTTTCATATCATGGGTTTGGCATTGTTAAATCGCACAATTAGATTCCTTATATCATGAAGAAGAATATATATCAATTTTGTGAAGATCGGCGCTAAAATTAGTTTTTCAATTTTGGTGCCCCTCTCCCCTTCCGTGCATCTCCGACTCGAACGACGCGACTTTTAAACCACACCGTTGGTTTTTTCATATCATGGGGATGATTATATATAAGTTTGGTGGAAATCGGCGACAGAAAAAAAATCTGCCCCTCCCCCTTCCGGGCACCCCTGACGCGAACGGCGCGACTTTTGCCATATTTAAACCACACCATTAGATTCCTCATATCATGGGGATTATTATATATAAGTTTGGTGGCAATCGGCGACAATTTTTTTTCTGCCCCTCCCCCTTTTCTGCCCCTGACAACAACGGCGTCACTTTAGAAAATTCTAACCCCGACCATTATCTTTCTCGTAAAAAGCTACTCCTAGTAGACCCCTTTGGCATCATCTAGATGGTCCCCTGTGAATTTCTATAGAACACAGACAGACAGACAGACAGACAGACAGACAGACATTCGCAAATATAGATATAGATATGCTAGTCCGGCCATTTGGTAAAGTTTTCATAACTTGTTTCTCTATATTAGGATACCGATTTATAAATTCAATAAAACCTTATTTTTGGGACTTTATGTCCAGTAACTGTGCTAAAATAAATTCGGCAAAAAACATCACTCGTCAGAGTCTAACTTAGCTAGACAAATACAAATTTGGGCATTTATATTTACAGTAACGGAGTTTCATTCAGTATTATATATATACCGTATATGCACACACATGTTGGTTTGATGTTTGTCGTATTTTCCAATTATGCCAATTTATGGCTGTTTGACATTTAATTTTGATAATGTACATCATCATGTACAGATAGCTGAAACAGGATCTTTTCGGGAGTTTCCAAGTTATTCCATCAACACATATATATATATACGTATACTATATATACATCGATGGTTATACATAATACTGTAATATATACATCATCGGAGTCGGATGGGGCCATCGGCCCATTACAAAATTATGCTTTGTGCAGTGGGGCCAACGTTACGGCCCCCTTGATGCGATTCACTCACATTTTGATTTAAGAAATAAAATAAAACAAATATATATATTCTAATATAAAATTTTAATTTAAAATAAAAATTTGTTATACTAACATGGTACACATATACATGCAGTCGAACACGGTCGAGGTGACACATATTTTGATAATATGTGTATTAGTTAATATAACTACATACCAGTAGCTAACAATGTTTTTCAGGCAATTTATTTGACATCAATATATAAGTGCCTAAATACATGCATGTATCATTGTTTACATTGTATTGATATACAGGCTAGTACTTATTATTTCATTGATTTTCATTACAGAAACCATACCCGGTGCATACATGTAGAAAGATAGACAGGAGTTGTCTACCATGTATCGGTACCAATGCCTGTGTTGCTACAGCATCATCATACACATACATAAGTGAGAGAAAAAACACTCTGAACAATCTACAATGTATGAAGTATTAGGTAATCCATTAAGTAAGTTTCACATATATTTGCTAGCAGTAGCACTTTGTCGATACAAACAAGGATAAGTACATGTAATTTGCCACCCATATGCTATCTGTACATGTACGGTATATCGCAGCAAACAAAGTCAATGTTGTTTTTAAAAGAGTCTGATAAAGTCTTTGTTTAATTCTCATGTCCTATGTGTTACACAAAGATTTATCTGGCGTTTTGCAATGTCTTACATGGGTTATACATGTACATGTAGTATCTATGGTAATTGTGTTCAACACCAAACACGCCAACAATATTTGGTCACTTCACATATTGAGGGGACTGAGCCCGTTTGCCCAGTGTTTTGCCAGGAGTTTATACAGATGATATATGCAGAATTGTCCATGTATAAACATGAACATATAAACACGTTAGATGTAGCTTAATGTATTAAAAATAACCTAAACTCTGCGTAATTCGTGCTGAGATCTGAACAATACTGTAATTTATCTCAATTTTGTCCGAATCATCAAACGTTTTGTCGATCAGGTATCCAATTTCTGGGAACAAATGTCAAAATTCTAAGCTTTGAAATGTTGGGGGAGGGGCTGTTTGTCTATAAAGCATATAATTTCCAATTTTTGTTATGTCATGTTATGGCATTGAATGATTTTTTGGAATCGTTACTAGTACATGTACACATTTACATGTCAAATTATGTAATAATGTATGCACCGGTATAGTCTGTACATACACTATACATGTTCCTGAATTTATATACACAGCTGAATTGTAATAAAATATAAGGTCATATATCGATAATGCTATATCTAGCTTGCTTCTAATGCAGTTTTTTAAGGACAACAGTACAATATACATGTACATAAAAGCCATCCAGTATATAAACCAAAAATGTTGATGATTCTAGATTCATGGTGAATGTCCATCTCAGACTTTCAGTTGTGGGGGAGGGGGGTAAATTTTTGACAATAACTTAATATATGGAATATAATTTTACCTGTTTTATTTTGGTTCCAGTTTTGACATGTTTATCGTATATGAGATAATTACTTTATTTTCATGACAGTCAATGTCAGTCCTATATGGTTGTTGGATTTCAGGATCAATATATGTATAAATGGCAGAATTATTCTGAAGTTTGTTAAGCGGTATGGTCATGTACATTTTTTAATCTATGCCACTTATGTTTTGATCAAAAGCAGATGCATGGTGTTTGTACCATACACCTTTGTAGCTCCTCCCCGGTCCAGTCGGTGGTGTGCTAAATGTACTACGCCATAATGGCCGTCCAAAACAAATTCATGATCCACATTCAGGGATGTGTCGATGGGGGGGGGGGGGGGTGGTCGATTTGGCAATTTTCAGGTTCAGATTCTGGTTCAGATCTATACAAAAATACCTGAATATTGGGCCGCCCAGTGGATTAGAGTATAACATATAGGCTGCTAACCATGCCTGCGAGGGAAGAGTTACAATGCAGATTTATAAGCCCAAGAGGGGGTGCACATGGAGTTACGTAAACTTGTTGTGATTCAGGTCGGGTGGTGCTGGTTGGAAATTCCGAACGTGACACCCCCCAACAGAGAACATCAAGCCAGGTCCCTGTCCACTCTAAGGGCTCGGTTAATCAAATTCGTGTATCTGGGCAAGTGTATCAGTTGCTTATCGGGGGTCGGTGGTTTCTATGTGCAGTGAAGTGATTTATCAATGAAGTTTACCCTCTGCATAGTCTTTCCCCCATCCGAGAACGTCGTGATGTAGCCTAGCTACTGAAGCAACGATAAACCTCAACCAACCAACCAACCGTACAGTTTTGCACACAGTTTTCAATTTACGCACATGTATCTAAGCACTGTCACCTCTGGTAAATATAGAATCATAATTTATGGTTTCTGGACAAGAGCGGTTTGTGTTTACATGCATGTGGTTCTTGTTGCAGCTCTAGTTGGAAAATTCAACACAGAGTAAGGAAGCAGGTATTTTTTTTTCATGTATGAATTTTGGTCGAGTGCGCCACATGGGTGTAGTAGGGTCCAAATGAGCTGGAACCTCATTAATGAACATGACCGATTTCACACAATTTTACATTATCGATTAATTGATAACTTGATACTGACATAAATATTTGCTTTGACCGAACCTCCCGCAAATAAATTGTATCCTGGCTATAAATGTATGCATAATTGGAATGGTATATTGTTCACTTGGTGCACGGGTGTGCATTAAATATAAGTATAAATGCGGAAGGATACATGCTCATATATATGTATTGGGTAGAGACATATTTTAACTGACTGGGAGCATCCATTTCGTATAGAAAGGGTTAATGTACACGTGCTCTGGCTGAAACAAGTGAGTTAACAGTTATCTAATGACACAGTAACAATCATTACAAATTATACCTTGTAATGTTCGCGCGTGTCGCATAAAGGTCCGGTTCTGGTGTGGCCGTGCTCGTCCAACTATCTGGTTCACCAGGAAAAACATTGGTAGAGCAGGGGGGGGGGGAAATACATCAGGATGCAAGGTTAAAATATTTATTTTTATTTTGGCGCCCACCACACCGGGAACGCAAGTTGTTTTCCGTACAGATCTCGGTCACCAACCCCATCAACACAATTTTTTTCTACAACAATGTATGATGAAAAACGGTGAAAATTGCAATAGCCGTGTGCAATGTTTTAAATAAACATCCGGATGAAATTTCAATCAAGTAAGCTTATGAAAAACACCAGAAATCTCGGAAAATCACAAACACTCATTAGCTGAACTTGTCAAACAATGTTCAGCATCCATGCCCATATATATACCCGCAGGATATAGGCGACACAGATGTGTATGCACATTGCAGGAGCGTATTCTATCGTGCTGTAAATATCCTCGCTAGATGACTAAATGATCGCCCACTTTTTTTATTAATTATATAATTTTCCATCTGCAGTCTCTTCCATTAACCAATAACAAGTAAGTGATTAACACTGATCAAATAAACGTAGTATGTGTAAATGGCAGGAACGTGGTCTCTGACATTATGTATATAACAGGCACGTATATATATAGGGACGGTGTATAAGGGCAGTGCGGATTTAGAGGGGAGTGGGTAGTTGAGCACATTACAAGTCCATGTAGCAGAGAAACTAATCCCGAACTAAAATGTTATTATCTCAAATATGAACATTTGTTTTGTAAGAATTAGCATGTTATGTTCAATTAATTGCCTTTTCATCATATCGGCAGATAAATAAACCAAGGTCCCATCAACCCAATGATGAACATCATTTACAATAATACAGGAAATTTGTTTATCTTTGTATATTCATACAATTTAAAGAACCATGATAATTACATGAGCTGATGTAGGCAGAGCAGCGATTATTGAATGTCAAAAAACAACAATGAAAGTTAATGGGAAATGTGTTTTTTTTTTCAGTTCAATATTTTCCTCTTCAGAAGCAGGACCAACCACATGAGATGGTGTTATAAAAGAACAATTGTTGGGTAAATATTGAAATCAGGATCCCCTTATCTTGAGTAATGCTCTTCATTGGCCCAGCTTATAAACCTGTATATTTAAAATCGTTTGTGTAGTCATAATTTACCTTTTAACCTGGATTTGGAAAATAATCACATGATATTGGACACATCTGCTATCGGCGCTCAGATACCACTCACACAACCGGGCCTTGGGTATCCATGAAGGCGTCCAAGTCATTATTTTACATATGTATTGCAGGACACACTCCTACTTCGAATGAAAAATAATGCTTCTGTACCATTTTTTTCTTCAGATCTAACTTTCTAACGACATACTATTCCGAGTATCAAAATAGGTCGACCTATCAGCCCTTACATGGCTGGAGCTTCCTGGAATTTTGCGAAACCACAAGCTTTGCCAATACATTCTCTTATATATGCGAATCTCCCATGGGATCCTCCCATATATAAGAGAATACATCGGCCTAACATTATTGACCTGGACCTTGAAAGCCATGCATTGTTTTATACGTGTATGCGAAGCTCCCTACGGAAATTATAACGCCGTTATAACATCCGCCAGGGTACCCCAAAGTCACCGCACCTATTCAGTTAGAGGGCTGTTCGGGAAATATAATCGAACGACAGAAGCTAAGCGTGAAAATACATTACTATTCATTCAGAATCAACGTTTAGATAATAAGTTCATGTTATCTGAACTTTTTATCTGAACATTTCCTTATGTAACTACTCGCCAATGAGAATATAGTATAGAAAGTGTTAACCTTTGTACCACACTCGTTCGACTGTGTTCCAAATCTCTCTAAATTAGGGTCAATAACTGAAATACGTATCATACATTTTACTCCCAGTCACCACCAGGTGCAATCAGATGCATAGTTACGGAATGCATCCAGGACTGTATATCACACACATAGTGAGGGTGAGTCAGTTTATTTCAGCATTGATCAGGCACATCCTAAATTCAACTATTTTATTTAAATATGTCGATGTCAAACCCAAGATAGAGGCCAATCCCCTCGCTACGTATCAACCCCAAGATAGAGGTCAATCCCCTTGCTACGTATCAAACCCAAGACAGAGGCGAATCCCCTCGCTACGCGTCAAATCCAAGGCAGAGGCGAATCCCCTCGCTACGCATCAAACCCAAGACAGAGGCGAATCCCCTCGCTACGTATCAAACCCAAGACAGAGGCGAATCCCCTCGCTACGCGTCAAACCAAAGACAGAGGCCAATCCCCTCGCTACGTATCAAACCCAAGACAGAGGCGAATCCCCTCGCTACGCGTCAAAGCCAAGACAGAGGCGAATCCCCTCGCTACGTGTCAAACCCATTACAGAGGCGAATCCCCTCGCTACGTGTCAAACCGATGACAGAGGCGAATCCCCTCGCTACGTATCAAACCCAAGATAGTGGCCAATCCCCTCGCTACGTATCAAACCCAGGACAGAGGCGAATCCCCTCGCTACGCGTCAAACCCAAGACAGAGGCGAATCCCCTCGCTACGCGTCAAACCCAAGACAGAGGCGAATCAACTCGCTACGCGTCAAACCCAAGACAGAGGCGAATCCCCTCGCTACGCGTCAAACCCAAGACAGAGGCCAATCCCCTCGCTACGTGTCAAACCCAAGACAGAGGCCAATCCCCTCGCTACGCGTCAAACCCAAGACAGAGGCCAATCCCCTCGCTACGTGTCAAACCCAAGACAGAGGCCAATCCCCTCGCTACGTGTCAAACCCAAGACCGAGGCCAATCCCCTCGCTACGTGTCGAACCCAAGACAGAGGCCAATCCCCTCGCTACGTGTCAAACCCAAGACAGAGGCGAATCCCCTCGCTACGCGTGTCTGACCATTACCATGACGTCAGAGTTTACCGCCGTCATACGCAGACAATGCATTTTCGGCACAATGTCCTGCGATGGTGTGAAAAATGGACAAACCGAGAAAACTTGGACCAATTCGAGTGGGGGGCATAAATTGAACCAATGGAACAGTCTCTCGCCAAAACCAGAAAATGGATTGTTAGTGAAATTTTCGAAGTCGACTGTAGAAAGCCTAACCAACTTCACGCGACTGTCAGGCGAATGTCGATTACTGAACGCCTGACTAACTTGACACAGCTAAATTTACTATATAATATTACATAAAGTCCGAACTGGTCTTCTAAAAGATAACAAAATGTTACTACAAAACTCGACGATGTTCTACATTACTGGTTAGCTTGTTTTCTAATAACCAACTGGTTGATGTTCTACTACACAACACGCAACCTCATATTACTACATAACTCGTTGAATTTACTACATAACTCGTGAGCTACCACAAAACTCGGCGAATATTACTGCAAAACTCACGAGCTACCATTTAACTCGCCAGTTACTACACAACACGTGACCTCATATTACTACATAACTCGTTGAATTTACTACATAACTCGTGAGCTACCACAAAACCCAGCGATCGTTACTGCAGAACTCATGAACTACCATGTCACTCGCCAGTTACTACACAACTCGTGACGTCATATTACACATAACTCGTTGAATCGTTTGAAATCGAGAGCTACCACAAAACTCAGCGATCGTTACTGCAGAACTCGTGAGCTACCATATAACTCGTCAGTTACTACAGAACTCGTGAGCTACCATATAAATCGTCAGTTACTACATAACTCGTGAGCTACCGTATAACTCACCAGTTACTACAAAACTCGTCGTGACACGTGTTCATACATTTTACTAACTCTAATATGATTTATTTTGAATTTTGTCACAAATTTTGTAAAGAGGGGATTTAACTGCGCTTTGCAGTTTCTATCGAATCGGTCGCTACCCTCGTTATAGCATTGGCCAAACATGTGTTATGCTCGAGTTAGTGTGTCATTAATGCCATTCAGAACGGGACACCCCTGACAGTATTGAATACAACCGACTTTTGCAAACTGTTGCAAACCAAATTTGATCTATTATCTATTTGCTGCACTATTGTCAATACCTAAACGAAGCTGTGCAGCGGGATGCACGATATCATACATGTATTTGCCGCACAAAGGAGAAAACTTTTCCTGGAATCCTGCATCCAGATAAACAACATCCGGAATTCCCCATAATACAATATAGAGGCTTAAAATTATGTTGAAAATGGTGAATAAAGTAAAATATGACATAATGAAACTAAAACCAATTGGACAGTAATAATTTTATCTTACAATTTAGCTATATTTCATCAAATACACGCACGCGAAATCGCCTAGGCAGTTTCCGATATTGTATCCTGGATGGCAACAAGGATATCGTGGATGGCAACAGCTGGTGCGCGTGCGTTTCGGCACCTGGCTTGCTTTCAAAACAAAGAGTCTAAATAACCAATTAAAAGTCATAAAATAATATAATCGTGTGCTACGAACGTAAAATAATCAATCTTGATTTCAATTAAGTGGACAAAATGTGGAGTAGTAGTGCAGCGGCCAAATCGAAAAAGAGCTCTAGTTTTCGAGATACCCCTACCCACGGAATTGGTGGTGCCTATTCTCAAATTGACGATGAACGATACCCACCAGTGACTTTTCCCAGAAATTAACGATTTTGGTAAAGTGAGCCCTGCGGCTATGTCCTAAGTTATTTGCCCACATTGTTTGTGTTAAAATGACTACAGCGTACCATATCTGTACCTGATATGCAAGAAGTGTTGGTTAATTTGGATTTTCGTGCCATTTGGAAACGAAACATTTATTTATTTTTGAAAAAATCGCTCTTTTTCAAAACAATTATATATTTCGAACATTATCATTCAAACGTATATTGCAATAATATTGAAATATTTAGGTCATATGGTGTAGTAGTTATCTACCAAGCATATGAAGAAAGACGTTAACAACAATTTTGAACGGTTTGCGAGATATTGGATTTTAGCTACCCCTCCCCCAAACACGTTTTTGGTCGAAAAAATACATATTTTTGATAATGTCATTACAAACATTTTTGAATTGATCTGAATGGGACCCAATATGAATATTGCACTGAAAGTGTTGTCCAGAGATGCCGTTATCGATTACAGATGTGTTCAGGCTTTCAGACCCCCAGTTAATTTTGCATGCATTAACATCGATGTTAAGTACTAAAACCTTTGTTATAAACAACGTGACCAACTATATAACATATGGCTCAATAGTTATCTTGACAACACAAGTAGAAAGAATTTGACAGAAATTGAAAAATAACGGAATAGGTGGTGGCTATTGTCAAATCGACTATTAGCGATACCCTCCAGTGACTTTTTCCAGAAATTAACGATTTTGGTAAAGCGAGCCCTGTGGCTATGTCCTAGCCTATTTGCCCACATTGTTGGGGTTAAAATTACTACATCATACCATACTTCTACCTGATATGAAAAAAAGTGTTGATTAATTTAGATTTTCCTGCCATTTGGAGCCAAAATATTTATTTTTTGCTGAAAAATCGCACTTTTTCACAAAAATATTATTTTTCGAACATTATCATTCAAATGGATATTGTTATAATGCCCAAATATTTAATTCCTATGGTGATGCAGTTATTTGCCAAGCATATGCAGAAAGAAGCTAACATAAATTTAGAACAATTTGCGAAATAATGAATTTTAGCTACACCTCCCCCAAACACGTTTTTGGTCGAAATATTACATATTTTGGTTCAGAACTTTACCAAACTTCCCAATTGATCATACTGGGACCCAACATAATTCTTTTGCTGAAAATTGAGCCCGGTGACATTGCTTAAGTGATTAAAGACGTGATCAGGCTTCCAGACCCCAAATTACAACATCAACAACGCATTTTATTTGCTATTACATACAATAAGTGTCTCATATCAATCAACCAATCAATAGTTTATTCAAAAAAAAACAATAATGGTATACAGAGATTACAATAATTGGACAGCTGGAGAACCCAGCATGTCCGACGTATAGATGCACAAGTACTCCATTCGCGTTTTAGATTGAAATGCAGTAGTTTGAACTATGGCCAATTGAGTAATCACATTACAACGTCCCCTATCTGTCATTGTGGCAAATAGAAAAAAGCATATCATAACTTGTTGGTATACAGTGGTCCTAAGACTGAACTTCTATGCGCCATACTGAATGTAATTTGATCAGAAATACTCTTTGTATGTACAGCAACTCAGTCAGCGCGAAAATATTAAAATAGTTGACGGGGTTCAGACATTTATCTCGAAAACAAAGCGATTTCCATAACGCTGCCATTTGTTAAAACTTCGTGAAAAGCATTGAAACCCTGATGAGCGCGTAATTTACCACCTCCAGATCGTCTGCAATCTCACGGCGACGGGCGTATCAATGACGAAAACAACATTATCTGTGTAGCATTCCGTCCAATCAGCTCCAACGAAACTATGTGTATATCATTGTATCCAATCAGTTCCAACTGGATTACATCCTAATTTACCCCATACAGTCTCCCTCCCAGATAAATTGTTTACTCCGGATAGAACTACCACATACATATATATCGCATAGTTTCGGCCACAATATATGTTGATATTGAATTCATAATCCCTTCAGTACATGATGTGTTCAAGACCTCAAATAGGGTAGGGGGACATACAACAGTGAACATTTGCCAGCCGCTTGTTGTGGAGTGCCACATGATGCAGACTTTCTGGAACCAACACATGTATATTCTGATACAACAAACTAACCTTTGGTCAAGCCCTCAATTAATATTGGGGTCATAGCATTTCACCATGTGGTGTCTTCCAAGACTTCAAATAAAGTAGGGGTCCTCAAAAATATTCCTTTCTTATTTTCCAGTCACTTTTCGTTAAGTGCTCATTATTTCAGAACCCAAATCCATATATTTACATTGTTTACGTCCTTGTACAATTAACTCGCCATTGTCCATACACGCAGTCAATGATGATATCGTTCCAATCCGTGGTGTGTTCTAGTCTTCAAATTAATTGGGAAGGGGGTAATACAAACATTGAAAAATCGCATTATTTATTTTTCAGTCGCTTTTTGTAAAGTGTCCCTGACTGTCGGGTATTAACCCATCTATAACAATTGTGTATTTCTTTATAGAATAGCCATTTGTCCATATCGTCGTCTGACCATGAGGACACACCCATTCAGTTCGTGGTAGGTTCAATGGTTTACATACTTTAAACATATTTTATTTGTATATCGAATAATACAAAAGGGATTGGGGATAAGTTACAAAACTTACTTTGCCCCTCTCCCTGGTTTACATGGGGTAGGGGTCCCTTAAAATTCGCCTTCATCGTTTGCCATCTGCTTTGTGTAAGGTACCACGGTGTTCTCGCGAACGGCGGGCTCGTGAGACCTTTGCCATTCGGTCACAATCTCGGGTAATATGGATAGCTTATGCCTTGCGCTAGTGTTGTGTTCAAGACTTCAGATAGGGATGGACTCCCCTGAGAGTAAAATTTAGCCCTTTCGTTTGCTGACCATTTGTTGTAAAGTGCCATAGGCTATCGGGAACCATCTCATCCACAACAGATTCGTATTGCCAGATAATAATCCCATTTGTCCACAACTTCACTTAACATTGAGAGCATATCATTCTGTTGAGACTTCAAGTTGGATAGTGGGGTCCTCAAGACATAGAAAATTCACCTTCTTGTTTGCCAGCCGCTTTTTTTAAAGTGTTCCAGTATTTCGAGGGAACCAAATCACCCATATATCAATTAATAATTCCATGACAGCAATACCTTTCGATCACACACTCAGCTAAGTATGAGAGAATATAACTTCAGTTCATGCTCTGATCAAGATATTAAATGGGTTAATGCCCCCCCCCCCCCAAACAGTGAGTATTCGCCTTTCTCTTTCATCAACAACTTTTTGTAAAGTGACCCAGACATTCAATACCCTGGTATACTATACTCTTTATATAGCGTCCATTTCCCTAAACACGCAGTTGATAATGGGAGCACATCCTTTCGGTTCATTGTGTGTCCCACGACTGCAAATGGGGTAGTGTGGCCCAACACATTACATTTCGTATTTGTCAGCCGCCTTTATTAAAGTGTTCCAGGATTTCGATAACAAAACCACCCATACAAATTGTAAATAATACACGAGATCATATATATTCGGTTCAGTGTGTGCTAAAGAGTTTAGAAGGGTTATGGGTACCCAAAACAGTGAGATTTCGCCTTCTCTTTGCTAGCCACTTTTTGTAAAGTGCCCCAGACATTGGGAAGCCAGCCAACCCACCCATCGTGCAATGAATAGTTATATTTCCTGAATTACATACCATTTGTCCACACCCCAGTTAATATTGAGAACATGTCCATACATTAATGTGTTTAAGACTTTAAATGGGGTAGGATGCTCAAAGAAAATATTCAGCATTGGTTTTTGCCAGCCGCCTGTTGTAAAGTACCCTAGGATTTTGGGAACCAAACTACCCATATAACATGTATATTCCCTGATATCACTACTTTTCGTTCACACTGATTTAATAATAAAGGCATGAATATTCGGCGCATGGTGTGTTCAAGAGTTTTTATGGGCATATAAAGGGGTCCCACAAAACAAAAATATTCGCTTTTGGAGTTTGCCATCCGATTTTCGTAAAGTGCTAAAAGGCGTTCGGGTTCCAACCCATCCATCAACACCATGTATGCGCCCCGATATTACTATTTTTGCCCACATCCTCAGTTAATATTTACAGCAATCATTTCAGTTCGTGAGTTGTTCAACTTTAACACTTCAATTGTGTAGGGGGGCCTAAAACAGCAAATTCGTCTTTCTTATTTATCAGCCACTTTGTGTAAAGCGACACATGCACAATCCATCCATACAAATTATGTATTCTCTGGTAGAACTACATTCCCGTCACACTCTCGGTTAATATAGAGAATTAGAGATCATATAGCTTAAATTCGATCGTATTGCGTTGAAGTTTTTAAATTGGGTAGGGTGTTCTTGAAAAATATAGCAAATTCGCCCTTCATATTTGCCAAGCAAAGTGCCACACTGTTTCTGGAACAAACCCATCCATAAACATTGTATATTTCCTTATGCAATTGTCCTTTATAATTACATGATTCTTAATACTGAGATCATATTTTGCTCAGTTCGTGGTGAGTTCAGGACGTCTAATAGGGCGGGGGAGCAACAATGATTTTGTTCTGTATGAGTATGTTAGTCTATATTATGTGTCGTTTAGAACAAATACTTCAGTTGCTCAAAGTCGATATGTGTTAATATAAAATTACATGTCATAAATACAATATTGTGTTGTTGTTGTAACTGGGGGTTTAATTGGAAACCTGAGGTCATCTAAAACCAGGCTCGCGGTGTCTAAGGATCAGGTTTTCATCACACGAATAATGATTAGATGCTTATTAGAATAATTTAGAAAGGTCTGTCTTGTTATCATAAATAATTAGTTTTTCTACCAAATTGCATCCGGGGGAGCGGTACTTAATTCCAATATCTTGAAAACCGTTGACAATTTCTGTCAAATTCTTTCTACTTGTGATGTCCAGATAACTACTGAGCCATCTGTATGAATTATATATTTGGTCACGTATTGTTTATAACAAAGGTTTTAGTACTTAACATCGATGTTAATGCATGCAAAATTAACTGTTATCAAAAAATAATTGTTGTTGTTGTAACTGGGGGTCTGAAAGCCTAAACACATCTGTAATCGATTAAACTGCATCTCTGGACAACACTTTCAGTACAAGATTCATATTGGGTCCCATTATCATTATCAAAAATATGTATTTTTTTCGACCAAAAACGTGTTTGGGGGAGGGGTAGCTAAAATCCAATGTCTCGCAAACCGTTCAAAGTTTTGTTAACTTCTTTCTTCATATGCTTGGTAGATAACTACTACACCATATGGACTAAATATTTCAATATTATTGCAATATTCGTTTGAATGGTAATGTTCGAAAAATATAATTGTTTTGAAAAAGAGCGATTTTTCAACAAAAAATAAATGTTTCGGCTCCAAATGGAACGAAAATCCAAATTAACCAACACTTCTTGCATATCAGGTACAGATATGGTATGCTGTAGTCATTTTGACGCCTACAATGTGGGCTAATAACTTAGGACATAGCCGCAGGGCTCACTTTACCAAAATCGTTAATTTCTGGGAAAAGTCACTGGTGGGTATCGTTCATCGTCGATTTGAGAATAGCCACCACCAATTCCGTTATTTTTCACTATCATTTTCGTCTGCAGTATATATTTCTCCTTCAAAAAAAGTTGGTTTTAACTTGTTCTACCGTGGGTAGGGGTACCCGACCACTTTTGGCGTTTGGCCGCTGTACTATAGTGTTCGGTCCGAATATTCGAATATTCGCTCGTAAAAATAAATATTCGAATAATTATTTGACTATTCGAATATTCGAGAATAATCTCCGGGTAATTGTTTCCTAGTTTGTTATTAGTCTGAGGGTATGTTAAAAGTATAGTATATTTTCCACTGACCATAAACGAATTAATATGTATTTTATTGGCTTAGGTGTACACCAGACCGCGCTTGCATGTGGTCATAGGAAGCGGACCTATATAACACATCGTTTTGTTTTGTTTGTGCGTTGTCACTTGTGTGTATAATATGGCGTCAAATTCGAAGAAATCAGATATATGGACTCACTTCACGTTGGATGCCAAAACTAAAAAGGCAACATGCAAGCTCAATCCAGATCATGTTCTTAGGTATTGTGGCACTACGACCAACTTGTGGAACCATGCATGGGACATTGACTACTTGAACTTCATAAACAGATAAACTCTTGCTATTAAGCCAAAAGACTTTTTTTTCTCTTTTGTATTGCGTATAGCATGTGCATGGATAAATATGCTATTTCATTAAATAATAAATTGGTCCCAAAATATGTTATCTATATAATTTTATAATTTATCTAAATATTCGAAACTATTCGAATATTCGCTCGTTATTCGAATACCGAAATCCGTAGAATACCGAACACTAATGTGGGGACATGACCGAAAAAAACTAAAAAATGCCACCCAAAAATTTGTTTGAATCCGAAAAGGTTACGAACGTTACACATTGTTTACAGCACGCACGAGTACGGACTAATTTGACAAATTATATTTCAGCGAAGTACGGAATTCCCCGTAATTCAGTACGGCCTTGATCAAAAGCTATACTGACCGCGTCTTTTGATCGATAAAATACATAAGGAAAAATCTAATTAATTTTATATTATGTTAAGGATATAAAACAGAATACTAACGAAAATTCCGCGATTTGTTGCATTTCCTCTAAATTAATTTTAATGGGTGATTTTCGTCAGAAATCGATTGTTGAAGTGTCCAAAAGTTCAAAATTCACCAAAACTCTGAATGGACAGTTATCTCCGGCAATGCATCTCGCCATAACTATTACCATCCAAGGAGATTGCAACATAAAATATTACAATTATCCTGTTAAAAGTGACAATTATATCGAACATTCGACAGGAAAATATCGTCGCCTCATCATTGAATCTGATTCCAACCAAAGCGAAATTGAATAGTGACGTGAATTTCTCAGAATTTGACTTATCGCAACGTCGCGTGTTGAAAGTGTGTACGTTATGTGTTGCGCGTAATAGAATAGTTCCTGTTTTAAATTGAGTTTTATTGCATTTTTATGTGACGAATTGTAAGATAAATTGGTTATCATCACCCTGTGTGTTTCCGAGATCCGCATTCAAGTCTCGCTGCCTTCTGTGGGCTGTCTATCGACTCGTCCTGCGGACTCGTCAATATACTGCAGAGAGAAGGAATCTCGACTTGAATACGGATCTCGGAAACACACATGGTGGTGATAACCTATATATATTCGTGTTTATTATGTCAATATTTCAGATTTTAAGAAATAGAGGAACTAAATAAATAGAGGAAAGTTTTAGAGATTAGAATTGAAAATTTAGATAAATAGATAGAAAATCACAGATATTTCACTATAATTTAGTGTAAAAGCAGACAATGGGTAATGAATTGTATGACATATAAATCAAAGAGAACATCAATGATGGTATCTAAAATCCTAATAATTAACCCAACAAATTTCAGCTTACGCAGCAAGCTCCATGCAGAGTTCAGTTTCTTGCTACGCAGGACTTACCGCTGCCAGCACATACATGTACACAGAATATGAAGAAATCACTCATTTATTTACTTGAGACATGTGTATGTTATAATTCATTCTGCATTATTCTGGGAAACTGAACTGTCCATATTCATTTGAAAATTGTCCAGATCAATCCAGAAAGAATTGTATCTGACAAAACACTTCAATAAAAAAATGTTAGATTTAATTAAGAAAATACACATGCCGGCAGCGGTCAGACATAGCGTACCGATGGGACTGACCTCTGATTTGCTATCGGTGAAAAAAGTCGCGATAGAATGAATGTGCCCCGAATCTGGCATCCGAAAAGTATTGTATAATCATATAACCCACTATGGACCATCGTCAAATACTTTCAGATCTTAAGAAACAGAGGAAATAACTAAATTGAGGAAAGTATTAGAGATTATAATTGACAATTTAGATAAATAAATAGAAAATCACAGATATTTCCCTATAAATTAGTTTAAAAAACAGACAATGGGTAATGAATTTTATGACATATATAACAAAAGAGAACATCAAATATCCAAAATCCAAAGAATTAGCCAAACAAAGTTCAGCGTACGCAGCAAGCTCCACGCAGAGTTCAGTCCCCTGCTACGCAGGACTTACCGCTGCCAGTACATACACACGATGTGAATAAATCACTCAGTTGTTTATTTGAGACTTCATTCAAATCAAAATTGTTAGATTTAATTAAAAAAAATACACATGCTGGCAGCGGTCCGACATAGCGTAGCGTGGGGACTGACCTCTGTTTTGCAGCTTGCGTACGCATACCCCGAATCTGGCATCCGAAAAGTATTGTATAATCATATAACCCTCTATGGACCATCGTCAAATACTTGCGTGGTAACATTCACTTTCATTATATTTCGCTATACTCAAATGTGACACATAAACGTGTATGATTGTCACCAGTAGATAAATATTAAAGTCACTTGGTGATTAAATTTAAAGATACAATCTCCGAGTAAACTCGCTCGTTGGGGACCAGAGTATTTGTGGGTTTTGTTGAAACCCCGAAACAATAATCGTAATATGGAAATTGCCAAACAACAACTGAGAGATCAGACACATTCTAATGACGTAGAACCATATGTATTCACATCAGTAGCAGGGTAATCGTAATTAGTAATCGTAATCAAAGTAATCGATTACACAATTTTTAGTAATCTCCTGTAATCAGTAATCATGACATTTTTGTATTCCAAGTAATCGTAATCGATTACTTTCAAATATACCTGTAATCATGATTACATTTTGATTACTTTTTGATTACTTTTACTAAAATATCCATATGGATGGCTATTGTATACTCATAGTATCGCACTGTAGTACTGGGAGTGTGCTCAGATACAAACAACATATCATAACAGTACAATCAAGTGTTTTGTTAGTGGTACACTGTGTACATTCTGGCAGTGGACACAGATAGCAACACACAACTTCTAAAATGTTGAATACAGCTTGTATGGCAATAAACTTATGATACAGAGAATGAAATGTTCTAATATGAATAGAACAGGCTAGCCAACTTCAATTAGGATTAAATATTATTGGGACAGCTGCAGAAAATGGCTGTAGAGTCATACTGGTACAATAGGGCTAATTAACTGAACAAAGCAGGTGTGATGTCCATTCGTAGACCTAATTAGCTGGTTTGTAATTTACCGCACTCATGGAGTTAAGCCTCATTTAATCCTCATCAGGATTTTTCTGTTATATCTATTTTGATGATCAGAATACTAATAAATAGAATTGAATTGAGGATATCAATGGATATCATCAAATAAACCTTAGTGTTATTTTCGTTGTGTTGGGTAATGAATCTAACAGAACATGCAAATAATTTATAATTGTATCTAATGATAGTTTCATACATATTATGCGTTAGTTTGAATGCATGTAAGAAAATACAAAAATATGTTAAAACTATATTTACATACATAAATACACATAAAACATAATATATTCCCAACAAGTTGGTGCACAACTTCATGGTGAAACTTCACCAATACATGTAAATTAAAAAAGTTTATGTGTTTATTGCTTGCTTCTTTCTATTGTTTCAGTCGTTTCTTGTTTCCATGTTATGTAGTGATGTTTTTATTCAATCAAATTTGATATTTTAATTTGATTTATTTCATTATTTATTCCTATGCGATCAAAATGGTTGTAAACTTACAATTGTACTCAGATTTATTGAAAAGTAATCGATTACATTTACTAAAGTAATTGTAATCGTAATCGGTTACATTGGAAAACATGTAATCAGTAATCGTAATCGTAATAATTTAAATCAAAAGTAATTGTAATCGTAATCGATAACATTGGCATGTAATCGCCCCAACCCTGATCAGTAGTGGTTCATTATAAGAAAGTTCTGAAATGAGAGGTGGGACGTGGAAGAGGATATTTGAGAGAGTGTGAGGCTTCGACGCGAAGTCCAGCTCAAAGAGAAGAGAGCGATGGGGTAGAAGGTGAAATATGCAGACATCGAGGTTTCGGGTACAGGCAGTCATTATGTCCGACAAACCAGTTGAAAGAATAAGAGAGAGCTAGTGAGTAAACAGAGACAAAGAGAGAGAGATATATAGAGAGAAAGAGGTGTGGTATAAGGAGATATATGAAGACCACTAGGTGGCGGGGACAAACAGTTGACTGTGTCGGACAAACCAGCTCAGAGTAAGAGAGAGAGAGCTAGGACATACACAGAGAAGGTCGAACAAGAGGGAATGGTACAGACAGTGAGAGAATGCGAGGCAAATAAGATGTATGGCTATCAACTCACCCGAGAAAACTTGTTGGCACCACAGCATCCCGTCAGTACGTCAGACGCCTTCGTGTATTGTGCTGCTATCGGTGAAAAAAGTCGCGATAGAATGAATGTGCTCCTGGTCTTCGCCTCACCTTTATATCGACCAACATTACAACCGAACAGTTCCTCGCTTCGGGTATTCGCTGCCTGTCGGGCTTCGAACATAAACGGTAATAGAGAAATCGGACAAGGTTGAAAAAGAAACACCGAGATAACAATTATTACAACCAAGCCTGCAAATAGCGTGTCTGTCATTTGCAGAATAAGGTCCCCAGAGAGTGAATTTAGTTATGCTATCCCGCACAGCGGGCTAGCATCACTAAAATCACCCTATGGGGACCTCATTATGCTTAGGCCCTCAACTGCTATGGTAGACCTAGGATCAGATTGAAGTTCCCCAGTTGAAGTTGGTGGTGATCACCCATTGGGCACCTCGATTGTGGATTTTAACTTCCACAAATTAGGGGATATATAAACTTCCCAGATGGGAAAACGTAACTAAAAACAATGTTAATTTGATACTATAGATACTTCTCAGAAAATGAAGACTAAGCAGAATGAGGTCTCCAGAGGGTAAATTTGGTGATGCTAGCCCGCTGAGCGGGATATCATCACTAAATTCACCCTCTGTGGACCTCATTCTGCAAATGACACAACACGCTATTTGCAGGCTTGATTACAACCCCAGAGAAATGGCAGTTGTTCTCGGCAGAAAATAAATTGGAATGACACGTGTCTTGTCCGATAGTACATACGATAGTTATGTGTTGTTATATGTGTTCCTGGAATCTAGGATAAACTTCCTTTCCCCAGTGATTGTAACTGCTAGGGTTAATTGTATAGATAAGCACAATACATAGAAGACAGATTATATATAGTGTAGAAACACACACTATATATAATCTGTCTTCTATGTATTGTGCTTATCTATACAATTAACCCTAGCAGTTACAATCACTGGGGAAAGGAAGTTTATCCTAGATTCCAGGAACACATATAACAACACATAACACACACACGCATCATTAACAAGATCACATTCTTAAGTGGTTATGACTGGTAGCAACCATTGTATAAGTTAGGGTGGATAAAGCCAGTATCATTCTATAAGACAGTATATAGTTATACACGTCATATCCAAGTGTATCATGTATCTCGGACCTTATTTAAGAGGCATGATACACCAGAGGTGGGAATAACTACCCGTGCTCTGAAGCGGGAGCTTCACTTATCCGACAACCTTGCTACTATACCAATACCTCTATTCTTCCGCCTATGTACTGTGCTTATCGAGAAAGACTTATACATATATATAAAGTATGAAGATCTATGAACCAGTTATTGTTATCAATGTTCCCGACACGGCCAATTCAACATCTAAACCCTAGACACCGGGACAATGGTGCCGTAGCAGTAAACCAGAACTTGTGTTTCGTCACGGAATGGTGCTCGTGAGCTTGGAACCAGAACTTGTGTTTTCGTTCATACGTGAGTACTTACTATACCAACCAGGACGTTTCTTTTGATCTAATAATTTCAAATTAAATATACACAATACCCGCACTATGTTCTAGAGCAATTCTGTAATGTCACAATTAGAATGTGCATGTGCCAACCCAACTCAAATTATTCATTTCTTATATACCTGCAATTTTGCCTTTTCTATTCCCAATTACTTTAGTAATTAAAATCAAGATGAATATGACACAAAGTCACCTTTCCTGTCCTTCCTTTTCGGACGACGTTAATTGTAGTAGCGCCCAAATTGATGGAGAGATAGAGCGAATGCGATCTATATTGCATGAAACCCATGAAAATCACGAGGTACGAAACGCAAATGACAGCGTCGTACTAGATCGCATTTCCACACAATTGGGTCATTTTAATAGTGCAATAGACCAACAGTTGGACGCCACACGCATTTCGTCAGCAATTCAGATGGCAACTGGTGTGACAAATGTTATCACCCCTTTTTCGGGAGACCCTAAATCTTTTCTTGAATGGACCAACGAATTATATCGTTATGGCCAAGCAATTGCTGCGACTGATCAAACATTAATTAAATTTGCTCTGCAGACCAGCAGAGGTTCAGTTTTCGAATTTTTAACTCAGTTCACACAAGAACGCATAAATGCCGATGGTGTGATCAGAAGTACATGGGCAGAAATCAAGCAGGAATTAAAAGTTCGATATAGCGAAGCAAAAGATAACAGAGATGCGCTCCTTATTTTTCAAGCAGCACAGCAAACACCTGACGAATCTGTACAAGTTTTTTCTGATAGATTACAATCATTAGCGATCGATGTGTATGGGCTAGTAAATATTCGACAAAAAGTCGCCCAATTATATATGTGTGAACAATTCATCACAGGATTAAAGAGTAAATTATTGAGAGATAAACTTTTGCGAGAAGATCCACAGACCTTAAATCAAGCAACCGATCTCGCTTTAAGAGAATATACTATTCAACACCGATTACAGTCTTATTATAGCCAGAATAATAAGAGTACTGATCGTAATTATCGATCATTTCGTGATAATAATTATTCTAGTATGGAAGGCAATAAATTTCATGGACGGAACACTGGTAATAAATTTAATGCGCCCGCCACACCAGAAAGACGATGGCCAAGGTATTTACAGGGTAGAAATTCATTTAGCTCATATTATTCGAATAATAATCAGCGCCCACGGATTGGATTATATTCTAAACAAAATAGATATGATAACACGCGAAGTTGGCCTAATGTTCAACATATACGACAATCACGAACTTCTATGTTTAATCCACAGACCCACGCATTTCAATTATTATGCCGATATTGTTGGAAATCTGGTCATAATATCACATGGTGTCGAAGACGTTTGGATGCAATGAATAAACATTATTTAAACTAAAACATTCCACCCAGAGCGGAGCATCTGAGTGGAATCGTGTAAAAAGCAAGAATAATAATCAAGCTAACGCTCCATCATGGAATAAATGGCATGCACACAGAACAAACGGGAAAGAATTATGTTGGCATAAATCACATAGAGATGGTAAAAATAATGTTCACAGGCCATTTCATCAAAGCTTACCGCATATAAATAAAAATAAAATATCCGCGCCCGTGAAAACAAGAGCTCCATACACATCGCATAAGCCTTACGATAAGCCTTACGATCATAAACAAACACCACCGGTGATACAACACCAGAAAAATATTAAATCAAATTTATCAATTCCGGAATATCAAAATAATTCAAACTTAATGAAAGGCATAAATGCACAAGTGGCATCATCGATATTGATTACCATAGGCACACAAAAATATCGAGCCATTCTGGATAGCGGAGCCGATATCAGTTTATGTTCATTAAAATGTTATAACAATTTAAAATATAAACCGCAAATGCAAGAAGCGCAGTTTCATGCAACATCAGGCTATGGTCTTACAATCTCGTCCAAATACGGATACGATAGGCGAGAATCGCATGCGTTTTGATATGTCGATGCCGTCTGGAGAGTTTGGCGGGACCAGCATCCCGTCTCGATTTGCTCAGTCTACCCTTGATGCTATAAAGTGGTAGCCGCGGGCGCTTATATATAGAGTTGTTTTTATGAGCCATCAGGCCCCCGCGGCGCGACCTGACTGCCTCGATAGCAATTTGAAAAAGGGGTGACGTTGCTTTTGTGTTTCCCAACAGGTCTTAGACAGTGCCGTCCGCCTCCCCCAAGCCCACCCACCCTAAAAGTGATTTTTCCTATAGTGTTTTTGAAACGTGTCTCTTTGTGGTGTCATTCTTTTGGTATGATTTTTTACTAAATAACGGGTATGTTAGAGTTACATTTCTTTGAATTTTACAATCGAAACATATTCGCATGCGATGCTGAGTCACGCGGGACACGGCAAACTAAATCGCGCGCAAATTGGCTTGCGATTTTTCAGCATCCCACCCCATTTGGCATGCGATAGCGTTTGTACTAGGTGAGTGGAGATGCACTAACCATAAATGGTTTCATCATATTAAATTTCCACATAAATAAATTAAAGGTCTCACATAAATTCTATGTGTGCTCAAACATGCATCGATCGTTATTGATCGGCAGAGATTTTCTCAGTGGAAACGGCGCCAGACTATACTTCGACCGCCAAATAATGAAGATTCGCGGAACAATCATTCCGCTTATACAAGATATTCACGTTGCAACCTTGGTCAGAATACAGTCTGCCCATGTTATTCCACCAAAGACAACGATATTAACGAAAGCGCGTATAATTGGAGGTCATAAATTGTTTGCCACGAAATTTCTGCAGGTGGAACCAATAGACGAAGGGTTTATGGGAAATGAACCTGGGTTGACAGCCGAATATACTGCAAGCACTAACAGCGAAAGTATACCTGTACTCATAAGCAATTACACAGATAAGCATTTTAATTTGCGACGTGGATGTATTGTCGGCAGGGTGTCTGCTGTAAGGTGTGTGGAAACACCTCATCCGAATAACAATGAAATAAAAGAACAGATTAATTTGGATGATGTACAAGTTCCCGATTCATTTAGGGACGATGTAATACCACTAATTCGAAATAATAGTGATATTTTCGCTACAAAATTAACCGAATTAGGATGTACCACGGCTGTGACCATGAAGATTCCCACGGGAGACCACCCACCAATAAGGTTAATGCCTTATCGATGCCCATTGAAAAAGCGTGAAATTCTTAGTGATAAAATTGATGAATTATTACAAGCAAAAATAATTTCACCAGCCCCAGCAACTGAATGGTCATTTCCGTGTATGGTTCTAAGAAAATCAGATGATTCATATCGATTTATAGCCGACCTTCGCAGACTTAATGCTATCACAAAACCCACATTCTTCCCAATCGATCAAATCGAGGATATCTTGGCCGAAATGAAGGGAGTTAAATATATAACAGTTCTCGATTGTTTTTCTGCATATAATTGCATTCCGATACATCACGCGGATCGAAGTAAGGCAACTATCACTTGTTTTAGAGGAAATTTTTCGTTTAACCGCGCCTGTTTCGGTGCCATTGGAAGTTCTAGCGCTTTTCTTCAACTCATGAATCGTGTGTTGGAGGGGATTAAAGGATGTCGCGCCTATGTCGACGATTTAATTTTGTACTCAGTGGATAAGAAGTCCCATTTAAGACTTCTTCAAGAAGTATTTGATCGCCTTAGGAAGTTTAATGTGAAATTAAAGTTAAAGAAATGTTCATTCTTTAAAACAGAATGCTCATTTTTGGGGCACATCGTTGACCAACATGGTGTTAGACCAGATGCTCATAAAGTGAAAGCAATTCAAAATTTAGCTCCGCCAACAAATGTGAAACAAGTGAGAAGTGTTATAGGATCATTCTCGTGGTTCCGGAAATTTATTCCTAAATTTAGTGAAATTTGTGGACCTTTGGTAGAATTAACAAAGAAAAACACAAAATTTGAATGGACAGATGAATGTGATAAGGCATTTCAAAAATTGAAATCTGATTTAACAGAAGCCACATATCTCGCATATCCAGATAAAAATAAACCATTCATCATGTATACTGATGCCAGCGCGCATGCTATTGCAGCAGTGATTACACAGTCACGTGACCCAGGTGACCCGTGTATATCAAGATCGAATACGGAAAATCCTATACATTTTATTTCCGCACGGCTGAATAAATCTCAAATTCGTTCATGGAGTACATTAGAACGGGAATGCTTTGCTATTTATTGGGCAATAAAGAAACTTCAATTTTATATCAGCGGGTCTCCGTTAATTATAAAGACTGACCACAAGGTATTAACCCATATGTTATCTGCTCCCATGGACAATAAAAATGTCGCACGTTGGGCTGTGTGCATAGCTGCCTACAAGCCGCAGATAATCCACATACCCGGCAAAGAGAATATATTTGCAGATTATTTATCACGACCGGAAAAGTTACAAACTGGTATGTCAGAGGTGCCAGATCAGTCCGACGTAACCGGCCCTGAACGAGAAGTACCAATGGATGTTGAAATAATTGACACATCTAAATTAAACACAAAACAATATGCAAATTGTCGCATAGACAAAATTCTACCTGAAAATCAAGAAGCAATTCAGTTAGAGGGGTTTGACATACAATTTGAACAAGAACGCGATATCGAAGCAATAGAGATTGTTCAAAAATTAAATTCCACCAAACCACCCAGACAAATAGCAGATAAATATATAGTAATTAAAGATGTGCTATATTTCATCAGTAATCATGATGATGATCCAGATATCCGCCTATTTATTCCCGCAAATATTCGACAAGCTGTACTCAAACAATACCATGACTTAGCATGACATTTTTCCACAGTTAAGACTTTTGCAACAGCAAAACTTAAATATTACTGGCCAAATATGTATAGAGATATACATAATTATTGTCAAGCTTGCATGATTTGTAAAATGAGGAATTTATCACAACAAAAGGCCCCAATACAAGAGATGGACCGCCCTCCATTTCCGTTTGCGACAATAAGCACTGACATACAAGGACCGTTTGAAACAACAATGTCCAATAACAAATATATTTTAACTTTTATTTGTTGTCTGACTAAATATGTCGAGGCATTTGCGATTCCCGACAAACGAGCCGATACGGTGATAATGATATTTTTAGATGAGGTCATTAGCAGACATAGCTGCTGTTTAAATCTAATGAGTGATAATGGCTCCGAGTTCAAAAATAAAAAGATGGATCAGGTGTGCAAAGAACTAAACATCCACCATATTTACTCAAGCCCCAACCATCCAAATTCGCAGGGCTGTGTCGAGAGATCGCACGCCGTACTAAATTCTGTTATATCAAAATTGGTATTACAAAACACACACACTTGGGACATGTATTTGTCACAAGCCTTATTTGCAATGCGTGTTCACGTAAATGATACAACAAAATTCAGTCCATTTTATTTATTATATCATAGGGAACCCACTTTAAGTCTTGATAATATTCTAAAACCCAGATTGAAATATGTAGGCGAGGACTTTACATCTATCGCTTTACAGGAACAGCATCGAAACTTTCGTTTAGTTCTATCGCGTTTAAGATCTCAAATCAGAACACAAAGAAAGAATGAAAAACGGAAAGAGGTTTCATTTGAAATAGGCGATCCAGTTTATTACAAATCGGGGCGAAAAACGGGTAAACTGAGTTTATCATGGCAAAGTCATTGGAATATAATTGAAAAACGTAGTAATGTCTCATTCTTAATTAAAGATCAATTAAGTGCCCGAACAGTCCGCTGTCATGCCGACAATATTCGTAAAGCCGACACTGCATGGAAAATTCCTCCCAAAGATACAATACGTCAATTGCGAAGACAGCGATTTGTTGTAAATAGTTCTAACGAAGACCCAGAACAACCTGCGTCATCAGAATGGTCGTCTAGTGACGAAATTCCACTTGCGCAATTAATGAAACGCAAACAATTGAGACGGAAAAAATCTTCAAGCGACGATGAAATACCACGATTGGAATGGGCAGACAGATTGCGCGCAAATGAGCAAAACAATAATAATTCAGATGCTTTTGCGGCCGAAACTGAAGAAATTGAAAATGTTGCCTCTGATAACATAAACCCATATGTACAAACAACTGTTTCTGACATGGATATCGATTTAAATTCGCGTTCATATGATGCATCTACACAAGCAGGCGTGAATGATATCATTCGTGTTATAAGCACACGGGAAACAAAATAGACAATTTGTCCGACAGAATTAATATCAGGATTCCATTAAAGTCATACTTACCAGTATAAATGTGCAACAGTTATGCATCCGTAAATCATTATATATTGTAGTCCTGACGGAATAACAAACAATGTATAACAAAATCCTGAATGTTCACTTTCCGTATAACAAAGGAATAGAAATGATAAACAATTGAACTAAATATCACAAACATGATTTAAATCATAATCTTAATATTCATAGTCTACGCGTGTATAACATAAATATATCCAACATTGTGCCACTGCACGCTTAAATAACGTGCCGACAACACATGCAAACTTTTCTGTATACCAAGCATGAGGTTTTCTTGATTTATGTATCTGGACAACGAGTCCAGGAATATCGTGTAAAGCTATTGATATGATAAATTTGCACATACAATTGAACTGACCAGCATGAGTATTGCATAGAGTCCATAACTCAGCTGACATGCGTGTTATGTAGGTTATTGTATCGGTAAGCACCGCGATGAGCTGCCAATTGCCTATAGATACAGTACAACGTTCAATCGTAATACTAATACAAATAGATTATCATTAATCGTCATTGACCATGCATCCTTAGCATTCGATTTGTGGGCACACAAAGCATTACCCAGCTGAGATGAATACAAGTATCGCGGCATTCGAGGGGTGCGCAACCCTCGGATTCCTGGTTTGACATGTAATATATAGGGATATACACCCTGGTGTTGGTAATGGAATGCTAAGCGTTATTAAATAAGAATGGTCGTTCGATGGATTATACCAAGCACAAGTATAATACTATTTTATTCACTCTGTAAACCGCATATTGAGTTTAGTTTACAATGATAAATATGACAATATAATATAATATGATATAGATAGCCGAGAAGTACATGTATGTGGTATTTCATTACCACGTGATTGTTCATAAATAGCTGTGAATAGGTTAACGAAATCGCAATCATCTACTGATTGGTTCTAATTCTACTGGAATGGTGAACGCTAATTCACCCGATTTTAACAATAATTTCACACCAAAATAATTACACGATTGTTGATTATAAATATCGTCGCGGCAGGCATGTTTGGTTATCGCACAGCAATTGTTTTCAGCGACAATTACATTTTTTATGAAATTTTATGGCCTGATATACATATATCTAGCGGTTCCCTTTAATGTCATGATTCAAGACATATTTTTTAATTCCTACGATCACATTTTATTGATCATAAACCCAATTCCCTTAATGTTCATATCCCTCATTTATTGCATGACCATTTTTCTTTACATTTTATGGAAATGCTCTACGAACAGGTTCAAAATTTATGAAAATGCAAATTGCATTGGCGAGTCACTGATTTTGTTTCATGATTCGTACTTTGGACATATTTTGGTTTCAAGATGCTTATTAGCTATTGTGGGTTTATTGTGTTCTTTTTACAAACACATTATTTAGACTTCGTGTCATTTATGTCGAACTAAATGGGTTCGCCAAACACGATCAATGGTTGGTACTGTAAGTCAGGCAAATGACGTCACACGCGATGGACCATCCAATATACACCGTGCTGACATACCAGACACGCAGACCGGACCAGACATTGGTGTTCAACCACATCTAGCGACACCGCTGCTAATCTTCGACCGTTCATGACACTGTCCTCACAAGATTATCGGACATAGCTATTCCACCGACTGTCCACAATGAACACTCGTTGCTGCATTTCCTCGTTCGACGTCTCCTATACAGTCGTCTTCTCACCGCTGACATCGTCACAGTTCCTTAGATGATTACCTCAATGACGCATATGCTGCCAGATTATCGCTGATGTGATGTTACTATACGTTTGATATACATTGGCATAAAAGAATTGACATTTGATCGCAACTGTACACTGCTGTTACATGTACACCGATCATTACACGTTACGTCATTGACTCCACGTCGCTTGCTGACTAAGACCAGAGATGTCAAAGACGATATCCTGTGAAGCTACATACACCTTCCCAACTGATGAATATATCGGTTACTACACATTCTCACGCCGCACGGACAATAACATTTATCATCCTTAATTGTTGCTGTCAATTAACTGTATCCTGCATGTGTGATTATTCTCTACTTCACACACCAGTGTTCTACATGGTGTTGATTATCCGACCTTGGATAGAATCGTTTGCCGATTATCTATTGGACACATATCTCATGTATACCCGCCAAGCCAGAACTTCTATAAGACATTCTTGGATAAATAAACTTTTCGCTGATAAACCAGTGCTCCAGTGACTTACTGTTCGATGCTAATCCAGTAACCTAGTGACATACTGTTAACCAGACTCGCCATGGATAAATAACTCTCGTTTCGTTTGCTGTTGAGTTTTTATGTATGAATATCCATGTGTTGATTTTTTTTAGGTTCGCGTTCGCGATTATAGATCCTAGATTCCAACTATCTTCTGTACACTCGGACTTTTACCACACTTTTAATTTGTAACTACATGAAGTTACAAATTTCTGTAGCGAGGGGAGTCTGTCCGATAGTACATACGATAGTTATGTGTTGTTATATGTGTTCCTGGAATCTAGGATAAACTTCCTTTCCCCAGTGATTGTAACTGCTAGGGTTAATTGTATAGATAAGCACAATACATAGAAGACAGATTATATATAGTGTAGAAACACACACGCATCATTAACAAGATCACATTCTTAAGTGGTTATGACTGGTAGCAACCATTGTATAAGTTAGGGTGGATAAAGCCAGTATCATTCTATAAGACAGTATATAGTTATACACGTCATATCCAAGTGTATCATGTATCTCGGACCTTATTTAAGAGGCATGATACACCAGAGGTGGGAATAACTACCCGTGCTCTGAAGCGGGAGCTTCACTTATCCGACAACCTTGCTACTATACCAATACCTCTATTCTTCCGCCTATGTACTGTGCTTATCGAGAAAGACTTATACATATATATAAAGTATGAAGATCTATGAACCAGTTATTGTTATCAATGTTCCCGACACGGCCAATTCAACATCTAAACCCTAGACACCGGGACAGTCTGCATGCACAGTAAAGTGGACGTCCATTTTGAACTGTATTTAGTATTAGATTATAGAGGGAGATAATTCATAATGGTCTGACTTGTTCTTAAGGGGACATTTATTTTTAAAAGCTAAATTAAATGTTGGCATGGTCAATGACAAGCCGTGCAATATGTATTATATCTTATCGAACGTTCCTCATGTTGTCCCATATCTCATAATGTCAAATAATTATATCGAAAACACACTGAAGATTCGTTTCGGAAATTTAGTACAGCGCGTTCGAACACGAAGACAGAAACAGGACAAATCGTCACATTAAATTGGACAACCATCATGATTGTCACAAATAATGATATTACGATCATGCATTGTGCTCTAGATGCCGATTATAATGTAATTTCGGACAATACTGTTGAACTTCTCCGTGTGAGGCAGAGATGACAATCAAATTACCTTCCCGGAATAGCTTGCCTTCTAAAATAGTTTTATGGATTTCCCCAGCAATCATGCTAAACTTAGTAATCGGAACATCGTATTGGGGACATAAGATAGTCGGTGGAGGGGTAATGTCACAAGATAGATACTCGACCTTCACCTCAGAACTGGCAATCACGTTATATTCAACTAATTAACGGGTCTCTTTTGTGTGGTTTCTAGAACATCAAAGTGGGTGGAACATTTTGATATATAAGTCAAATTGCACATGCGGGGTGGGTGGAGTCGATTTCAGATTATAGATGTGTGCCCTACGAGTATACCATTGGTCGAGGTTAAGGACGAGTATAGCTATTAAGACATTACCCCTCTACCTACATGGTCACGTGAAATAAGATAATCGTTTATATACTTTGTGAAGTTCAAATGAGTCCGCTTAAAATAATTAACATAAATATTAATCTAACTCCCGGTAGATCCAAAGAAAGCATGACCGATATTAGCTGTATCGGGGCTTATTTGAAAAGACAGTTACGGTAAATAATTTCCGATCAGATTATGATACTGAGGATCGTGTGAATTAGAAGTGAGCTCAGGGATCCAGGCTAATGCGTGCGAAAACCAATGTATTTTTCACTTACTTACTAAGATAACTTGAAACGTGCTATACGTATTTTGTTTGATATTTAATTTTCTATCCAATTATTTCATTTCGTTTCGATGTTTTAGCGAGACCACAAAATTGTTCTGCTTATTTTTTCAATAACACAATTCAATTCGTATGTATTTATGGGTCTATTTTATATGTTAAGCTTGGTTTTTAAAAATGTATGCAACATAACAAACGCAGAACACGGCGCTAAATTAGATGGTTTGGATGTTGTTATCTTTGTAACTGGATTCTGGAACCCTAAATAGATTTCAATATAGTATACATGAAGAAACTCATTGCTAATCTGTAGCGGAAAACACGACGCGTGTGTGACTATTTGTTGGACTGTCTTTGATTTCTTTGTGCTCGTTCTCCCAGATCTGAATGCACATCTAAATACCAAAGAATATCAGTTTGTTATTGAAAAACTGAACAGAACAGTTTTAGTGTCTCGCTAAAAATCGTAATGAAATAAATGCAGAGAAAATTAAATATCAAAGAAAATACATGTATCGTCTTTCGTGTTACTTTATATACTAAAACACTTTTAATTCAAATGATCATCAACATAATCTGCTGGACTGCTTACTATTAAGTAAGTATGATATCGGAAAACATTTACCGTAACTGTTTCAAATCACCCCCGATGCAGCTATGTCAGCACCGTGGGTAGTTCAATTAAACTACCAGGAAATATAATTGCACCACGTATTGCATTGTCTTGCAGAAAATAATCACACCATCAGCACTATTAGGCCCTGTTCCAAAACATCACGCGTTGCACACTCTGTTATATTGTTCTGCTGTAATTATCATAACGACGATCGGAATTATTCCCTCACGTAATCAGGGGGTCCTACAGAAAAATGTCAGACACAGGGAGGGGTGGTTGTGTGATTTCGAGATCGGAAAAAATGTGTGATGCAATTTTTTTTCAATCAACATATCTATCAATGTTTAATTACGAATTTTGTGTACTGTGCTCTACCTGTTGCATCATTTCTGAGTATTCAATTTCCATATTAATGACCAGAGAACACTATATGAATCATCAGGTGATCACACTTGTGATTATATTATACTGGTATATACACCCCAATTGTGTAGCTATTGAGTTGTCTGTTTTTTATTTTTAAGATACTTCAAGCAATAACTCATCTTATTTCATTTCAGAGAGACAGATTTTGAACACCCTATATATCCGATGTTCCGGAATATGAAGCTACCAGGAAATTGAGCCCACTTGTGTCGATATTATTGAGTACGCTTGTAAGACAACTGACATTTTATGGCTGTTGTCATTACATTTCAATCTAATGATCTATGCCTAGTTGTTGTGCATATATAGAACATATATAGAACATACATTCGACTGCATCGCTTCTTCAAATAACCAACGATGCACATTGTGTGTTCTTGATAAACATTGTAGTTCGCCCAAATTTACGGACAATATTACTTAGCGAAGCAGCTCGTGTTATATACACATGCTAGCTAATTAACCCACTATAAACTTGAAGTTGGATCATTGATATGGTCGCTGGATTTGCATGGAATTTTAATGAAATTTTTGTGGGTACATTAACCCTCAACCACCCTATCCCTGAATGATATGCTACCTTTGCATTCGGAAATGCCTTTGCATTTTGTTTATACTGCACATTGCTCCTCACTACTAGAAGCGTTACAATGTTGTGGCATTTGTCAAACAAATAGAAAGTCAACCAGTATTTCACTAAACTCAGTCTTTATCACGGTCATTTTGCAATAGTTCTGTCCGGTCAACACAATTGCCAAAATAAGTACAGTTATTCAATTCAAGTCATCTGATAACTACATTTTTTCAGTATATCGATTAAGTTTGGAAATATAAACAAAATAAAACTGTCAACAAATATCTTAAGTCAGCACACCTTTCGGCTTCTCGCCAGTCTTGTATGTGTATTTGCAAATATCTCGCCGTCACGAACTAACGAAATATATTTAAACAACGGTGTTCTTGAACATGGTGACACAAGTGTTTTTTTGTATACAAACTCAGTTTTCTGGAAGCCACGTTTTCTCGGAAACGGGATCTTTATGGTGTTATTAAAATGGTATACAGGTATTCAGCTTTCAGTACTATTACATGTACTTCAGGCAATGGCCCCCGAGGTCTTATTCTTTCTCAGTATTTATGCTAGTTGATATTCAGGTCAATAAGCATGTACCGTGCCTGTAGTCATATACATGGCTACATACATAAAACATAATCCCAGTTTGAATGAGATGAGAAATGTTACGCTTGCATGTCAACACTATACAATTATAACAAAATATTTGCAAATATTAGCTTGCCCTCTGAGACTTTTACAGCAGTCGCAGGTTACCATAACCATTTTATTTTGTATATTATAAACAATCACTGAAATAATTATATTAGGATGTCAGTTGGAGCGCATCGGCCAAGAAACTTGAACAATGTATGTCCACATGCACCATTATAATAGTAAGGTGAATGTTATGGGTCGTCAGACGATGAAATCCATATAAATAATGCATATCTCTATATATTCACTCAGGTTTTGTGTTGTATTAATTCCTTGGAATAAATACTAATCGCTGGAAAGAACCAGGCTGATATAATTTTGTTTCATATTCTGATTTATTTACTAATTTGGGGTGGGTCCCAAAATGTTGGCCATATACAAAATTAAAAGTTGCAGATTGTAGCCTGGGTGGTCAGATAGCGGACAATATATTTTCAACCCTGTGTCTGCAAGTTTGTTCAAGACCCAATCTCCCTTGACGTAATGCACACGGTATTGGTATTTTGTTTGTCGTACACTCTTTACGTGTTGTACCGGTACCGGTATTATCAGCTCACACAAATAGTGTTTTGTGGATAACATCGCATTCGTATTCTCATTATACTATACTGCTATTTAAAGCGAACTTTTCATTTACGAGTAATACCAATTTCAACCAATTGAAGCATACCAATTGTGCCTCTCATTTCAAGACATAAAGGAAGATAGCTATAATAATTATCACTTGAATTTTAATATGTAAAACATTTGAATTGGCATACATGATTAGTATAAATTGTCCAGTCATTTGCATGTGCACTTCATGCATTGAATCTTACTGGAGTCCAGTGGTGACACATCACATGCGTATCATAGACAATGTATCACAACAATATCAATAACAGGCACAGATACCGTAGTTGAATTGAAACATTCAACACAATTATAGCAAATTCCGTAATAACTTCCAGCTGATATGGCAACAAAGTTATCATAGTCACATCATTCTCAACGACTCGGCCACTATCACTTTTCCATGAAATAACCTCGTCCATAAAACGATTATTATCAATATTTTTTTGGTCTATTTTCCCAGCAAATATAATGTGGAGATCAGTTGATGGGTAAAAGTCTCAACGATGCAATATGCCAATGTTTGTTTCTTAATCACTATCAAATAGTCCTGGTCCGCAGTCGTGGATGGGAATGGAGGGGGATGCACATGATCACTATAAAATATATGGTTTTGCCAAAACAATTGATAGAACTATACAAATTCGTTGTAATTAATGCTTTAAAATTTATCCAGCAGAGCTAGTATAGTCTGCAAATCATTCGCAACATGTTCAATGTACTTGAAAGGAATCTGTATCTCTTTTTGTTTTCTTTGAGAATTATATATTTAGCTCAGGCACCACAATTACACGGGGAAAAACATAACAATGTACGGCTCAGATTAAAAGCATATATGAATATTGAATTGTAAAGTTGGAATAATGTGTACCATTTGCTAACCTAATTCGTGCCAAAACATATATTTTCGTAGAAAAAAAATTCTTTTGATCCCAGAAAACTCATCTCAGCCCATCTTTTCATCTCAGCCCACGTTTTCTTCTACAGTCATGAAAATAGAAACTAAGGGTTACGTCACGATTTCCAGATATGAATACATGGATATATGAACTGCACTCGTGAAAGTTCAATTTAAGTTTTTGTTATGTGCAAACATTGATATTTTGAGTATTTGTTATGTCAAAACAGTGTAGAAAGTGGGCTTATAATGTCCTAGTACAAGTTTCCTTCGATGTAAATCAGCTAGTGAAATCAGTTGGGATAACGTCGAAGTCCCTGTATATGTCTTTCTTTGTGGGAGTATATCGGTGTTAACCAGCTCACCTAAAATCCACAATAAATGTACAAAAATGTCACCATTGTGTCAGTAAACCGATTTATTCATAGAAAATACTATATTTATTCTGAACTCCACACGAATTGCCAACTGAAAGTAGTAATGTGATGAGAAAACTATATTGTATACCAATGTTTACAAGAATACAAACTAATTTGACCTCGCGAATTGACAGTATTGAATGTAATTAACTGACTTTTCTCTATTAACGCGACATATTTGGTGCGCAATTTAGATTATAATATATAATTAAGATCAATAATTACGACAGCGGTCATATTTTGATTGGAAATTTATAAGCGAGAAGCAGTCACAAATTATAAAGCGTATGGGGATAATTTTTGTCAATTTCAATATTGTGTTTGCGTTTTATAAGCTTAAACCGGCAACTAAACCATCTAATTCGGCGGTCCAGCTAAACCAGCTTTATCGAGGCTAAACTTGAGATGACGAATCCGTATTTTCTTCATCGCGGTTTAGAATTGTCAAACAATCAGTCAAAGGGTGGAGCTGTAAATAATCTGGAGTGAGGGCGTGTCTAAGTGGCGACTGCCAACTGGTGTTATCATGTCACAGTTGATTCATTCGCACGAGAGCTTTGCTCCGATATGGACATGTTCCTAAATATATGATTTTTACAACTATTTTGTGGTTGTTTTTTTTTTGGCTTGTGGCAATCACAAATACTGGTGTTTTCTATGAATATGAAGGGTTCAACGTTTAAATTTTGACATCAAAACGATGCTACTGCATGACCAGATATGCTATACACATAGTTTGCCATCCTAAACTTGCTATATGAGTCAAATTTGATAACTTATTTTGATGTAGATCATGCCACAAATCTCTACTCTGGCTACGCCCATAAATACCCAAAATATTCTACCAGTTCAAAACCTGGGAACCTTTTTGATTTTCTGCATGACTGGAAATTTATGAAATTGAAATAAAATCAACGCATGTAATATATTTCTTTATTAAAAGCTGTCCCTCTGCATGGTTGCCCACTTCCAACAGTTGATATGCCGGTTATGGTGTTCACGCATAAGCAAATTGCCTTTACTTGACTGGCCTCTTGGTCCAGGATTGACTCGATTATGGGGATTTTATTCAGCGCCAGAGGTGCTTTGCGCACATTTTGATCATTTGAACATTTTAATTTAAAATAAAATTAATTAAATTTAAAACAAACAAATGTTAATTTAAATTTTAATTTGTTTTTCTTTTTAGATTCAACTCCTTACTCAATTTAACACAATTTAAAAAACAACTTTAAATTATATTTTTTCTTTTAAATCAACATGTTAAAAACCTAACGCCGTTATACCACACGAATCACCACATCCCTAATTTAATTGAAATCGGTCCAGGGTATTGGAGAACAGTTGCGAACAGACAAACGGACATACAGATAGGCAGATCCTATACCCTTATATATTCATGTAAATACACCAAAGTTTGTCTTTGCGGGTGACGCATCTTGTAGAAATCTATCACAAGCGAAGTGATGAACAGAGCGTGAAACTCGTGTTGAGAGACATGCCCTTTGTTAAATTGATTTAAACACAGAATGAGATCGGATTAATAGTCAATGAGCGATACTTGTTTCTCAATGAATAAATCCATTGAGCGTGCACGCGGTCACGATAATTTATGACTTGTCAATAACCATTATATCGGCATATCTTTTGGTCAGATTGGGAAGAGGGTAGTTTGATTGCATAATCATATCACCAAATCGAGTTGTCAATTAGCTGGCAACCGAACGACAAAAACGCCCCCTTAGACCCGGATTGGCTGGACCGCCAATGTATGTTTAAACCAGGTTTAAACTCGGAGGTTTAAACCGGAGATGACGAATCCGGCCATAGAGCTCTGATGAGTTTCCGCGTGTTCTGGTGTGTATTTGAGACCGAACAGTAGATACAAAATTTCGAAAGGAAAAACTATGCGTGATCTATCCACGAGCTGTTGCTGATAGCTCAATAGGCTAACTGTTATAACATTAACTTATGTGCAATAATTGTGTTTGTTCTGAATGAGTTATGAATACATAGAAGATATCTAGTGTTTTTGCGTGGATACCGAAAAATATGTCATGAGTGAGCGAGACAAATGTTTATTTTCGCGAGCGGCTTGCCGCGAGCGAAAATAAATATTTGTCTCGGTCACGAATGACATATGTTTCGGTATCCACTCATAAAACACTAGATGTTCTTTTTATTATACGCATTTTCAAAGAAATTCACCATTTACGACGATAAATGATCTCACAATGGTCTCCAATCGATGCATTATTTTTGAAGCCATCAGCTGATCGCTGATCGCAATGCTACTTCACCATCCGCAGAATAAAACATATAGTTCCCGTATTCTTCACTTTATTTCCCCCCATAAATATGTCGAATTTCAACATAAAATATATTTTAATTATAAATGTGATAATATCAATGAATATAATATAATTTAGAATATCACAATGGGTTCTTTCACTTTGCCCTTCTTCAACACAAACTTAGAATGATAAATTAAACCGGAAACAGTACACCAGGAAACACCGGCTCGAAATTGTAAACACATTTCAATAAATTCAATCGCTGTCGTGAATACGTTTGAAACGCTTTGGATTTGCATTGGGGTTCATTTCATTTGTAACGTTATGATTCTGAGAAGCCTGGAAATAAACATTGACGGATTGAAATATTCCGGTAGCGCGCATTGGTACACGCAAGTGAATCGGTCGCACGCGCGAGCTAGTGTGAAAGTATATTCTTCTATATCCCCTTCTGGGTGATATCGACATTTATCTAAACGCGTTTTTTTCTATAATTCACTGTTGAGCGTATAATACAAATGATTATCATATATTCATCGTGTGTTTGTGTGTCATAATTAAAACCCTGTACTTTGGTCAACATTTTTACCAGTTGGCAATTTATTGTTGTCTGAGAAAGTGAACAACACAGATCATATCAACATGATATATTGCGATGATTGCAGTGCATGGTATGAACACGTTCATTATCTGCAGGACATGTTAAAAACTTGTGCCCAGTGAACCGAGACACATCATAGAAAAGAAAACTACCGATGGCACGGATATTATTTTAACGATTAACGCAACAAAAGAGACGAGTCATTGATATAACAGAATGCCGTCGATGAGGGGGGATTTGTTGACCTAATGGCAGCCTGCAGAGCCAAAACGAAGATATTCGGCAGACGAAAGTAAACAAATACATAGCAAATGCATTGTCATATAAAGAAGCCGGTGAAAAAGTTGATACGAAGTAAGAGTATATGGACATTAAATCATTCATTGCACAATATTCAAGATTTATTCGGTGTTCACTCAAGCTGCGGTATGATACAGTGCATTCCAAAAGCATCGATGATGTCCCTAATCTTACATCCAGATCCAGATGTGACAACGAACAACGTGCTATATCGTTGGCTATCAAGATGAATACACACTTACTGTGGGACTATTTTGATGAGAGTGAAGGCGCAGCTGAAACATACTCAGATGAACATACCGAAACAATCAGCCTGTTCTCCAGAAAATCCGAACACGTTCTGCTTAAAATAGAGCTTGTTTTAGGTAGATCATTTGCTTAGAATCTCCTCGTATTGAGTCGATAATGTGCTGAAAATGAGAGCATTTTAGTCACATTATGGACTCATAAAGAGGCTATTCTAAGCAGATTATTAGCGGACAATGACACGAATAAGCAAATTCACGATTGTTCAGGTGTGCGCTCTTTGACATGCATTTTCACTCTGGCCCGCGCCATAACACGAAATAACGGCTGTGAATAATCAACTAATCACATTATGTACCTACTACATATTATAGGTCAATTATGTGCGTATTTGTGAAAAGATAATATGTTGAAACAATTTCTCCCGAAATGAACAGGTTAAGCACGGCGTCCGTGTCGGTGAACAATCGTAGTATGCTAGTATAACAAACTAACGAATATAAGATCTAATAAGAAACAAGTCGTGTCCATCACAACAACATGAAGCACTATTTGTCACCACCCACCCCCTTCCAAACGTCGTCCTGGTCTTTTCAGTGTGCGTTGTATGAACAGATGTGTCGTTCCAACCAAATGCATTGAGCATCTGCGAACTTGAGTGAGTTGTCAACGTAATACCGCGGTACCCTGGGATATTTTATCTGGGACCCTCTCCGTCGTCCTGGTCTTTTCAGTGTACGTTGTATGAACAGATGTGTCGCTCCAGCCAAATACATTGAGCATCTCCGAACTTGAATGATTTGTCAGCGTAAACGTCCGAATGAAACAGAACCCCACAGTCAGCACCATCCGCGTTGCTAGGTTGGTTGTCGTGTGCGATGAAGCTGGTAATTGTTGATAGATCGATGTTCTTCCATGTTCCTTCATCATCTATGTCATTCATTCCCACCCAATAACGATCGATACCAGTTGGTTTCAGAAGTCCTGAAAGTATATGCTACATGATCCTGTCCTCTTAAAAAAGCACATAACGGGCTTATTTTAATGAGATAAAGAAGACCATGTTGGCATTATTTAACCTCAATATACGCTATATAAGGACCTAACACGGGATTTTTAAAACAATCCAGTGTGGGACCATTTCCGTACGAAATATGACCTTATTGGCACTATTTAATTAACCTTTCTTCATCGACACGACTCGCAAGTTTGGAGTTTGGGATGATATCAGAGAAGATTTGAAAGGGCTGTCAGCCCTCTCCTACAACCCACTTTTGGATGCTGTATTTTCGATGAAGAGCGTTTGTAGGGTTTGTGAGTGTTAGTAGATTACTACATGCCCATGCACAGTAGGTGTTTGCCCACTGGGCATGGCGTGGATGCCACATCACCAAGAAGCAAAGCTCCCACCCATTCCGAACCTGGACCGGCGCTGAAGACACCTTGTTTTCTTTTATAAGGTTTGTGTGTTGATATATACATTATTTTGAGTTATGAATGGTTGTAATTTAGTGTCCAACTTTGTACTTGCATGGACTCCATTTGTCTGTTGTATTCCGGGCTTGTACTCGGGCTCAACGCTAGGATTACCTCGCAATCCGGTCGCCTAGTAATCTGATAAACCGGCCGTATCCGACCGCCGAGTAATCTGATAAGCTGGCCGCAGCCGCCCGGATAAAGAAAATCATGACCAGTCAGATATCAACTCCGATATGTCATAATTGTTATCGGAAACAAGTGTCATTTTCATTTATATCAATTAATATAATTGGAATTTTCTGAAACAGTTGCGAAAAATATATGTATCAGGTAGGTGCACCCACAACCATATATTTCAAAAACGTCTGAAATGTAACGTGAATTTAATCGATATAACGAGGGACCTCATTATCTCTAAATCATTTTTGAAGAGATGTTTCTAAGTCATTTTGATTGACACATTATCTCCCCGCTGAATGGAGAAATCGTTGAGATATTTTGTTTTTGATAGCCAATACACATCTCCTGTAACGGTCTCCTCCTGTTATGAAAAAAACAATTACAGGAATGACCAGTTTTGTTACTGCAAATAAAACATTACATTGAGATCAGACTATTTGAAATATAAGCGGCTAAAATTTTTAAGTGGAATTACGTGTAAACTGTATCTTATTAACTTTGAATATTAGTGAAGAAGTTATATTTATATGAGACACCATTTGCTGGGATGGTGTATCATGTGAAATCTCGTTACGGGAACTACTTGACTTATTATTACAGGATATAACAGTGTTATCTAAAACGGAGTTAGATTTGAATAAAATTGGCTTTTAGTCACTTTTTCGACTTCGTGCTCTTATTCTGATATGAACGAACACATATGATAATATACCATACATCTTCTACATGTGAGACGTATCAAATGGTGCTTTCGTTACATGAAATACTCTGCGAGTAACACGATGGACGGCATTGTGTCACATGTATTATAATATTGTAAGTAATAGCTAGATATCGTTTGTTATTCTGTTCAGCATTAGTTTACTGTGTGTAGATATTTCATATATAGATGGGCAGTGTAAACTGATTTGGAAATATCTAAGTTAACATGATATTGATATATTTTCAAGCACAAATAAACGTTACACGAAATACTACGATTAGCTGTCACTAATTTAGTATTATAGTGTAAGGCGGAAAAACCTTCCGCCTTTATATTAATAACAAATTAGTGGCAAAGGCTATATTTTGGTGTAATATGGTGGGCAAGCATAGATGAGTTAGTTATGATTAGTTACTGTTTAATTCACGATTAGATCGCGTGTTCGTTACATTAAGTACAAAATGTGCTACAAGACCAGAGTATGTTAGAAGGTTTAAGTGTTGCAGTAATACAAATTTTCTCGCAAAATAGCCTAATTGTGTGATAATACTGTCGAATTATATGTGGCACAATGTTTTCTTGTTGGGAATTTTAATAGTGGTTACAGGTAAGAGAAAGATGTCAAAATGCCACTGATGTAGAACTCACGAATGTGTTATCTCAATTTTTAGGAAGTAGCATCTGTCATGCATGTTGAGGGTGTGGGCAGAACACGTAAAGTGCAACTCCAGTAGAGAGTGTGTACATCGGTCATATAATATGTCGTATAAAGAGACGAAGTTGTTTTTGTGGACGAGACGACAGGAACTAGAGATTTTGTGCAAGTGAGTGAGATAGTAAACTGTTGTCAGTGAAAGTGGTATGCAGATGGAGACGGAGAGTATCGACGAGACATGTCCGGAGACTGCAGTAGATAGTGAGTATGCTATTAGGACAGTTTCGAGGAAAGTGGTATACAGATGGATTATCATGTAAATCGAGAACGCGGAGAGCTATAGATATGTCGCGAGACTGCAGTAGAGAGTGAACAGGCTTGTAAAACGGGTGGTTAAGACATATATCATTGGAGAGGAGAAGCAGGTTGATAGTATTGTGTAGACGAGGATTGTTGTGAAACGGAAGTAGGGCATGCAGAGGTGGATAAGACATGTATTGAAATCGAATGGAAACACCAGGTCGAGGATGTGGACGAGACGGCGTGAAACTGCTGTAGAGAGTAAACAGGAGGGTACGACAGATATCATTGACAGCAAAGGGGAGAAGACGATTTAGGGTGTTTGCGAAGGTGATTATTGACGAATGTGTCATGTCATAATTGAATATCAATTGAGTAACCAAACTATGTCTTGAATATAGGGACGTGTCAACAGGGGGGGGGGTCATCTTTGGTAAAAAGTTTGAAGTTTCATGCTTGACAGAATATTAGTTGGAAATATTGCACCACATATACATGTAGGTTGAAATTGTTAGCATTGTTGGATTTTCCAACCAGTAATTTTTGTTGCTTTGTTGGTAATAATTTCAGTTGCAAATTTTCCAATCTTAGGAGGGGGTGTCCGATTGAAAATATCCAAATGGAATTATGCCAATATGTAATGAATTACTGAGCGAACCCGTGCGACCACTCATTCACCCTTCAACTGCCACCGCAATGGGGATATTGGGTTAAATGGTCTCTTTGATGTGTGTGACCCGATGCTGGAAGGACAACTCTAAATTCACACAACGTATTGAACGTTAGGATACAAGTATCACTTACGAACATTTCGTCGGGTCAGTTTGTCCGCCTGAGGTGACCTTGACCTTGAAACGGGTACCCACATATGACCTTGGGGAATATCTCGGTCGTCAGCGATGACATCGACGTGAAATTTGTTATGTATGGTCAACTCGGGACCAGGAATATTTTTGTCGGGTTATATGATAGCATGGGTTACCTTGAAAAACAAAAATTAATGGATCGACCAAAGCCATGGGACCAATCCCGCCAGTGGCGGGCTAATCTGCTAGTATACTATATGCAGGAACATTTGTCTGCAAAAAATATGATGTTTGGTGGTAGTTTTGTTGTTTTTATGTAACCCAAACTCCGTGGTCGGGGAAAAAAATAAAAACATGCACGGGTGCAAAATATGAAAAGCTTTCGCCATTTCTGTTGCAAATTCCTCATATATTTTAACAATATTGTAATGTTAAAGATAATTATGTGCTATAGGCCTAATATTGATGTCATATGGTCCCTTTTTTAATATTTTGTTTGTTTTGTTCGCGTTTTCAACGAGTGTACTCGCCAATGCGAAATCATCGCAAACTTGACGGCATGGGTTGGTGGCCCGCCCAATACCCACTAGAAACGCCACAGACCTCCTCCCCCGGGGGAGGGTACCACCCTGATGGGAGGAAATGGAGTATGAATCATTTTCGAGAACTGTAAGGAATTCGGCCAATTTGATGGTATGGGTGGGTGACCAGCCCAAATAACCCATAGGAACACCCCAACCCTCACACCGGGGAGTACCACTCGAGGGGGTGAACATGGGACATTGGACCATTTTCGAGAACGGTGTGTATTTCGGCCAATTTGACATGCATGGGTGGGTGGCCCACCCCTCAACCCGTGGGGGGGACCACACAGGGGGTGAAACTAGGGTATGGACCATTTTCGAGAACGGTAAGGATTCCGGTCAATTTGACGGCAGGAGTGGGTAACCCGCTCCAAATACCCCATAGTCTGTATACACTCGACCTTATTTGTTGAACAACATTATGTATGCTATATATATAATGATCGTATATACATTTATATCTGAATCTGTTTTAGTCTGTAATTCCCAACCCCATTTCCACTTCATATATATGCATGAAATATCCAAATCTAAAATTGGTTTTCTGTTCATACAATCCCTTGTCATGTCAAATTGTAATTAATGATTGGAAAATACCTGCATAGTCCGTGTCTAATTTGTTGAATCTGCTGTATAAAGTGGCATCTTTCATGGAAAGCAACTGTCCTCCTTTCTGGGAACAGTCGTCCTTGGCTTGGACCCAGGTGAGATTCTTTGTCAAAGAGATTATCCAGCCTTCATTGGTCTCGGGGAAATAACGATATAGTTGCTTCCCTTGCTTCAACACTGCAACATAACACATCCTAATGATACTATGTATTACACCACCTCCATATCAAAGAGAAGGATCATTGTAAATTGCGTATACTTTCAACGTGTAATGTGCTTGGATATTGCTGTACGTGCGATGTGGTGGATATATTGTTATAAAATCGTAGTTTGGATTGACATTGTAATTGTCAAACTGTATTATCAAATTTAGGTAATATTATTGTGCCTCAGTACATCCAGGATGCATATACTAACCCAATCAGTATGTACACTATGGCAAACAGGGTGCCGCATTACGGGACTATTATGACTCGCAGCGAGAGGTGGACCAATGCTACCCAGACCCATATGGAGGAAAGTGTGCCTTACATTTAATGCTCTAAAACCCACGTATTACTAATATGCTGATGAACTTTATCGAAAATTGCCCAATTTGACTACTTTTTATTGCCATTTTGTCACTATTTTGGGAAGTGATTGTCTCAGTTCTGCTAAAACTGATTTGTCTTCGAGGTCTGTTTCGAATGTGAGGGACACTGAGGAGCCCAATCCCAAATGACATAGCTCACAATTATCAGACATTGATTTAGCATGGCTAATGTTGACACAGATGACCATTTAAACCAATAGTGTTCTTATAAATGGAAAGGAGTTTGGTGAATTTTAGGGAAACTTTTCCAATTTTAACACTTTCGATCGCCATTTTGTCAGCTTTTTTTTCAATTTTGACAATCGAATTGTACACAAAACGTATATATATGCCTGTCACGACAAATGCCATTCAAGTGTGGATTCCATAAGGAACGCCAAATTATTCATAAAAACAATAAATTGGACTTTTATTCATAGAGCTCTCGAAAATGATACCCAAAGCGGATTTTGCATAAAGTCGTTCCTCAGGTTCTGATCGACAACATGACACCAATAACAGCTTGTCAACCATTTGTTCTAGGTCCAATGCTTCAACGACCAGACTAATCGTGGAATCTAAAATACCGGTTAAACTCGGCATTTGGGGAATATGAATTATGCTTACCAGATTAATTTGTTAACTGGAACACCGGATCGAATTTCCCAGTTCAAAAAGTATTTCGCAATTGATAACAAGCATGTAATACATTTACGCTTGTTTTACAATAGTGTCGGTTATCTGAAATACCGATTGAACTGGGTACATGTATGTCGACATCGACTACCATGCATGGGAGTATTGTTAATGTGACCACTTCATAATCTCCAGAATCATGCGTACCCACTGTGCACGCTGTCGTTGGATAATTATGGAATGGTCAGATTTGTTTTTAAATGGCCAAAGATAATTTACTTTGGCTGCAGTCAGAAATCGCCTTTCCGAATATCCGAAGTTCTACCTATAAATTCGTACAGTTATCCTTAGTTATTAGCTAATCAATAGTCGCTGTTGTGTGTATGTTTGGTCAATCATTTATCTGAAGGCACACGTGAGTGTTCATTTACACAATAACGATTACGTTTCTCATCAATATATAAATTTCCAAAGAATTAGCCAACATAATTTACTGTCCAGCACAAACCCTGCATGTACCATGACCGGGCGGGGTACCATGCCTCTACTTCAGATATTTACTCACCGTCTTCCATTGTCGAATATGCCACACTTCCTCCAGGGAACGTGATGCTGGGTGTTGATGACGTCAGCAATGTATCATAGAGATAACATTTCTTGTCGCCGGCATGATAGACGAAGGTCACACACCCATTCAATATGCAAACTCTAGCACACCTTGTTTCTCTGTAGATTCTGGAGTGAATTTGGAACGCACCTGATATGTGTATGCCGTCCAGTCCAAGGGTCCGGTTGAATTTTTGTGCCAATGATTGCACCGTTCCGAGAAGGTGAAGCAAGGTGAAGGTCAGAGTGATGATATCCATGGGTGTAGGCTGATTAAGAAAATATATTCATGGATATAGGCTGGCTAAGAATGGAAGTCCATGTTACTGTCAAACTGATTAAAGGTACTCTATGTCTTCTATGTTGTTTCATGCGAAATAACATCCCAGTTTGTAAAACAGCAAGTGCATGTAAGAATATTTTGTTTTTAAATTAAAGTTTTTAAAAAATGAAACCATTCTAGCTGCTTGTTCTAAAAACGTGTAGGTTTGGCGCCTTAAAATGATGCAAATGTTCCCGTCACAGCAATACCATAATAACACACATTACAAGTTAATCATATGTGTGGCTGATCATGGCTAGTAGTGGATGCGGAAATAAAAGTTGAAATGTACCTCTGAGATAACTTGCTTCCAACGAAGCAGATCTCATAAAACCAACCACATCATTTGAGTACAATGCCTCTTTAATATAGAGAAAACTTATCGTGGCAATGAACTCATTGCTATGAGGTTTTAATGGTCAGATACAGACTATTAAATGAAACAGTTTTAGCACGCTTTAAATGTTGATCCGTCTGCGACCTCAGCCAATTGCCGCACTTCCTTTTTGGCAGGAATTCATAATGATCCGATTAATTATTGATTCATTCACATCAAATGAATGTAAACAAAGCTGGTGTTAAGTAGTCACATTGTACTATATGAGTATCTTAAGAAACATATCGTGAATAATTAACAATGAATAATCACTGCATTACTGATTTACTATACAGAGTCCTGGATGATGCTAAACATAAACGTAATTAACCATGGCCCTGTCAAGAACATAAACACCCTCGTGTACGTGGTATCACCAACGCCGAGGGTATCACCAACGTCGAGGGTATCACCAAAGCCGAGAAAATGGGAAAGTCATTTGTACGTATATGATATGGGGATATGTTTGTTTCTCATCGTCAAACAGACATCGAGCATCATATGTGTGTGTCCACACGAAGAAGGAGTATTTATCCACCAGTTATCAATCAGTTTTCCCAGATGAAACCATTAAATATTGTTTGGCGAATTTTTTCAATAGTGTTTTTGCTTTTGCTTTTGCTCACTCCAATTTTCGAGAACATCCACCCACTAATATAGTTCCTGGACTTCCACGCTTCCAAAACAAATGCCGGTATATAGTTGAATCTGTCAATGAAGCATAGGATTGAACAGAATTTTTAGAAATCCGTCGTTCTCTATCCGCGTGATATGGAGGGACCACTGTCGGTCCAGAAAGATGTTAACGTCGCATATGAAGGTGTCACCAAACGCCGAGCTTCTGTGAAGTAAATATGCGTATCACTTAAGGAGTTCTGATGAGTTATCGAGTGTTTTTATGTGTATCTGAGACTGATCAATTGGACTTCGAATGTCATCTGAAATATGAATCCATAACATATTCAAAATATTGTGTGCATATCTATTATGAATGTATTTCAATTGAAATTAATTGAACATCCATCACAGCATTCAGATTGAAAGTGTTTAGGAATAACGCGCTCCTTGTTATTTGTAGAAGTATATATAGTACCGAGGAAATGTCAGTTCTCCTTTACGTTTATAAGACACACATATAGTCATAGCAGAACCGTGTGTTTATACATGTACGCACATAACTAATATCGTTCTCCGTCGAAAAAGGCCATGATAGCTCGCGGATAACGGTGTCAATAAGACAAGAGTATTATTAGGTCCATGACCACTTATGAATGACCAGGACTGTCGCCGAATACAGATTCGCCGATAGTCCTGGTCATTCATAGCAATTTGACATTTATTCAGAAGACTGATCTGCAGAAAATGTCAAAATCTCATATCGATGTTACTATGTAGAAAAGGATTTCATTTACATACATATGAGAATTTCCGGAAATTCCTTCCGTGTATACTATGGCTTTGGTCATGTTGATCCCTACTTGTTCAAACGATAGGCCTCACTTTGATCGGTGCTCGGTTCCTTTGATGGGCTTGACGTACATAAATGTTCAATTACACAATGCACGAAATTGAGGATGGTACTTTGAATCGTGCAATTTCGGGATCAACAGTGTCTACTCGACACTGTTGATCCCGAAATTGCACGATTCAAAGTACCATCCTCAATTTCGTGCATTGTGTAATTGAACATTTATGTACGTCAAGCCCTGAGGGCTAACACGGACAAAGGCACTTGCTTCACTATTGTTTTTGTTTTTTGTTTTGTTTTTGTTTTACTTTCGATATAAAGATCCCGAGTATCTGTCATCTCCACATATGCCAATATGCCTAGTAGATGTAGTGTGTTCGGCTGTTGGTGGGCTAGTGATTCATTATTAAGTACCTCCAAAAAGACAACACGGTGCGTAATTTATAACGCTCTTTATTGTCTACCGCTTTTGTGAGACGGAAGCATGGACGCTCTTTATATTTAAATGTCACAACACCACATGCAAAATAACCAATGACATATCGAAATAGAGCACGTTCGTAATTGAGAACGCTCTTTATTGTCTATACCGCGACGAAAACATGGACGCTCTTTATTAGAGGCAATCATTGGATTTTTTCTAGGCTAACAATTAAAAAAAAATCCTCTCTAGAAAGTCAATATCTGCCACCAAAACGTAAAATAAAACGAAAAAAATTAACGAACAACAAACACATACTGAAAAACAATACCAGGCTAGCCTTCAATTAAAAAAAATGTCGTTATGCCAAACTGCAGCCTAATTAATAATTAGTGTAGTCTGTTGTGTATTCGAGTGAATTATTTTGTTTACGCACTTATCGATCTTGACTGGAAGGATTTTAGCAAGCTGTTCACAGTCGTGCACTTCTCCACACAATATGTTTCGTGTGAATAAACAGACAGAAGCATTATTATGACGAATATAATCCATCGTGATACATGTACTAGTATAATAACCACCACCTTTTTAATCACACCCCATTCGTGTTTAATTGTACTCCTATAGCGCACAACGGGATGACACTAGTGTGTAAACTAGCTTCCGAAATTGGTACCATACAACGAAGAAGAAGCTATATGGCCTAACTTGTATTCTTTCAGTTAAATTTCTGCATAAATTAATCTCATTTCACACAATTTTTATCGCCTCAAAGTGCATTTTAGCCATCATTATTCGTTATATAATCCAACATTCTAGCAAATCCAGTTCATAATTCAGTACATTCAAACAGTTTTATTCCGTGATCGCTATTTATCGTAAAGGCCTAGGTAATTAACCGGCGACTGCAATATATTATACGTAATTTATCAACTCGTTACGCGATTGGCGGAATTATTTCAAGCTCCAACACCGCTGTCATCGGTAAGCGTCGATGCAGATGATCGGTCATGTGACCGCGTTGTGGTCATGTGATCGCACTCACGTGACTTACACTTCGGATATTTCCGCGATTTTTTAAATATCATAATAATAAAAATACTATTTTCTCGATTTTGAATTTTCTAGACGAAATGGGTCTGTTAGACATATATTATTAGTATTATGACGATAAAAAAAATTTGACAGACACATTCCTTTAAACGCCATCCAGCGATGTCTATTAATTTTGCGCACAAACAATATCAAATAGTTCTTCTCTATTTAAAAATAATGTCTGATAGAGTTCTTCCCCATTGATTAATATTGGCAGAGGTGTCTATTCATTTAGAAAAGACGGATATTGATTTTGAAATGACTTCTGCTAAGTTGGAACTAACTTATTTGCTGTAATTCGACCTTTATTAATTTCATTTGACGTTTATTAATTTTAAATGACTTTTGTTAAGTTGGAATTGACTTACCGATTGTTATTCGACATGTTTAAATTTCATGTGAGTCGATGTGAATTCAATTAAGTTGGAATTGACTTATTGGTTATTTTGTAAACGCATATTGATTTGATAATAATAAAAAACCTTTATCTGACGTATTTATTTTTACCAATTAGCCGCCCATATAAATCACTTACAAATATAGTTCAATGACATATAAACGAGACTTATACATACCAAAACAGTGTCAATTTATTATTGAAAACTCATATGGCCATCGCGGTGAGTAGATGTGATAAATCATGAAATTCAGTAAATCTAACATCAAGCAGACATGTTTTAAACAATAACCTTGACCTTTATACATGACATTGATATGTCAAGGTCACTATTGATAAGCGCAAATGTCCGCCACTACGTACGTGTTTCCACAAACCAATGTAAACTTTTAGATAGTTTTTAGATTCTATTAATTTTGCGCACAAACCATATCAAATTGTTCTTCTCTATTTAAAAATAATGTTTTATAGAGTTCTTCCCCATTGATTAATATTGGCAGACGTGTCTATTCATTTAGAAAAGACGGATATTGATTTTGAAATGACTTCTGCTAAGTTGGAACCAACTTATTTGCTGTAATTTGACCTTTATTAATTTCATTTGACGTCTATTAATTTTAAATGACTTTTGTTAAGTTGGAATTGACTTACCGAGTGTTATTCGACATTATATAAATTTCATGTGAGTCGATGTGACTTCTATTAAGTTGGAATTTACTTATTGTTTATTTTGTAAACGCACATTGATTCGATAATTATAAAATATTTATTTGACGTATTATTTTTACCAATTAGCCGCCCATATAAATCACTTGCAAATGTAGTTCAAAGACATATAAACGAGACTCATACATACCAAAAACAGTGTCAATTTATTATTGAACACTCATATGGCCATCGCGGTGGGTAGATGTTATAAATCTTGAAATTATGTAAGTCTATTAACTTCAAGCAGACATGTTTTTTAACAATAACTTTGACCTTTATACATGACCTTGATATGTGAAGGTCACTATTGATAAGCGCAACTGTCCGCTACTATGTACGTGTTTCCATAAACCAATGTAAACTTTTAGGTAGTTATTCAATTATTCACGAAACGTACAATTTAACGTAAAATTTCCAAATGCCTGATAGTTAGCCACCGTTGCCATGGAAACCAAATATGTGCAATTAGAGATTTTCCTAAAACAAATTCAGCTATCTAGTATACTAAGAAGCATTTTTGTTACTACTCCGGGCTGACCAAGGTTGATCACATTTATCGGCTAGATCGATCGCCTGTACTATTTAACCATTAAAGATTTACGCATACTTCAGAGGCCAATACTATAGAAACTTAGCTTTGTAATGCCAGCGTTCCTTTGTAATTTCCTAATTTTATAAAACGAGACTTGTGTTGTACTCGAATACCTCCATTCAATTTAAATGGTTGAAAGTAATTATGTTCCTCAAGTTAAGGTATATGTGGTGACAATAGGTTACAAGAAAACAAATATTAAAACTAAAGAATGAAAAAAAATTCTGTGAAAAATTTCAGCCCGAATTTTGCAATAGTGTTAGAATTAATGAAATACATAAAGGGGCTCAAGGAATTCGACTTGCGTCTATGCGAAATACCATATAGTATATAAACGTCTGTAAAACAATTATCATCAACAAGTACATGTTTTTATTTTAATTATTAATAACTCAAATAATGATATTTTCGCATATTGAAGCCGTTGTTATGCAATAATTACTGTTACAGGGACATTACCGATCAAAGTCAAAATAGATAGCAAAGTTTAATAAAACTGGACGGTAAACCTTGGAAAATGTCAAAGCATTGAAATATAATATGAAAATAATATTTAGACTAAAATACTTGAACTTACTATGTACGCTATCAGCGATATTTTTTGACAAATCACTATAACAGTTTTGTTTACATAACAATTGCTACCATATTGGATCCATCCAGCCCCCCATACGCGGTTTAAGCGGAACAGGTCAAAGTTACGGAGTAGCATTCCATATATGTAGTTTTGATTATTCATGAATTCCATATATGTAGTTCATAAATATTCAAAAGGTCTATATATGGAATGCTACTCCAGAACTTTGACTTGTAGCACTGAATGTGGGGAATGTGGCTAGATGGATCCAATATGGGAACAACTCAGTGATCTCGCTTATTATGGGGATTGCTCTCAGGACTAACGCACTAGGTTTGGCGGAATATGACACAATTAATATAAAATAGACCAATATATTTATTTTCCCCAATGACCTTGACCTGAGCAATTGACCTTGATCCTATATTTCCTAGTGGCCCAGTTCGTTTCATGGACCATTGATGGCATTATGAGCTCACTTCATTAATTCAAAGACAAGGCCTATCGGGTTGCCAACAGTGGGCTTTCTAACATTTCTCCGTTTATTTGATGCCGTTGCCATGGAAACCATATTATATCCATAAACATGACCCCTTATTCGGGCACCCTATCCAAAAAGTGTCCACTATAACTAAGCTACATATATGTGAAGTATCCAACTAAAGTAACAAAATCTTGTTTATTTTGGTCTGATGGTATCTTGACCGTAATCAGGTCAGGCACATCCTGAATTCCACTATTATAGTGGTATTTGACCATTACCGTTGTGTTAATTTGATAAAAGAGGGATAATCCAAAATCATATTTCCCACAAATATTATTCAAAATCAGATCGCACTAACTCGATGCCATGCATATAGTTTGTCCAGGATAATTATTAATCATGACGGCACACAATAATCAACTCAGTTAGCATGTAATTAGTTGAAATATTGTTATGAAGGAGCGATTGAGTCATCCTGCTATTGCCATTTAGAACGGGATATATTAGTAATAGTATAATATTATTGAATATCAAAGCTGGCGCAAAAGATTGCACAACGAATTTTGTCGGAAGACTGTTCATTCACTGCGATATTGTTATAAGTGACATTTGGCTGTGTACTGGTATGCGCCGTCTTCTATTCCCGACGCAAATAAAGGAAACATGAATATGTTATAGTCAAATATCACTATAATAGTGGCATATCGCTATAATAGTGGAATTCAGAATGTGCCTGACCTGGTAATGTATCTTGACTTATGTATTGCCACAAATATTATAAAAATTGGTACTTAAAATGTGATTATGTATAAATTAAATGTTGTGACATTTCGACATTGATCGTATTATATCAAGTGCGCCATATATCAAATTGAACGTGGTAATGGGGCCCTAATTTATGTGCATTGTGATGGGGATTCTTTTCTATGACTAAGGCACTAGGGGTAGCGAAATATGAGACAATTAATAAATAAATGGACCAAAAATGACATTTGTCCAATGACCTTGACCTTAGCAATTGAACTTGACCCTATACGTCCTAGCGGCCGAGTCAGTTTGATGAACTATTGATGACACTATGCGCTAACATCATTCCTTGGAACACAAGGCTCATTGATTCTCAAAAGTGGGCATCTTCAACTTTTCACCAAATATTAGATGCCGTTGCCATGAAAACCTGATTTTATCTGACACAGGTCCTACCACCCGGGCACCCCCCTCCAAAACTTTTTCCTTATAACTAAGAAATATATATTTAAAGTTTCATGCTTTAGTCACTAAATTCACAATATGGCGATTTTTTGGGCCTAAGGGACCCCACTATTATTGCTGTCTCTCTACTCGCTTGATTTCGTGAAGAATTACGTTTTCTCCACTTCAAGGTCAACTTCCGTCTTCAACACAGTTCAAGTGCAATCGACAGTTGGGCTACTGTAAACCAGTATAAGCTGTTACAGACAACACTGATCAAGATTAAAGAATTAAAATAATTTAAAAAATTAATGAGCGAATTCTGTGCTGTGTGCAATGTATGCTGCAATTGTGATACGATCAGTCCATTTTGGAGGTGTTGTTGTGAACACATGTATGGTCCTGGACTGGAGGCATTGTTCTCTAAATCCAAGTTTTAGGTATGTTTATTTGCTTTAAAAATTATAGCATTAATTATTATTTCTCATATAGGCATTTTCTGGGCCTCGACCGATCCGATTCGAGTTTGGTACTAGTATGTAGACCGTGTCCTTTGACCTTGACCTCGCTCATATACATATACGCTCATAAAGGCAAGTGTCTGGACCTCGACCGATCCGACTCAAATTTGGTATGTAGGTATACATGTACTTTGATCCCGGGAACAATATGGTCGGGTCCAATTTCATGTGCGACAGTGTCCTTGACATTGACCTCACTCTTATACACTCAGATACATGTAGGCATGTTGCCAACAATAGTTTATTCTTTCCCCTGCCGGAGGCGATAAAAACAATCCATATATAGCACTGACTAAGTCGGACACATCAGCTAGTAGATTATAATTTAGAAATAACAGTTACCAAGTTACAAATATTTCCCCAACAATATACTGAGGTTATAAAAGATGATAATGATCATATGAATGCGTTATTATCAACAAAACACATTGTGTGTGAGCCGAGCGTTTATCTATACGCAGCACGTAAATAGTGAGCGATAAGCAAAACACTTAACACCGTGGCGATTGTTTATGAGAGCGATTCATGGTTACCCCATTCAACACAGATATCTTGAGAAGTGAAGACTTGTGATAGATACACTGGTATGTTGTAAACAACTTGGTGGCATTTCTGACAACAGTTCAAATAGTGGCGTTCTCGTCGGTGTTGAGTGTTTTGCTTATGACATACATTTACTCTTTATGTACTGTTTGTTTTATATCAACAGTAGTATACACGTACAGTAGATATTCGTAGTTTGTTGATCCACTGAGATTTCTACCAGTGGCCATAGGATACCATTCCCGCAACACCTAGCAGAAACTCGGATTAAAATGACACTTCACATTCACAAAACTTCATTCCATTCAGGCGACAATTTCAGTTTCTACATCGCTGCATCAATTGTCTTCAGCTAAGATAATCTATATCCGACTCAACTATTAAAGTGGCATTCCATTTCCATCCAATCGACATTTAATTAAAGCACATTTTCCATTTCTACGCCTCTCAATTCGTGCATCCATCTAGCCGTTCAGGGTATCGAGGGATATTGCCTAATTCATTAAAGGTGTATCATACATTGTATATGTACCGTACATGTACCTGTACAATTTCCCAAAAACTGTAGTTTCGCTAAACTTGCTGAAGACCTTATTCCAACTTTGAATTACAGGTTTTGGTTCAAACAGGCTCTGTTCAGAGCTACATAAGCATGTACGTTAGGTTGGTTGGGTGAAGATAATTTGGTATTTCTCGGCTAAGTTAATGTGACGCATCTGATCCATCTGACATCAGCATAATCATTAAAGCGATACAAACCAATTTCATCGTTGTTTGTCAAATATTAAAGTGACATTCCATTTCCATACATTAGAATTTCTTATTAAACTTCTGTCGATATATGTTGATGTACATACTGTACCTACCACTGTATTGACGAGATAAGGTCTGCATTCATGAAAAAATAATCCATTTAAAACAAATTAAACTCTACTTGTGGTTGCGTGATTGCAGACATCGAGGACCTGTGGATCTGGTTGAATTCACTGTGGTTTGATGGATCACTTCCACCCTCAAGCTACTTACATGTTTGCCATTTAATGGCATTTTGTTCTGATGTTCAGGGGTAGATAGGCTTCAGACCCCACCACAGTTCAATTCACACCAGGTTCTCAGCTGTTATTTTGTGATGTTTGAACTTTAGTAATATGTTTGGCCTGAACATAACCGGGATAATGCAGTTATATACATGCACATCAAAGTCCCATGTATATATTCTATAGCAGACTATTCCAAGATCAACCAGTCCCTAATTTATAAATAATTTGTAACTCAGGGTTGGTAGTTAGGTGGGGGACAGAAGTATTCAGAAATTTAATGCTGGCTTTGAATAGTTCACTAGATGGGCAACGTCAGGTACCAGTAACCCAGCTATTGGTGACTATATACGATTATCTCAAATTATCCATCCACGTTCTAACATGGTATTTTAATGTGATGATACGGACATCTCACCGAGTGGTGTAGTACAGGTAGTACGCAACATCCTACAATTATGGTAATATTGAACTTGATGATCACATTTGTGGTTGCTCCATTACGTGCCACGTACGATCATATTTTACCTATAATGGCCATCAGTTGGAAAATTTCGAAGCGGGTGTTAGGTTGGACTTTCCTAACAGTTGGAATGGTTACACAACCAGTTGAAAACTTTTATCCAAAAGTGTGCAAAACTAAATTCCCAGACATTAGTCTGGTTCAAAGGGAGGGAGAGCATTTGAAAATTCCAAGGTGGACATCACCAACGGAGACCCTTCAGCCACGCCCCGGTCCCGGAGTGGTGGGTTATAACCTCTTCACTGATAATGCCGTTGCGACCTCGTACGCTGGGCCGTTGACGTTATGGCAATTTTCCAATGGCAAAATATAACGGGAATATCACGAAAACCTTAGAACTGACTCAGTTGAATGGCTATTATCATTCGTAATCGTGGAACTTCATATGATGTTTGAAACTTCGAGATACAGTTGTTCACTGAACCAATCTATGAGTTCTTAGTTTTGAATAATGGCCGACTGCTAGTGTGCTGAAGTATGTCCGTACTCAGTACGGACGTATAGCACACAGTGTGACATTTTTCGTCCGTACTCAGTACGGACGTATATCACACAGTGTGACATTTTTCGTCCGTACTCAGTATACGGACGAATAGCAGCCAATTCAAGAGGTTAAGGAATTGAAAATCAAATAGAAAATGAAAGAGAATGAAAATCAACCTTGAATCGGAAACGTGTTTTTGTCCAACCCAATCACTGGTTTGGTATTTCCTTCCATTTTCAATCGGCTATACGTAATCGTTTATCTTCGGACAGTTTGGATTGCGTGACTGCTGGTATTTAAAGTGTTATCGAGCGAGCTTCAAGTGTGCATGGGAAAACGCAACCACCAAAGTGCTCCCGATTAGTCACGATGATTATTGAGAAACTCTCTGCAATATCCTATTGCCTGATACGAAAGACCAACCAAGACAGGCCCGAGACGACCACAGGAGGAAATAATCAAATCGGTTTGGCACCAGGACGTGACCATCATAAAATGACCGTCAATCGAACCATTTGGACTAACCCGTGACAAATCCCGGATAAATTTGATAATGGAAGACGTTACAGTCTCACTTGCGGAGATTTCAAATGAAATGTCCCTTACGTGTGATATGAGCGGAAATTACAAAGGAAACGTCGCCTGTTTGTGACTTAGCTCAGGCAATATTTATCACGATAGGCTGGAGTACTTAACGGGCACTCTCCATTAAAGAGATACTGTACTCAAATGTTGTTGGTTTCTAGTCTCTGAGTCGAAGAATAAGGTAACCAGATTTCGATTATTTGAAAGTCTGTTGAGTACGAAGTAATTTTACGGATGGCAGATTAGCCGGAATGCGAAAATACAAAATGTCGTTGTCGAGTAATTTTTGGACAGTTTTCAAGCAAATGTATCAAATATATGTTATATTGTATGCATACTAGTCCCATGTACTCATTTAAGTCATTGTATAGTCACTAGTCAGTGAGTGGCTTGAGTTTACGCCCCATATCAACATAATTATTTTTACACGAGCATGTGTGCCAGGCGTTGCCCAATCCACTATCCGTGAATTATTTTGATTATTTCTTGTACACGGCAATTCGTAATTTAATTTATGGCTCTACCCATAAATTAAATTTATTTAATTTTTTAACTTGGATTTTAAGATAACCTGTTAACCTAAATGTTTACAGAATACATCTTCGACTCAATTACTTAGTTTTCTATATATTATCGATATTAGATCGCTGTTGTTACCGGAAATTTATTGAAAACGGCGTACAGTACACCTTTAAAATAGACACCTTTCGCACTTTGAACGACGACATTATTTTTACGAATAGCTATTTGTTGTCATAATTTTTTCGGACGGTCCAAAAAGCAGAATTGACGACGAGTCTGTTTGTGAGACAATCGTGCTTGCTACTCGCATCAAGGGGATTACGGGACAGGCTGTCGTGAATATTTTGTACTCAATAATGCTGCTACCAGGTCATAGCTCAGCGCTTTGTGTTTGATTGCCATTAATAGTTACATGGCGATCACAATTTAAGGACATAATCTCAGGGTCATCTCAAATATTGAGGAGCTGAGAAACGATCGCTAGTTTATTACTTTATCATGTATTTGTGAGTGTTGTTGAAAATCCGAACCTGTAATCGTAACAACAAATGAGGAAAAACGACAAAGAATATAAAAAACACAAATTGTAGTGACGTAGTAACCTATTCGTAATATTTATTTGTCGTCGTTTATTAAGCGAAAGGTGCCTAATATACATAACTGCAAACAACGAAAGAGAGAAATATCTCAACACACTAATAGCAACCACCAGCGCACCACAGGCGCGCGTGATTGTTTATACCTCAGGCGCAGGTGAATGACGTTATATGTTTTTTCTATATCCATCAGTGATTTATCAAAGATCGCGGGTATGGATTTTGGACAAGTTGTCACGTGACTTCCGGTTAGCAACTTTGTGCAGATTGCAAAAGAGCGGAATCGGGAATGAACCATCGCGATGAAAATTAAATTACTAAGAATTCCTATTAATTTCATGCATTTAGACCAATTTCGTTGGTTAGCTTAATGCAAACCAGCGAAGACATCGTGACACGGTTTCTGATGTCATTCTGGATTTGGTGGCCAGAATCCAGACAAGATTGCACAATCCACGACAAGTAGACCTAGTCATGTCATTGCAGTCGGGATCACTGTGTGATGTCACATAAATTATCCTTGTCATGTCGTCTCGGTCGGGATCACTGCATAATGTCACATAGATTATCCTTGTCATGTCGTCTCAGTCGGGATCACTGCATAATGTCACATAAATTATCCTTGTCATGTCGTCTCAGTCGGGATACAGCATGCTGCTACATAACCTATCCTTGGCATGTCGTCTCAGTCGGGATCACTGCATGATATTACACAAATTAACATTCTCATGTCGTCTCAGTCGGGATCACTGCATCATGTTACATAAATTATTCGTGTCATGTTGTCTCATTCGGGATCACTGCGAAAAAACATTTAAATAAATTTGAGTTTTTTGTTTTGGTCCAATGTTTTTTTTTTTGCAATGTCAATAAAAAGTTTAGGGTCGGGGTTTAAAATAAGGTCGGTCGGGTTAGCGGAAACAAACGTCTTATTATATCCGATGATATAACCAAAGTAATTTTAGTCTGATTGTGTTCATATTTGATATGTAGGTTTATGATGACACACCCTCACCTTTATAAAAGTAACCATATGTGACTGCACACTGTGACCACTATTTTTGAACAGGCCTGCTCTAAATTTCCATATCTCTTGGCAATTGTAACTTTTCGTGTGGAAACTATATTGAATGGGACAGACTCAATCGTGTTATAATATATACATGAGCCATTCTAATATGCAATCTTTTGACGATTCAAGGTCCCTCAGTTAGAATGAATATATGTATCTCTTAAATAGATTGATATAAATATACTTTTAATGCTTTCTTCTGTGTATCTGTGTTGCTAGATCATTATAGGAATGCCCTGATTTCCATCCCCATATACATATGACAGTTGAAAAGATATAATTGTTCAAGTGACTTAAGTCGGTCACCATTTGTCGAGATTGTGAAATTGGAATGCCAGAAACTCCTTAGAACGACATGGAGATGGCACGGGAGATGACTATATATAACTTTGTTGGATATCGGTGAATTGAACAATCTTATAAATGCTAGTGAATCTCCTCTCGCCATCAGTGACCCAAATGTGATTTAATTCATCATATCATGAGAGAAGAACGTGCATGAATTTGGTGGAATCAGTGCTAAATATATTTGTATCTACCTTGGTGCAACTCCCCTCATGCATGGCTTGAACCGCGCCACGTTTGTCATATTTAAACCACGTCCATTAGACCCATTCATGCATTATATAATGGAGATGATTATATATAAGTTTGGTGGTAATCGGTAACTAAACAAATTCTTATCATAGCTATTACCCCCCCCCCCCCTCTCACCCAAACGGCACCAATTTCGCGTCTTTATATCACACGTTTATATTCCTCGTATCACCGAGAAGAATAATATATCAATTTGGTCGAAATCTGCGCTAAAAATAGCCCCTCCCCTGACAACAACAACGTCACTTTAGAAAATTTTAATCCGCACCATTATCTTACTCGTAAAAAGTTACCACTGTTAGACCGCCTTGGTGCCATCTCGATTGTACCCTTAAATTTATATATAGAACACCGACATATATTCGCAAATATTTGATTCATTGTATCATTTGAGAAGAACGTGTATGAGTTTATTCGGACTGAAACGGTGCCACTTTTGACATCATTAAACCACACACTTAGACTCATTATAGAGATGAACATATATACAATTTATGAAAATTGGCGAGTATACAAATTCGTATCAAACATTTAGGGCCACCAGTGCATATCTCTCACACAAAAGGCACGAATTTGGCGCATTTAAACCACACGATTAGATTATTCGTATCACGGAGAAGAATATGTATCAGTCAGGTGGAAATCGGCGCTAAACATATTTTTTATCAATGTTTGTGTCCCTCAAATTTATCAAATTTAGTGCCCACCCCACCCCGTGTCACCAAAGCAGCACCAATATGACGTCTTTACAATCACACGATTAGATTCCTCATATCATGGACAAGAATGTGTATCAATTTGGTGGAAATTGGCGCTAAAAATATTGTGTATCAATTTTGGTGCTCCTCGCCCTTTAAGTGCACCCCTGACTGCCACATTTGACATATATAGCCACGCCATTAGACACCTCATACCATGGGGATGTATTTGTATCAGTTTCGTGGCAATCGGCGACTAAACCAATTCTTATCAGATTAGTACACACCCACCGCCCCCAAAATATCTCACCCCAACGACACCAATTTGGCGTCTTTAAATCACACAATAAGATTCCTTGCCCGTCTGCCCTTCCATGCATCCCTGATACGAACGGCGCGACTTTTGACATATTTAAACCACACCATTAGATTCATCATATTATGGGGATGATTATATAAGTTTGGTGGCAATCGGCGACAAATTGTTCTGCTCCTCCCCCTGTTCTGCCCCTGACAACAACGGCGTCACTTTAGAAAATTCTAACCCTCGCCATTATCTTTCTCGTAAAAAGTTAACCCTATTAGACCCCTTTTGTGCCATCTAGGTGGTCCCCTGTGAATTTCTATAGAACACAGACAGACAGACAGACAGACAGACATTCGCAAATATAGATATAGAATTAGCGAAATGGTATGTGGTCTGCTCCGTGCTCCTTGTGGATGAGGTAGGGCTAATAATTGAACATTTAACCTAGCTGTATTAACACATATACGAAAAACGGTGTCAATGGTAGCGATGCTATGAGCCAGTCTATTCTGGTCTAAAAGTGTTTAAAACTGATCGTTGTTACTACGGTGCACACTTTCAACCAATGTCGGATCATCATGATCCAATGTTCATAAGCTGGTCATGCACAATCAGTAACATATACCATGCGGGACTCTCAATATGGCGAATGCCACGATGTAGAGGGCTCCAACATGTTCTCAATTTTCTGTGAAATTTCTTTGGCCTGTGTACTCTCATTTTGTTGCCATTAGTTGCAATTTCTATCATTCATATTTAATAAGTTGTGCAGTGTTTAATGCAATGGCGGACTATTTTCCTGTATGTACAAACATATACAGGAGCAAATGCGCACATAATCGACCTATAATGAGAAATGAGTTCATAATGTGATTATTTGAATCTGCAATAAGCAGATAACGTTTGCCATAACACCACACGCCACCCAATATATCCCCTCACGTTGCACCCCAGATTGATTGGTCCCATACATTAGCCTTCGTAATCGACCAATGTCCCTAATTTCTATTTCATATCCCCGCTATATGGTCATGTCCCTATCCAAATAGTCCATGTACATATATATGTACATGTATTCACACCTCATACGCACTATTTGAACATGATAGCAATGGAGTCTATAACCAACTAGAATTTCAAAGTATTATATATATATACTTTACATATATTGTTATACCAACGCCTGTTGTATGTTTCTATGTTATTGTATGTATGGATATATATTTGTTGTAGGTAGCGGAAGTTAATATTAGTCCATTAATCCATTCGGTATCATATATTTACCTTACAGGCACCCACAATAAATATGTTTAAAGCCACATGGCAGTGTGCGCTCCAATATACTCATATTTGCTTTTGAATTTGTCCCGGTATCGAAGTACAGGCCGATAGATACCTGTTCTATATTTCATGAGTCAGAAAGACGCATTGAAGTCATAAACACTAAAACTTTGAACACAACAATTCTGACACCGAGAAATCCCTGCGCTATTTGTATTCATCGAATTCCGGAATCGGAAACGGAATAACGAGAGATTTCCGGGAAATGTGTATTGCGTTATTTAATAACAAACTGATATTGTACAGGTATCATGTATACGTTTGACCTTATATTGAAATCAGTCCACATGTTTAATATGAAATAGCAATGTTTTATTGCAAATTGCGTTTTTGACAACTTAATGACATTTTATGGACTTGTTCGGGTGCGTGAAACTGATAAATTAGTACCCAGGCGCTATGCCAACTGGGGGGTGTAGCATTCTACTAACATCACCCCAAATATCACAGAAATCGACATACAACTCCATAGAAAACACCGTCTGAACTACGCTCAATTGTAAATATTTACATCTCGATTCGGGACGCAACAATCGGCGATAAACTAACGCAAATCATTTCGCCATCGATATATGCATAACCCACGCTTGTGATTGGTTGAATACTTGACATTCACTGGTTAAATTAGTTCCGATTCCAACATGATATTCCGCTTCCCAATTTTAGCACACCCGTGATCGCTGGGGAAATCCAGAAATCTGTTTTAGCAGGCATGCTATTCCGACGAGGTAATTTGAAATTCATCTCCGCCTCGCTGGAATAGTTGCACATGTTTTCAGAAATGTCATTGTAATCGGCAACTGGAGCACAGTATATTATCGTAAGCAAATTCTTTATGATAATTGTGATGTTTGTCCGTTTTGATGTGATTATTTATCCTGATTCTGTCTTCGCTGTTTGATATTATGGGAGCTGGGCCAAGATGTGGAAGGTTCTTAAAATATAATAAATATTGCATGGCCAACATATTGCCGTTTTATGTAAGTTAGTTTTTATAAATAAATGTTCTGTTAAATATGTCACCTGATGTGTAAATTATCTCCCTTTGAAATATGATAATATATACATTTATATACAACTACTCTACATGCAAACAAGTGTCAGCAAGCCATTCACATTTTCAGATGTGAGCAACTGATATTTCTCAGGGGTTGGTATAATTGTTATCTCAACGCTTCTGTAACACCCTTGTCTGATTTATCTGTTATAGGTTATGTTGGAGGCCCGACAGGCAGCTAATATCGGAACCGGGGTACTGTTCTGTTGTAATGTTGGTCGATAGAAATGTGAGGCGAAGATCCGGAGCACATTCATTCCGTCGCGACGTGTCTCACTGAAAGCAACATACTACACAAAGGCATCTGATGCGCTGACGGCCTACCGTGGTGCCAACAAGTTTTCTTATCGGTGAGTTGATAGCCATACATCTGACTTGCCTGAACTAGTAGTAATCCTGATGCAGTGTATATCTCTCACTTTCACTCTCTCATACTCGCTCTCTCACTATCTCACTCTAAATCATTCTCTTTCTATCCATTCTCTTTTAACTCACTACCTCTCTCTTACTCTTCCAGCTGGTTTGTCTGACAGAATTGACTGCCTAACTTTATCACGCCAATAAAACTTAGTTTTAATTGAGATCGAATTCCAAAAAATAAAACTGAGTTTATCACAAAACTGGGTTTAACTACACTAAAACCTAGTTTTAGTCTCGTAAAACCTAGTTTTACAACAGTAAAATCCTAGTTTAAACTGGAGTAAAACCAGTTCGAGAATAAAACCTAGTCTAAACCAGAGATGTCGATTCGGACCATATGTGTTTTAAACGCCGAAGAGAAAACAATTATGTCGCTTAATGGACACTTAGTCACAGTGAATAAAACTGTATATTTATGGTTAAAACGAAATACATCTGTGTTGGCCAAACACTAATATTTGGTCACCAAGGCCACATATACCCGAAAGGTACTACGATGTCTGCAACCGCATAACCGCGTTTACCTCTTCTTCCTACTGTAGCACATATAGATATATAGTTTAATGACATAACACGTCCACACGAGACCGATGTCAAAATAAATATATATAACAATGTCAACAATGATTCAATGTAATATATATACTATAGTAACTATTTCATAATTATATCAGTAGAATTTGACCTTTGACCAATGTCCGGACCATGTTGCAGAAAATGTTGCATGTTTGAAGCTCGTTGTTTTGCATTATGTATTTTGGCCATCATTCAATCCAATAAATTTATCACTCGTCACCACTATCTCATAAAAGGAGTATTTACGCGTCTTATCATGTGTGTTACAGCGCATAAAGACGTGTTCTTCATTCTAAACCTCAATGTTACATTTCCTACAAATTCTTTCATCAAATGATACTTTTGGCTGTTTATGGCGACCCTTTTCATTTTCAAAGTTTTGCTTACTAATTCTTAGTTTACAAAACATAATCTTTGTGTCGATATTCTGGACAATATTAAGATAAGGTTCTTGTGTGTACTGTTGTTTTACTACACGGTACGTCCTTAACTTGTTCGCGCCCGAACATTTGTCATCGTTGAAAATATCAGTTGTATAATTCTCTATGTGGCTTTCTTTCACTTTGATTTTAATGTCATTTATCTGTTTGTGAATTGAGGCATTGGAAACAATTTCATTTAATTTTGGAATACCGAGTCTCACTGATTCGTGTTCGGGGGTGACAAATTCATCGCTGGACATAGCCGCGGAAAAGATGAGTGAATGTGAATCTGATTAAGAAATTCGCTTTGTGTATTTGATAGCTCTGGATAGAGCATCGTTCACTATCGGGTATCTCCCCGAGCTCGGCCCTAACTAGATGGTTTGACGCCTGTTTGCTTACTCCGAGTACAGATTTACACAATTTTTGTGAGTACTTTCACACGGTATTTTGTTTAATCTGTTCAAATTTATATCTGAAGCCCATATCTCACATCCGTAAAGAATAATTGGCTTTATGCGTCTATCAAAGAGTTTAACCAACACATCAACAGAGAACAGGGAATGTTCTCGGGGTGACTTTCTCAAAGAGAATACTGCCTTCATACCTTTAATTTGCATTTCAGCCTGTGTCTTCTTAGATGATCAACTGGCACAACATTTTATTCCTAAGTAGTTGTACTCATTTAAGACATCTATTATAGCCCCATGTATGTGAAAATTTGGTACCTTTCGGGTGTATCTTTTTCGAAATACAATACATTTTGTTTTCTCAGTATTGACACTTGACACGTTTCGAATTAACGCGCGTATATGAGTCTAGTTTATATATACATTGTCAGAGAACATCAATTTCAACATTTTAAAGTTATTCCCATTTATACCTATGTGCTTCATTTTTTCAAATAATATTGGTCTAATAGCAGAATCAAATGCTTTTCAAAAATCTATAAATGCAGTATACAAAGGCTTTCCGTCTCTTTTATATCGGTTTATTATGGTTTTGAGTATAACTGCACTATCAATTGTACTTTTGTGCTTCATGAATCTGAACTGATTTTCACTTATAATATTATTGTGTTCAAGATAATTTGAAAGCCTTGTGTTTATCATCTTATTTAACAGCTTTCCTAATTAATTGCTGAATGACATCGCTCTGTAGTTGTTAGGATATTTTCTATTTCCCTTTTTGTGTATTGGTTTCAACACAGATTGGCTCCAAACAGCTGGGTAATGAGAGGATTCATATACTATGTTAAAAAGTCGCATTATATCGTCAATAACTATCGGCACTACCGCTTTAAGAAGATGGTTTCGAATCTTATCTGGTCCTGGGCCCTGTTTCATGAAGGCAACTTTTGACATAGCTGGGACTTAAGATGGTCATAAGTTCAAACTTCAGTCATAAGTGCGTTTCACGAACAAGGTCTTAACTTAAGATGGTCTTAAATTTGGTCTTAACTTTAAGACTCGTGTGAGGTGTATTAAGATAATCTTAAAGTTAAGACCTACATTATGATCTGCATTTGGTCCGAAATATGGATGGGATCTAATATATTACCATAGAGTTTGACATCATTTGCGATTCAAATCACACAATCGTACTGTAGACAATAATTACAGTACAAAGCCCGTGGTTTTTTCAAAACCACGCGTGGCCAACATTTTAACACGGAAAAAACACGGTAAAATCGCGCGTGGTCTTAGCGTGGTCAACTTCAGAAAAATGACCAGCGTGTTCAAACACGGCGTGTACATGCCGTGGTCATCCGAGTTCACGCCGTGGTCATCCGTGTTGAAGTCGTGTTCTTAGCGTGATCAATTTCGGCAAAATGGCCAGCGTGTTCAAAAACGGTCTGAACACGGCGTGTACATGCCGTGGTCATCTGAGTGCACGCCGTGGTCATCCGTGTTGAAGTCATGTTCATGCCGTGTTAATAGCGTGGTCAGTCGTGTTTACGGCGTGGTCTGCATCCCAGTCAGGGACAGTGCGGGAGGTGTGAATAATCCGCGACATCAAAGAGTTGCCGCAGTATTACTTGCGGTAGGATTTTTTCGGGTATATTTGGCCCGGATTGATTTCGTCAATGAATAAAGAATTGTCAGATAAAATCTTTTATAATAAAAAACAATTTCATATATTGAATTATATATATATATATATGCATATTTGTTAATCCGTGTCAATGGCCTTTATATCCGTGTCATGTTTTGTTGTCGCATTTTATTTTAGTTGGCATTAATATTTTCTTGTGTTTCCCGGCCATAGCTAACAGACAGACAAACAAACAGAAGTCCCAAACTATATATTAGATCATTTGTGGGTACCCGTTTCAAGGTGAAGGTCACCTCGGGCGGAAAAACTGACCCGATGAAAATCTCCCCAAATTCCCAGGAACCCCTAAGTACGAACACAGACTTAAGAATCACACAACACGCTCATGTCTGTACACAGGCACAGCACGCTCATGTCTGGACACATACACGCTCTTTATCAACGACACTGCGGATACGAACGCTCTTTAACTATCACGCAATTAACCCATGAATTCCCATTGCGGTGGCGGGGGGTTGGAGAATGAGTGCTCTGATGTTCTCAGAAGCGGTCCGATGACCATTCCCGCGGTTTTTACCCTCAGATAGCAAGTTTGGGCTAAATCCGCCCGGCAGTTTTCCCGGCCATAGCTAACAGACAAACAACAAACAAACAAACAGAAGTCCTAAAATATAAAGTAGATTAAATGCAGATATTCTCGAATGTGAAACCGGTTTCGTTAGTTTACCGTAGACAGTTGCGTCCCGAATTGAGAAGTAAATAATTACAATTGAGCTTAGTTTAGACGGTACTTTTGATTTGTTTGAGATTTTCGGCGATGCTACATTTCCCCAGTTGGCATAGCACCTGAATACTGACTTATCAGGTTATACGCAACAGAACAAGTCCATAATATAAGTTAGCCTGTGCCACCGCTAACAAGATATCATATTTGTAGTTTGAGATCGGTTATCATTGCTTTAACAGTGATCTAGAACATTCTTAACCATGCTAAATGAACAATAACTCTTAAAATGACTTAAATGTTCTGCAGTTTCGTCAAAGGTCACAATATTGAAAATAAAATAAAAGTTACCTAATTATGAATTTTATCAAGAATATACTAAAAGTATAGTATAATGATAATATGAAAGTGATATTACCCACAAAACACTTTGTGTGAACCGAGAATTTAATTCAACGCAGAAGTCTTGTTAAAGTAAACTTATCGGGGACTCCTCTGTGTTGAGTGCTTTGCGTATAGCACACTTTACTCACTCTACTGTATCATAATATGGATTTTTGTTTATTAACAAACCGTACGGTCTTGACAATAACATGCTATTTATGATTTTACACAATATGTCTATAAATTTATATTCGTTCTGTTTATGGCGGTCTTAACCGATGCCACATTTTAAAAGAGCAACACCCATCGCGATGACAATACTTATATTTAAGTGTCAATCGTATATACCACACTATAACAGGTTGCTGAACGTTCTAGCATTCCATGAAGCAACAAAGAGGTGAGGTCGGTACAACCAATCTAGATCTATATTAAGTTCATTCGTTGTGTGTTCTTAGTGTTTCAGCCATGTGTATTGGCTACTATGCAAACTGAATCTATAGAAGGTGTTAAAGATAACGTACCGTTTGATGCGTTTCATTTCAGACTGAAGTGGCACCACGCCATTAAAAACCCATATCGATAAATATTTAATGCATGCACTGATCGAGACAAAAGGACAAAATTTCACGCTCGGAGTTCAGCCATTGTCTTGTTGTCGCATATGACGTCGGTGATAGCCTATATTTTTGTAGTTCATCAATAGATGGATGGATCGATAAATGCCACTCAAAAAGACGACAATTTCCCCGTCAATTAAATGACCCGATATATCAACCAGCAATTAACACGTTCTTCAAGTAACCTTCAAGTAATGATTAGTGTCGATTAGTGAAATACCATTGTCTTTTAACATCTATCGGATTCGTTTTACCGTGAAAGAACTATAGTTTGAAAGGGAATAAAGGTAATCGAAATGATGATTCGGGATCGTTTTGCAGACAACTATTGTTTTCGGTATGTTGTGGTTCTATCTTACCACACAACAACAAAAACTCCTGGCATGTGGTAGAGAACTAAGAGAAGTTATATTGAGCACTACAGCTACCCGGATATCGAATTAGTTCATCGCAAAAAAAGTTGTATGAGGGTTAATTATTGCAAGCAGATACTGTCTATACGGTTTAAATATGATATGGTGTCGGCTTCGAACATATTTTACATCCATATTGTTCCATGTGGCAAGAAGACTTATATACAAAGAATGATTCAGACATTGTCAATATTAAAATAGAACAAGATGGTACTAAAAAATTATGTCCACATGCGTTATTGACCACTATGGTTCCGGTCCCCAATGTGCACGAAAGCAGATGGAACATGTCAGTTCTTAACACACCTCGCTTTCGCGTACTTCGGACAATAAATAACTGTGGTTTACGGTCTTATTGTTCGATATATCGCTTCGGTGTTGCGATCATCCTGTAGAGAATTTAATTCCGGTTCCAACAGTACCCCAACGGACTATTCGTATCCGAATCCGGGAATGATCTGATCTAAACATCAACATCTATAACCTAGTTCCACGCGACTCAGTTTACATTTTTTGTATTAAATAAGCATTACTTTATAAGAAGAAAAATCCTGACCCGGGCATAATCTGTACCTTTAAATATTATCAGTAAATACGTGGAAATTAAGTCGGTTCCACACATGGTGTGTACCTTTAAATGCGATAATTATTCCGTGAAATCAATCCAACAGCCTAGTATAACGTCTCAAAATCAACTTATAACTTTGTTCCACGTGACATTTAATATATCAAAATGACGATAATTTATATAGAAAAAAAAGAGAGAGAAAAAAAAACCGGATCCGGACATGATATCTACCTTTAAATATGATCAATAATTACGAGATAATTAATTCGGATCCGGATATGGTGTGTTCCCTTAAATGCCATCATGGTCACGTAAAATCAATCCAACCACCGTGTCTATATGAAAATATAAGAAGTATGCTGATCCGGGCACGATATGCACCTTTAAATACGATTAATCGGGTTGAATGAGCACGACAGCCCTATTTTGGTTTAATCTCACCTCCTAACCAGTTTCCGCGTGTCAAACGGCTTTTAATGGGTTAAATGTGTGATAAAACAAGCATGAAATTCATACCCGGGATCCGGAATCCGGTAAAAAGACACACCCATGTTATGGTCATCAATAACAGTAAATACCCTAAATGTCCCGTCAAGATATTTTCGATCTAACAACAGGAAGATGTAAATCTACAAGATTCAATAAATATATATAGTCATATGTTCCTGTCAATATTCGATTTATTTAGTATTAAGTTAGCAATCTTCTTGAAATAATGCACGTGTATCGGTACCATTGCGACTCCCATATATAAGTTATTTTTATGAATAATCGCGGTGTGGTGGTATCTTTACTTTTTCTGGGCCAATTTTCACAATCGACGGGTTGAATTTCGATGAAATTTCCGTTAAATAAAATGTTGCTGCTCATTTGCCAATTTTAGCAGCAATTTCGAGAATATAATTTGGACTATGGAGGTGATAATTAATTACGTAACGCACACACCACGAGCTCCTCTTCCAATATAAATATATATTTCATTGTACGCGAGGGTGGTTTTGATGCCACATACCCAATGGACAGGCGGGGAACAATCCCCTTCTTGGTACGACCGAACCTGACATCGAATGAGTTAATTTAGTGCAAATGTCCATATCTCATATAAAAAAAATCGACGGTTTCCTTTTCACTGACTTCACCCATCGCCGCTTTTTGAAACGCATAGCAGGAAATGGCACCCTTTTGATAATCTCTAGACAATGGCTTGATTAGCCCATTGTCTCATTTTTGTCCGTCCGTTATTAATTTCCGGGTGCCTGAGGAATATATAATAACAGTGATAACTGAACAGGGCTACATGCATTGCATGATTTGTACAAAACATAGACTCCACGTCCTACGCCCATACATACTTGATGCATTGTATATCGGAGAGACAATTTCACACAGTTTACGGATATGGGACATCGGTTACAGAGTACAGTTTCTAATCGGGGGATACGGACGATTGCACAACAGAGATAACAAGTGGAGAATTTGTTTTGTACAGGGCCAGTATGGCCAGGATTGGTCGTATTCCTACTGATCTTGTTTTACTTACCATTATAGTTGTATTGATGTGTATAACTTTCCAAAAAATAAAATTTAATTTTAGTCTCTTTATTGAATTTACCAGGACTATCTCATTTGCATTGGTGAAAAATCATTTTAAATTTTTTTAATTTAAATTAAAAAAACTAAATTTTGCAATACCACACTAAGCCCCAAAACTAACCTTATCTACACTATTTGTCTAATTGTACTTAATTTAGCTGACCTCTTTGTTTTCGATGGTGTCTGCAAAACACTGGTGTTTCATAATCAGCTGACCAACTAATCACTGGCCACTGTGTTTTAAAAGTTGAAACTTGAATTGACCCATACGTTAATTAATTTCAATAAAGTATATAAAAATAAATATTATCGTAAAACTTATGGGAGGGCACTTGACATGAGGTCGAATGTACACACGCAGGTTAGGGTGCATTTACATTGCTACATAAATGTACACAGATCTACATGTCGCCCTCTGCACATTCGAACAATGAGTCTACCAAGCTCTACCAGCGACGTTCGATCTCTCAAGGATGTATCTACCTGTGAATGTCTTGTCAGTGTTGATCTTTACTCAACACGCAGTGTTATATTTTACATGTTAAGACACAAGTCCACTTGATAACTTAATGAATAACCCATCTCAACAGCCATGATTGTTCTTACTAATGAAATTAATATAAGTAGATAAACATGCATGCATTGAGATCATATAAAAAAAACTTACCACAATAATGATATGTGAGTCAATGAGGATTTACAACCAGGCCACGGTCAAACACAATTCTGGACGATATATCGTGCAATTATATATAGCATCGTGAATACAATTTAGCAAAACTTAATGAGTAGATATCAACCTTTGCGAAAAGCAATGGTCAATTGGCCCAGTCGACTCATTGTGAGGAAAATCAGCGGGCGACATGCATGGATAGCTATGGCACAGAATTATGACGAACCAATTGTCACAAAATTCCACCATCACAAATTGTCACACCTACTATGCCATCGCTACTGTGGTACGTGTGTCCGCAGCCAATACATCGACATCTGTAATGTTCTTTCTGAGTATGGTCGATCGTTTTACTAAACATCGTTTCGATTGAACCGGATACATTCATCGGACTCTTTCTCGTGTTATATTGGACCGTGACATGTTTGTCATTGTCTTCAATGTATCTTATCACATATCAATAGTATTGACGTGATCAGGCACTGAAAACTAAGGAATGGAAACAAATGTTTTTTAATAACTTTGGTTATATGGATATTCGCATTTCAATTAACACGCGCTGCACATCCGCGTCTATAACAAAACGAGGAAGGTTACTGAAGTGCGAACCGTTCATTTATGCCATAGCGCTCAAGTACTTCGTTAGTATGTCATATTTTTGATGCCCCGAGACGATACCGTTAAAGACATATTATGGACAACTTTCGGGGGCGTTAAACTGATAAGTTAGCATTCAGGTGCTATGTCAACTGGATGAATGTAACATTATACTAACATCACCGAAAATCTGAATCAAATCGACCGTAACACTACATAGAAAACATCGTCTGAACTACGCTCAATTGTAAATATTTACATCTCGGTACCATATATTCGATTTATTTAGTATTAAGTTAGCACCCTTCTTGAAATAATGCACGTGTATCGGTACCATTCCGACTCCCATATATAAGTTATTTTTTATGAATAATCGCGGTGTGGTGGTGTCTTTACTTTTTCTGGGCCAATTTTCACAATCGACGGGTTGAATTTCGATGAAATTTCCGTTAAATAAAATGTTGCTGCTCATTTGCCATTTGAGCAGCAATTTCGAGAATATAATTTGGACTATGGAGGTGATAATTAATTACGTAACGCACACACCACGAGCTCCTCCTCCAATATAAATATATATTTCATTGTAAGCGCGGGTGGTTGTGATGCCACATACCCAATGCACAGGCGGGGAACAATCCTCTTCTTGGTACGACCGAACCTGACATCGAATGAGTTAATTTAGTACAAATGTCCATATCTCATATAAAAAAAATCGGCGGTTTCCTTTTCGCTGACTTCACCCATCGCCGCTTTTTGAAACGCATAGCAGGAAATGGCACCCTTTTAACAAGTGGAGAATTTGTTTTGTACAGGGCCAGTATGGCCAGGATTGGTCGTCTTCCTACTGATCTTGTTTTACTTACCGTTATAGTTGTATTGATGTATATAACTTTCCAAAAAATAAAATTCAATTTTAGTCTCTTTTTTGAATTTACCAGGACTATTTCATTTGCATTGGTGAAAAATCATTTAAAAAAATTTAAATTTAAATTAAAAAAACTAAATTTTGCAATACCACACTAAGCCACAATACGAACCTTATCTACACTATTTGTCTAATTGTACTTAATTTAGCTGACCTCTTTGTTTTCGATGGTGTCTGCATGGTGTTATATCATAATGCTATGAAGAAGCCAATGTGTTTTCAAAACACTGGTGTTTCATAATCAGCTGACCAACTAATCACTGGCCACTGTGTTTTAAAAGTTGAAACTTGAATTGACCCATACGTTAATTAATTTCAATAAAGTATATAAAAATAAATATTATCGTAAAACTTATGGGAGGGCACTTGACATGAGGTCGAATGTACACACGCAGGTTAGGGTGCATTTACATTGCTATAGAAATGTACACAGATCTACACGCAGACTAGTGTAAACAGGTTGATATAGAAATTCACACAGAAAGAAAACGGTATTAGTTCGTGTGAGCAAAAATCGTGTCCGCTAACGTCACGGTAAACGCCGAAGCATTGCGACAGGCAAATCAGTTTTGATTAATTGTTACTCGGGCTTGGCGAATGTTTTCGTTGTCATTTCAACCCGTGTATTTCGAATATTGAACACGGACAGGGACGTGGCAACTTGTTCAACGGTCGGAAATTTCATACCTTACACAACATTAGTTGTAATTTCCAAACCAACAATAGATTGAAAATGATCTTGTAGTTTGATTTTCAAACATTTTATTTGGGGGGGGGGGGGTATTGTTTTCGGACCAATATTTGCATAATTTCCTACTTTTTATCAAAATTTTGGGCTGGAATGGCCATCAGCTGGAAATTTTCCAACCTTATCATAGGGGCGGGTGTCATGTTGAAAATGTCCAACACTTGGAAAGATTGCGTCCTGGTCCCTCCCCGTGGCCAGTCATCATCATCATATTTATTGTCTAACAGCTATATATAAAAACTGCATGTAATTTACGAAAACAATATTGTCCTAAATTGGTCAACATTGTCATTGGAATTGTCATCAGTTGGAAATTTTACTACATTTGGTCAAATAAAGGGTGTTGTAGGGTAACTGCATGATTTTCATTCTTTCTTCGAACCATTATCAAGTGGTATAAGGGTACACTTTAAATACATGCGGCACATACCAAATCGCTGTTATCTGCTGATAGTTGATACATGTTTATGTCTGGCCTAAACTGACACGACTCGCAGTGAATTGTCAATTACCAGAGTACTGATCAGCGAGCGTTCAATATTAGTAATCATGTTGTGATCACAGTAATGCGCGACACGTGACTTCATACAGATCTGTATACATTTCTACAGCAGTATAAACGCAGCCTTATGGTCATCAATAACAGTAAATACCCTAACCCCACCCACATCATGTAGGTTAACAAAACTGACAATAAATAAGTTTCCGTGGACATAATTGCCATGCTTGAAACGACCGATTATCAGTTTGAATATTTTAGTCGTTTAATATATATAAAACATAATAAGATATTTCTGTAAACAAAATATTGCAGTAAAATCAAATTTAAAATAGGGACATTTTGAGCTGAAACCCTCTGCGCTGTTTACGGATATCGATTATAATAATTAGCAAAACGACGCCATCCATCCATCGAAATAGTTTCTATGAAGCGAATTATATCAGGTCAGAATATATTATTATTTTAATACATATTAAATATTCATATGTTCGTGTAAATATATTGGAGAAAGGTTCTAATCCGACACAACGTTCGAAGGTTTGTTTAAAACTAAACGGACATTGATACCAGACAAATTCTAAATTGAAACTAAATTGAACATTTATCAAAGGTCCCGTCAAGATATTTTCGATCTAACAACAGGAAGATGTAAATCTATAAGATTCAATAAATATATATAGTCATATGTTCCTGTCAAAATATTAGAGTTTAGTATTAAGTTAGCACCCTTCTTGAAATAATGCATGTGTATCGGTACCATTCCGACTCCCTCCGACTCCCATATATTAGTTATTTTTTATGAGTAATCGCGGTATATTGGTAGCTTTACTTTCTCTTGGCCAATTTTTACAATCGACGGGTTGAATTTCGATAAAATTTCGGTTAAATAAAATGATGCTGCTCATTTGCCAATTTGAGCAGCAATTTCGAGAATATATTTTGGACTAGGGAGGTGATAATTAATTACGTAACGGACACCGCGAGCTCTGCCACCGCGGCTTGCCAAGCTCCGGCCGCCAGCGATGTTTCCGTGTTCAGCCATGTTCCTCCGTGTTCATGTCGCGGTCACCTGTGGTATGGCCGTGGTCACCCGTGGTCATAGCGTGGATTTCCGTGTTCAAACGTGATCATTTGGCCGTGGTCACCCGTTCGTCGTACCGTGATCATAGCGTGGATGTTCCGTGTTCAAACGTGATCAGAGCGTGTTCAAACGTGATCAGAGCGTGTTCAAAATCTGAACACGATTGAACACGTTTACCCAGACCGTGTTCTTGGCGAGTTTAGATTTTGAACACGGAAAAATCGCGCGGGGTCTTCCGTGGACATGTAAAAAACCACGGGCCTTGTACTGTAGGTTGAGACAATTGGTCCGAACATTTTCACATCGAGGATAATATTGAATGATTTATACTCAGCTGTTTGATAAATGCTGATGTCGGCTATTATTATTATTTACTTGCCTTTCTATATTAATATATGTATATATAATAATACATAATATATATTATTTTATTATTATGATGTATATTATCATAATCCACCCGCGTGAATCTCAGAGCATATACATTTATTACATCTGCATCACATGTTTATTAACTATGAAATGAAAAATATATATAGCATGTATATAGTATACGGACCGCGGGCACTCCGGGATCCGCGAAAGAACATATATCACTGTGAACCGGACTGATGATACCCACCCCAGTTGGGGTTATTTCAGGAACGATAACTCTATCCGACCTATATGCAGTACATGGAGTTTGACCTATATTCTCCGCCCACGCGTTGGTCTACTTGTACCGGTTGGACATGTCCGGACATGACCCGCTGGTTATATCCAGACTTTTCCATATGAGTGGTATAGTATCTACATGTATATCACGTGATGATCTCGGTGGGGTAGCTTCAGTCTTTAATTTTAAAGGGACACTAGGCTCTCACTGGGGATGATTATTAAAGTGACACTCACTATGGATGAATGTTAAAGTAACGCATGGCGCACACTGTGGGATAATGTTAAAGTGACACTCGCAACGAAAACTTCAAAAAGTTCAAAAAGTTCAAAAAGTTCAAAAAGTTCAAAAAGTTCAAAAAGTTCAAAAAGTTCAAAAATTTCAAAAAGTTCAAAAAGTTCAAAAAGTTCAAAAACTTACAAAATTTAAAATTTTTCGAAAAACTTCAAAAACTTCAAAAAATTTCAAAAACTTCAAAAACTTCACAAATTTCACAAATTTCACAAATTTCACAAATTTCAAAAAACTTTAAAAATTAAACAAAATTCAGGATTTAGTCATAAATGTGACCCGCTATATCAAATCCAGTCGGAAGTCGGGATTTTTTTTATCCTGTGCCAATGCATTCTCTTATATATGCGAGTCGACCAGCCACCGCCGGCGGCGGCGGCGGCGGCGGCGGCAACTACATAATCCTATGGCATGCAAAGAAATTGGCGGCGGCGCTGCCGCCGGCGGCGCTGCCGCCGGCGGTTCAGGATTTAGTCAAAAATATGGCTTGTTTCCATTCATCGGAAAGCTATGGGGGTACGGTGGTGAGCGCCACTGAAAAAAGCAAGTGAGCGAGGGAAAAAAGAGAAAAATAACATGACAAGTAGTACATAGTACAATTTATTATATTAACTATTCACAGTCACTTTCGTCCGAATTGTCATCACTTTCGTCAGATGTGTCATTTGTTTCGTCCATGAACTTTTCTAGCAATGGTCTGTACTTTAATATTGACATTTTCACTGCATCACGATCTTCAAAACCATTCTTCATATATTTCTCCACTTTATCCATGACACTGTTGTGCAGCGTACCATTGCGCAGCCACATATTCTTTATTATTGTCCAAGCATAAACATTCATAAATAGCCTCATGCCTTCAGTTTTAAGATCTGTACTTTTAAGGTCCTTGTCAGCTTGTACTTTTGCCTCTTTTTCTGTCGAGCCATTTTCCATATACGTTTCCACGTTATCACTCCATGCTTCTTGTGCTTTATCTCTACTCTCATCACACAAACTTTTGAAGTATTCATCTTCATTCGATTTAATTTTCTTATTCTGACTATCATCCGTGTCCTCAGTTAATTTTCGTTTTAACTTATTTTCTTGACACCAGTTTTTTACGTGTCTCTGGACATCATGCTGATCTTCGAACAAAAGCCCACAGTCATTGCAAGGGTACGACATGTCTTCTCGAATGCCTATGTTTTTATGGTTTTCTTTATTAATTTCATTGATCTCACCAGGTGTCCTTATGTCCTTAGTATAGCCATTATGTTGACCCTGGGGCACACTGTAATTATATGTCATGCACTCCCGTTGACCAGGGAGATCTCTGTCATCATATTTCATCTCATTCCGTTGATCCGGGCTATTGTTGTCATCACATTTCACCACATTCTGTTCATCTGGGTGCTCGCTGTCCTTATGGAGATTATATTTCATGCCATTCCATTCACCCATATGTTGGTTCGTGTCCTCTTTTAGCACATTCTGTCGCAGCCGTAATGTGTCCGGGGTTGCGGCTTTTAAATCCACCAGTAGGTAACCGTACGGTTCACTCGTCGCTTCCGAAAACTCTCGCATCATACGTTGAGGGCATTCAGGATACATCTGTCTTGATAATGTTGAAATTAAACCCTTGTCAATTGGATTATTGAACAATACCAAATATTGACAATTTCGTCGTTGCGTCGGATCCTTGTTGTAGTAGAAATTCTGGTTCAAACTTATCAAAGATAAGTTCAAATGGTGACTTCCTTCGGAATGTAAATCATTAACTCTCTGGTCTTTTGATGAAGTTTGCATCAAGTCATCGAGTACAACTAGATTTTTATACTGGGGGTTGATAAGAGAATCCAAGTTTGCTGGTATTCCCCGTATAAAGTTGACCTGAGGGGTGACGGTATACTTTATGTCATCATATAGGGGCTGCCAATATTTATAAAACCATATTATTCTGTCAGGTGCGGGTGATATTTTTGAGGCAGACTTTTGTAGCAAGGTTTTCACGAAGTACGTCTTCCCACTAGATGTCGGTCCACTTACACATGCCGTGAATGGATGCTTGAAAATAAAATCTTCTTGGACATTGGCCATTGAATCATCAAAGCAGGATGTTATGTCGCTTTGTTGCTGTTTCCCCTGCTGGTGTTGTAGTATCTGGTGTTGCTGTAATGGCGGTTGTTGTGGCTGATGATGCTGCTGCCTGTTGCTGCTGCTGCTGTTTGTTGCTGCTGCTTGGTGGTGCTGCTGTGGGTGTCGGTTAACAAACTCAGTGTGCTTAGATTGTACATGTCTTATCAAATCATGGTTCCGCACATACTCACTAGAGCAAATTGAACACTGGTGCTTCATTTATACTTGACTAAAATATCTCGGGGGTATATGGCTTTCCTTTATACAAATGTTCCTTATAACCTCAAATCTGTCCTGTATTAACGGCGGCGGCGTTTGCCGACGGCGTTTTTTCCACCGGCCTTTCAATAGCCTTCGAAAATTTAGGTAAATTACTCATTTTAGTTCAGTGAATATGTCGTTTGGAGTTTTCTTTTTAACTTTTCCAATGTTTGTCTTCTTCGCTCTTCCTCCTTTTATCTCTTTAACTTTTATCTTCTTAGATCCGGGTTTCCTTATAAGTTTTTCAGGTTTCACTTCAGTCTTGGGTAGGTACTTCGAGTCATCGTAGGGTACATATTTTTTAAGATCAAAGTCATAATAGTGCGGAGTCCCCATTCCGGCTAAAGTTCAAAGTGTACTCTGAAGTAGTAATTTTTATATACGCCAAAATACCATCCAAGACGTATACCCTTATAAACTTCGGGCCAGTCCTAGTAACGCGCACGTCAACACCGCCGGCGGCGGTGTATGCGGCGGCGGCGGCGGCGGCGGCGGCGGCGGCGTCTGTTGTTGTTGTAGTTGTTGTTGTTCACATGTTCGAACTTCCTGCATTATATACAAGGACGACAGGGACGTGGCGACAGGGGGCTGGGATGTCTGCCCCCACCCTCAACTTTGATAGCAATAAGTTGAAAATGTCATGCCCGACACATTAGTTGGAATTTTACACCACATGTAGGTTGAACTTGTTTCATTGTCTGATTTTCCAACATGTTATTAGTGTGAAATTTGTAGTTTTTAGACCAATAATAGTCTGAAATGATGTCCATCCGTCTGTTGGAAATTTAGATTAGACATTTCAAACTGTTCGAACGTTTGAGGTACCAACTTTCCAACCTAAGGGAGGAGGTGCAAATATGGTATTTGGTATCGGAGTTTGGTCTGGTTGAAGGAGGGGGTGGTGCAATTGGAAATCACTCATAATTGTAATGACATTTGTATCAACAACAACAACTACAACAACAACAGACGCCGCCGCCGCCGCCGCCGCCGCCGCCGCCGCCGCCGCCGCCGGCGGTGTTGACGTGCGCGTTACTAGGACTGGCCCGAAGTTTATAAGGGTATACGTCTTGGATGGTATTTTGGCGTATATAAAAATTACTACTTCAGAGTACACTTTGAACTTTAGCCGGAATGGGGACTCCGCACTATTATGACTTTGATCTTAAAAAATATGTACCCTACGATGACTCGAAGTACCTACCCAAGACTGAAGTGAAACCTGAAAAACTTATAAGGAAACCCGGATCTAAGAAGATAAAAGTTAAAGAGATAAAAGGAGGAAGAGCGAAGAAGACAAACATTGGAAAAGTTAAAAAGAAAACTCCAAACGACATATTCACTGAACTAAAATGAGTAATTTACCTAAATTTTCGAAGGCTATTGAAAGGCCGGTGGAAAAAACGCCGTCGGCAAACGCCGCCGCCGTTAATACAGGACAGATTTGAGGTTATAAGGAACATTTGTATAAAGGAAAGCCATATACCCCCGAGATATTTTAGTCAAGTATAAATGAAGCACCAGTGTTCAATTTGCTCTAGTGAGTATGTGCGGAACCATGATTTGATAAGACATGTACAATCTAAGCACACTGAGTTTGTTAACCGACACCCACAGCAGCACCACCAAGCAGCAGCAACAAACAGCAGCAGCAGCAACAGGCAGCAGCATCATCAGCCACAACAACCGCCATTACAGCAACACCAGATACTACAACACCAGCAGGGGAAACAGCAACAAAGCGACATAACATCCTGCTTTGATGATTCAATGGCCAATGTCCAAGAAGATTTTATTTTCAAGCATCCATTCACGGCATGTGTAAGTGGACCGACATCTAGTGGGAAGACGTACTTCGTGAAAACCTTGCTACAAAAGTCTGCCTCAAAAATATCACCCGCACCTGACAGAATAATATGGTTTTATAAATATTGGCAGCCCCTATATGATGACATAAAGTATACCGTCACCCCTCAGGTCAACTTTATACGGGGAATACCAGCAAACTTGGATTCTCTTATCAACCCCCAGTATAAAAATCTAGTTGTACTCGATGACTTGATGCAAACTTCATCAAAAGACCAGAGAGTTAATGATTTACATTCCGAAGGAAGTCACCATTTGAACTTATCTTTGATAAGTTTGAACCAGAATTTCTACTACAACAAGGATCCGACGCAACGACGAAATTGTCAATATTTGGTATTGTTCAATAATCCAATTGACAAGGGTTTAATTTCAACATTATCAAGACAGATGTATCCTGAATGCCCTCAACGTATGATGCGAGAGTTTTCGGAAGCGACGAGTGAACCGTACGGTTACCTACTGGTGGATTTAAAAGCCGCAACCCCGGACACATTACGGCTGCGACAGAATGTGCTAAAAGAGGACACGAACCAACATATGGGTGAATGGAATGGCATGAAATATAATCTCCATAAGGACAGCGAGCACCCAGATGAACAGAATGTGGTGAAATGTGATGACAACAATAGCCCGGATCAACGGAATGAGATGAAATATGATGACAGAGATCTCCCTGGTCAACGGGAGTGCATGACATATAATTACAGTGTGCCCCAGGGTCAACATAATGGCTATACTAAGGACATAAGGACACCTGGTGAGATCAATGAAATTAATAAAGAAAACCATAAAAACATAGGCATTCGAGAAGACATGTCGTACCCTTGCAATGACTGTGGGCTTTTGTTCGAAGATCAGCATGATGTCCAGAGACACGTAAAAAACTGGTGTCAAGAAAATAAGTTAAAACGAAAATTAACTGAGGACACGGATGATAGTCAGAATAAGAAAATTAAATCGAATGAAGATGAATACTTCAAAAGTTTGTGTGATGAGAGTAGAGATAAAGCACAAGAAGCATGGAGTGATAACGTGGAAACGTATATGGAAAATGGCTCGACAGAAAAAGAGGCAAAAGTACAAGCTGACAAGGACCTTAAAAGTACAGATCTTAAAACTGAAGGCATGAGGCTATTTATGAATGTTTATGCTTGGACAATAATAAAGAATATGTGGCTGCGCAATGGTACGCTGCACAACAGTGTCATGGATAAAGTGGAGAAATATATGAAGAATGGTTTTGAAGATCGTGATGCAGTGAAAATGTCAATATTAAAGTACAGACCATTGCTAGAAAAGTTCATGGACGAAACAAATGACACATCTGACGAAAGTGATGACAATTCGGACGAAAGTGACTGTGAATAGTTAATATAATAAATTGTACTATGTACTACTTGTCATGTTATTTTTCTCTTTTTTCCCTCGCTCACTTGCTTTTTTCAGTGGCGCTCACCACCGTACCCCCATAGCTTTCCGATGAATGGAAACAAGCCATATTTTTGACTAAATCCTGAACCGCCGGCGGCAGCGCCGCCGGCGGCAGCGCCGCCGCCAATTTCTTTGCATGCCATAGGATTATGTAGTTGCCGCCGGCGCCGCCGCCGCCGCCGGTGGCTGGTCGACTCGCATATATAAGAGAATGCATTGGCACAGGATAAAAAAAATCCCGACTTCCGACTGGATTTGATATAGCGGGTCACATTTATGACTAAATCCTGAATTTTGTTTAATTTTTAAAGTTTTTTGAAATTTGTGAAATTTGTGAAATTTGTGAAATTTGTGAAGTTTTTGAAGTTTTTGAAATTTTTTGAAGTTTTTGAAGTTTTTCGAAAAATTTTAAATTTTGTAAGTTTTTGAACTTTTTGAACTTTTTGAACTTTTTGAAATTTTTGAACTTTTTGAACTTTTTGAACTTTTTGAACTTTTTGAACTTTTTGAACTTTTTGAACTTTTTGAACTTTTTGAAGTTTTCGTTGCGAGTGTCACTTTAACATTATCCCACAGTGTGCGCCATGCGTTACTTTAACATTCATCCATAGTGAGTGTCACTTTAATAATCATCCCCAGTGAGAGCCTAGTGTCCCTTTAAAATTAAAGACTGAAGCTACCCCACCGAGATCATCACGTGATATACATGTAGATACTATACCACTCATATGGAAAAGTCTGGATATAACCAGCGGGTCATGTCCGGACATGTCCAACCGGTACAAGTAGACCAACGCGTGGGCGGAGAATATAGGTCAAACTCCATGTACTGCATATAGGTCGGATAGAGTTATCGTTCCTGAAATAACCCCAACAGGGGTGGGTATCATCACCGGACGTCTATTCACGTGTTGTTAATTATAAACGCTCTTTATTAGAAATCGTCGCTTTGGTTTTATTAAAACATCTATGCAAAATTGTCGTTCAACATAGCCCTGTACGTGCTTTCGAAGTTCATACACAGTTTGCTAATTATAACAGGCGTTTAGCATATTTGTCAACAGAACCAGAGCGCCAATGACATTAACATCATATATGGCTTCTACAATTATGTCTCAGATTGGAAATACTACTCACATTACAGCAATATAAATAAAGAGCGTTTTGTATTAGTATTCCATGAATGTTGGCAATTAATAAAGAGCGTTTAGCTCGGAACTTCCATCGTGGGGTATTGCATGTGTATGCCCTCGTGGCGACATATTCGGTTTCCTAGTATTATAATATATATTGTATTAGAACCTAATATCAGCAAACGAAAGGAGTGAACATATGCCCCGCATCACATTAATGGCATGTTATATGGGTGATGTATAAGTCCCTTTAATAACTGAAATAATATATTGGAGCTCGTTCCGTTTGTATATAATAGGCATTGGAATCATGCAGCTATATGTGGATGGAATCTGACGCGAAATTATACAGTTAAATAGCGCGCTCATGCAGTTAAGTATGCACCAGCCATTATACTGATTATCGCTATAGATCGCCCTTGCATTACACTATCATAATTCTTCTTAGACACGCCCTAGTATCTATCACGAGACACTAGTGCTGTACCTAGGCATATAACATACACAAAACCAATATTTTCTGCGCATAGCTGTAATAAATTGTCGAGAGCCAGTCTAAAAGCGCGAACTTAACTTCCTACTTAAGATGGACTTAAGATTGTTTTATGAAACGCGTTCGTGAAACGGAAAGGTAACATCATAAGATCCACATTAGATCTTAGATTAAGTCAATCTTAAGATAATCTTATGACCTTGCTTCACGAAACAGGGCCCTGTATACAACGGGAGCATAAAATACGCTATAAACACCCCGAAGACAGTTCACAAATTGTCAGCATCGAAAAGTCAATAAGGTCGGTATCTGGCTACGTAAATTCTCATTAAAATGTTCTCATTAGTTTTCAGGGGCCTGTTTCATGAGATTATCTTAAGATGGACTTAATCTAAGATCTAAGGTGGATCTTATTATGTAACTGTTCCGTGTCAAGAACGCGTTTCACAAAACAAGATTAAGTCCTACTTAAGTAGTAATTTAAGTTCGCGCGCTTTTAGACTAGCTCTCGACAATTTATTACAGCTATGCACAGAAAATGTTGGTTCTGTGTGTGTTATATGCCTAGGTACAGTGTCTGGTGACATATACTAGGGCGTGTCTAAGAATAATTATGATATTTTAATGCAAGGGCGATAATCAGTATAATGTCTGGTGCATACTTAACTGCACGAGCGCGCTTTTTAACTGTGTTTTCGCGTCAGACCCCATCCACACATAGCTGCATGCTTCCAATGCATATTTTATACAAACGTATCGAGCTCAAATATATTATTTCAGTTAGGGACTTATACATCCTAACTCAGAATGTGAACCTTCACACATATAGCATGCCATTAAGGCGACCCGAGACATATGTTCGCTCCTTTCAATGCTGATATTAGGTTCTAATGCATTATACGTCTCTGAAGCATCTATAATACTAGGAAACCGAAAATACGGCATACACATACAATACACCACAATGGAATACTAACACAAAACGCTCTTTGTTTATATTGCTATAATGTGAATAGGACTTCATATCGTGCTCCAAATAGACTTATTTCCATTCTGAGACATACTTGTAGAAGCCATATATAAATGATGTTAATGCCATTTGCTCTGGTTCTGTTGACAAATGTGCTAAACGCCTGTTATAATTAACAAACGGCGTATGAACTTCGAAAGTACGTTACGTTGAACGACATTCTGCCTATATGTTTTAATAAAAACCAAATCAACGACTTCTAATAAAGAGCGTTTGTAATTAACAACACGTGAACAGACGGCCGGTTCACAGGCCCCTGGGGAAAATTACTAAATACCAATATAGACTATACCACTGGTATAGTCTATATTGGTATTTTAGTAATTCCCCCACGGGTCTGTGGGCCAGTTCACAGTGTTATTATATGTTCTTTCGCGGATCCCGCACCCTAAATCTAGTTGGATAAAAAGTTATCCAACAGTCAATCAACCGTTGTATGCCCACAGCACCTATCTACGTTGTGTGAAAAGTTGCATGACAATGTTGTTGGATACACTTTTACACAACGTTGCATATTTATTTACTACCAACGGTTGTTTGTTAATTACACAACGTGTTGGATGAAATTTCACACAACACTCAATCAACGTTAATTGTCCACAGCACCTATCTACGTTTATTGAACCGTTGTATGTTGGGTAGATTTGGATGACATGTGTTGATTGTTGATTTACCCAACGTTGATTGGAAAGTAAACTGGGGCAATATGTCGTGGATAGCTTTGTCTGTATAGTATGCCTTTGTTATAATTATTCGTTGTACGATACACTGATTATGTAGGCTTTATGTTGAGTGTATGAGTGTACTACTTTAGTCAAATTAATGCCGTCAGCAGTTGTGTAAATTTGTAAACTTCAAAAATAAGCAAATATAAATAAATATACACTCAATAAATAAAGCCTACATAATCAGTATATCGTACAAAGAATAATTATAACAAAGGTATACTATACCGGCAAAGCTATCCACGACGTCTTGTCCCATTTCCCAGTCGCTCGGGAGTTTTTTCACGCAGTCATCCATCTTGTTTTGAAATATTTGGAGCCAAAATTCGCATGCTCGCCCGCACCGGAAACGCGCTGCTATTGGATCACCCGGTCACGTGGCGGTTTTATCCAACGTGGTATGAAAGTAATACCACAGAAGACAGTTCACGCAATCAGTTGTGTACATCGTACTAAACTGTTGGATAATAAGTACACAACAAATTCGCACCAACGAGTTGTATACAAGGTTCATCCAACTAGATTTAGGGTGCGGTGTGCCCGCGCGGTCCGTATACTATATACATGCTATATATCTTTTTATTTCATAGTTAATAGATTATGATAATATACATAATAATAATAAAATAACACATATTATTATCTTGTTGATATATATACGGGGTACATATACAATACATTTTTACAATCAAATTATAACATAATAATATAGAAAGGAAGTAAATAATGGTAATAATAGCTAACATAAGCATTTATAAAAAAAACTGAGTATAAATCATTCACTATTATCCTCGATGTGAAAATGTTCGGACTAATTGTCTCAACATGATTATTGTCTACAGTGTGATTGGGTGATTTGAATCGCAAATGATGTTCAACTCTATGTAAATATATTCTTTTTGTTACAGCAATTAGAAATGTATATATAGTCCGGTCTTGGCGGTTTACAGTTAGTAGCGGACACCCCGCCAATCTTGCAACCACTAGCCACGTCACTGCTATAGCTTATCAGTTGGTTAGTAATTACTACCATTCCTGAAACACCCCTCCGTGCTAGCAAGGTGTTATTCAGTTAAATGTGTTTATAATAATATATACATGAACTAGATCCCATCCACATTTCGGACCAACTGCGGATCACAACGTAACTTTAAGATTATCTTATGACACCTCACACCAGTCTTAAAGTTAAGACCAAAGTTAAGACCATCTTAGGTTAAGACTTTGTTCGTGAAACGCACTTATGACTGAAGTTTGAACTTATGACCATCTTAAGTCCCAACTATATCATAAGTTGCCTTCATGAAACAGGGTCCAGGATTGAACACGTAAACTATAGTTGAGCAAAGTCAGACAGGAGATCATTAATGATGCGCCTGGAGCCATTATCTCAATAGGGGTCCGCACTAATAGCCTGAAATTCGACGTATGGATGTTAGTCAAGTCATAGATAAGTTGGTTCAGATTTTCTCAGAGCAAAGAATAATAAAGAGCGTTCGTGTTAGTCTATTTCTGATATAGTAATACAGAGCGCCAGATATGTAGAGGACACACATGTTGTCTCAACTTGTCTGGTGTGATTTAGGACGTTTATCGGTGGAGTTTGAGATGGAAAATGCAGTTTTACCGGCGCTGTGTGGAGCCAGTAAAACGGATATATTCCATCAGAAAACACACCGATAAACGCCCCACATCCCTCCATGCATACAGCATGTTTATCCACATTCTAAATCACACAAATAGCAAAATCATGTTATAGACATGAATATCTACCAAATAGTTGCTGCACTGGAAATGATTGACATTTTACAAACAATCCATATAACTTCCTCCCAGAAATTGTACTCCCCTCCATGACGATATATAATTCAGTCGAATTGAAATAAACCGAGCAATCCAAACAGTCCGGGAGCTAATAGTGATACCCTCCACAATAACTAAGCAACACCTATGGTGAAGTGTCATGCTTGAGTTGCTAAAGTCACAAATTTATATTTATTTGGTCTGATGGTCTATTAATGGTAATGCATCGTGACTTATGTACTGCCACAAATACTATAAAAACTAGTACTTAAAATGTGATTATGTATCAACTAAATGCTGTCATATGTTGACATTTTCTGAAGTATACCAAACGCGTCATATATATCAAATTAAACACGGTGATTGGGCCCTACTTTTCTTGCAGTATCTTGGGGATTGCTTTTATGACTAAGGCACAAGGGGTAGCGGAATATGAGCCAATTATAACAAATAGACCAAAATATCAAATTTTGTCCCATGACCTTGACATTAGTAATCGAACTTGACCCTATATGTCATAGTGGCTCAGTCCGTTTGATGGACTATTATTGGCGCTATTAGTTAACATCATTTCTTCAAACACAAGGCTCGTTAGTTCTCAACAGTGGCCTTTTTCAATTTTTCTCCAAATATTTGATGCCGTTGCCATGGAAACCTGATTTTATCCTGACACAGGAACCCCCCCCCCCCCATGAATAAGCAACATATCTTTAAAGTGTTATGCTTTAGTCACTAAAGTCACGATTAAACCCCTAAGGGACTCCACTATAAGGGATGTACTGAGTTGGTAATGGTGGCAAGATAAACTTTATTCTGTATAGCTGATTAATGACCCGAAGTCTGAACATTTTTGTATCACTAAAGGAACACCATTTATAGAAATTTCTTGTTGAACCGTTTCGGTTTCGACCTCAAGTTTCATTAGACATCAGTTAGATCCCCCCCCCCATTTCCCAAAAAGACATTCAATTGCGACCAATTCATGTAGTGGTTAAGACAGTCACGCTTGCGTTGTATTATTAAGTAATCAGCCAACAATTCGAGCGTCAGCACGACTCGCATCAAATTGTCTGTTGTTGATTGATCAAATGTTGGTTCGTTGATTTCTTTGTAATACAACACAAACCTAGTGTCTTAGCCATTAACATTCATATATAGAACAATAACGTACTTAGTGTAACTGATTTGGTCTTGATTTATCGTGGTAAACCTGGTTCGTCGTCTGTTCTACATTATATTAACAAGAATTGATTTCAATCATCTTTTGACATCTTATAGAACACAAATTGTGGCCAGACTGTAACTTCAATACGCACATTGTTGTGCGACTTCCAATCGGAAAAGTACGCACTTCTGTATAAAGGCGCCACAATGAAACATCGCTGACAATACATGCATTATAGATGTCAGAATAAAAATATAGCTCCATTAGTTGACATTACTGAATCCATTTATTTCACGGGTTCGCCGACGCGTTGAACCCTGGTTTATCAGTTCAATTCGCGGCAGCAAAGAAAGAGATTTCGCGCCATTGTTAAGCTGAAGCTTTCGCTAATTTTTAGTCGTTAGAATGGGAAAAATATACAAAGTTGGACTATTGTGAATTCATTTTGGGTAGATTTATTCCACATTGATTTGCGCAGATGAATGATGGTTGCTTCTAATCTTACTTCCAAATCATAATTCAAACGATGCTTCCAACGACAGTATTTTAAAGCATCGTTTATATATAAGTTTATGGTTATTTGAAGTACTGTGCACATACACTGTTAAAAAATACCGTCAGTTTAACAGTATCGGACCGTCATAATCCGACGGTTCCATACCATTTCATCAGTTGTGACGGTAAAATACCGTCGTTTTATGCCCCGCTGAAAATGGTAAAAGTTAAAAATGTGCGCGTTTCCAGGTTCATGCCGTCAAAATTCAGCAATATATTTATCGGCGACAAAATTATAGACGGCAGTGACTCCATACAGTATGAATTAATCTGATTCTGCTGATATTTAAAATGTATTATTAATTGTTTGTATTCAGTGCAATAATCGGGAATATTCATTCCGTCATCTCTGGCATCCGTAATTAAATTACGTTATTTTCGTGGGCTGACTTTTATAAATCACGAATTTCTTGCCGTGCTGAAAACGCAATTGTTTTTTTTGTGGGAAAATGTAAGCTATACACAGCATACATGTGTGGACTAATGTTAAAGCTGTCTGAGTTCGGTTCCTGTGTGAACGGACAAGTTATAAATATGCTAAAAACCGGCTAAATTATTGATATGTTCCACTAAATTGTGACAAATGGGTCACCCCCGGTTGTATTTGAGCTGGCTCTTCGAGCTGTCGGCTATGACTTGTCTTCATTCGTTGAAATTTACAGTATTGTGACTATCAAAACACTTACACAAGAGGATACAGGTACAATTGACAAAAGCTTCGATCTCAACCACTGGTGACAATACTATCAACAACAATAGCAGCAATTAGAATTGTAGTAGAACGAGAGAGAGAAGTGCGGGAGTCGCACCGAAAGTTGGCAGCGCCCGGAATCCAAAGCCGGTCACCCATCCAAGGACTAACCCAGCTCGACGTTGCTTAACTTCGGTAATCACACAAAGAGTCTAACGACCGTGGCAAGAGAATTCACCGGCCTTCTATATTTACAACGCGACCGCTACAGAATAATTAAACGCGATGAATGGAATAACTGTCCGGGACATACTTGAACTGTTCAATCCAGTTGACAGTGTTCTGATTGTTTCAAAGCGCATACATGTACATTTACACGAGAGGATATACTGTACACACCAGAGTAATTCACCACTGGTGACAATAATATCAACAACAGCAGCAGCTATTAGAATGTTTTGAACTGTTCATCCAGTTGACAAGTGTTCTGATTGTTTTAAAGCGCATACATGTATATTTACACGAGAGAATATACTGTACGCACCAGAGTAATTCACAAGAGCTTCATTGTCAACAACAACAACAACAACACCGTAAACAATTAACTGACGCCGCGCAGTGACGGATGATCACATATCTACAATTCCAACTTACAAGCACAACTTTACAATTACACGGACGAATTCATCCCATGTTCATCAATTTTCATTGAAACGTGTGGATATGAGACATTGTCGTCACTCGCCATATTACAGCTAAGTTATTATGACAATTGAGGACCGGGAGTGTACTATTGGTTGGATGTTCTTATCAAACTATCATTAACTGGCTAACTGATATGGATACTAGGTGTCGTGATACCAGTATACAAATTGCAACTATTACTCTCCAAACGAGTTCGCATCTACGTATACCGTTTCAGAAAACCAGATCGTTTTTCCGCATTCAATTTAAACTGTCAAAGCGCCAATGCACATTGGGATGACTTAAATCACCTCTTATACGAAACGCAAGATAACAAAAATATGTTTGATATAATAGCACTTCAACACATATGCACAGTTTGCGATGGCATAACTTATACCATGTCCAAATATCTCCCTATTGTATATAAATGCAGATCTGAAAATGATGAGAGAGGTGGTGTCGTTCTCGTCATAAGAGACAATCGGAGATTCATTGTAAGATACGATCTTGAAATTTTTATTCCGCATATTTTTGAATCGATTGTCGATGAAATTTTCATTGAGAACGTAAGTATTCTTTGTGCGTGTATTTATAGACCAAAACAGGGCACCTATAGATGGCCTTAATAGTTTTTTTTTGGAAAAACGGAGAAACTTGCATTCTATATGCGATCATCTGGAAGTAGGGTCCTGCTTATGTGGGATTTTAATATTGATCTATTGAAATCGCCATCGCATTTCAAAACGAATAAATTTATACATACTATGTTTTCGATGGTGTTAAAACTCACAAAAGTAACAGGGCACTATGTGAAGTTCCTCGACCAATTCTATAATAATAGCTACGATAAAGAAATGCATATGGAAATTATTCTCACTGACGTCTCTGACCATCTAGGAATATTTTATTTTGAAGATAATATTAAATCATTAAACTTTTCTTATTCCGATTATTTTCTAAAACATACATTGACTTATTTAATAGCGCATTTTTGCAGAAAATGTGTTCTCTGTTATGATGGAACTTGACCCTAACCTAGCATATACAACGTTTATGGATATATTTAAATCTGAATATGCTACTTCATTCCCACCGATCACTAAACGCCAACAAAACAAATTTATCAACAGAAACAAAATGACATGGTGACATATTTTCCTCATTTCGTCAAATACAACAAATCGCCTTTACATTATATAATTAAAGTCACATACTGTAATAAACAATGCAAGCTACAAATAACACTGTGAAGCATTTAATTGTATAAAATGAAACTGTAAAGTAGCATATTATACATAGGTCTTAAATGACAACAAATATAATAATAAGAAATCTTGGGAAATACTAAACTCTGTTTTGAATCGTGGCCACAAACAATCAATGCCTTGCAAAATTTATATTGGGGGACAACCCGGGACACACTGTTATATGAAAAAAACATTTCAGAAGCATTCAATGGATTTCGTACATGCACCGCAAATTACGTATGCTCTGAGATTCCACATATGTCACATATTATGAATCGGTCATTCGGCGTATTGCTCTGAGATTCCACATATGTCACATATTATGAATCGGTCAATCGAGACTGTCATTGTTCCAGAAATAAATGAAAACTACATCTTGACAATTAGACATATTGGTATTCTGCCTTCATTTTCCAAATTATTGGACCAGGCCGTATTTAATAGTCTAATTATTTTTTTTAAGAAGCGCAATATTTTATATGAACATCAATATGGATTTAGGAAGGTATACTCTACTATCAACCCGTATTATGTTTACTTGATGTATGCACCCAACTTAACAAAAAAGACTACAAATTTTACCGTTGCAGTTTTTCTGGATTTATGCAAGGCCTGTGACACCATGGACTACAATATTCTTCTAAAATATACTTGAACATTGTGGAATAAGGGGAATAGCAAATACATGGTTTAGACATTTTGTGACTGATCGAAAGCATTATGTATCTTTCGGTGAGATTGGATCTCATAACGAATGTTGATGTTGATTGAGTCCCCCAGGTACGATAATATTTTGGATCATTGCCATCGATATTAGCAAAGCCACATCGATAAAACTTATTGTATTCGCCGTTGATAAAACAGTATTTACATCAGACAATACTGTTAAACGACTGAAGCAAAAAGTCAGCATGAAACTTAATAATTTGTTCAAGTGGTGTTGTGCAAATAACTATTTCATGAAAGCTATGCACAAAGTATTGTTCAAATTGCTGTACTATTAAAAGTAAGAATGTCGCACAACTTAGCAACATTGAGCTTTAATAAAGTGTTATAATAATAGAATACCTACAGTTTTTTGTCTGAATACCTGAAACGTCTTATTCGTGTCTGGAAAGAAATTTGGAATTTTCAATCACGGCTTGCAGCCGCTCGTAAAAATTCTATATTTCTTTCAGACACTCATGAGATGTTTCAGGTATTCAAAAAAAAATTGTAGATATTCTCTATCTACTTTAGGGCGCGTACACATGAAGCTGCAAGAAAATATCTGCAAGAAAATATCAGGTAAAATTGCACACTGATATTTTCTTGCTGCAAAGATTACGCCCGTGAGAACGCGGCGGGTTAGACGGCGTTGATTGAGCTCAATCAGAACAGTATTAGTCATGCTGGTTCAAGTGAATTGCGTCCGGGAAATAACCTATAATCCATTTTGGCAATTCATAGCTTTTTGAAATTTCCAACTGTTGACATGTATTATCGAAGTCGGTGGGATTAGCAACGTTGCTGATCTCATGCATAAAGACCGTCTGCATAATGAGAAAGTGGTCACGTTATTTGGAAATTTGGAAATGTTATAATTTCATAGTCCATGTATATGTGGGGTGACAAATGTTATTATGGTTTTGTGGCAAATCGGATGACCCCACCCCCATTGAGACCCCATATGAAGTTTTCAGGAGATTGATGCTTGGTGCATGGGGCTGTGGTATACATTACGTTACCGAACTTACATGGGTGCATGTGGGGACATGAGACCCCCGCCAAAGTGGAAACAATATTAGTTGGAAATTTCACACCAACAATGGTTTGAAATTGTTCTTGTAGTCTGATTTTTCAACCATTAATGTATGTGGAATTCGTGGTTTAAGACCAACATTTGCATTTTTCCTACTTTGGTCAAATTATTGGTTTGGAATTTCTTCTAGGCCCTCCCTCCCCGGTGTCCAGTCAAAATTCAAGGTATGTGAGGTACCATATGGGAAATTCAAAGACGATGGGAGGTGTGTAAATTCAATTATGTGATCTTGGGTCTTTGGCCCGATTCAAGAGGGGGTGCAGTTGGAAATCCATGGACATCCTCCGTCAGCGGAAACCCTCAAAAGATATATATGTCCCACACATATCCATATAATAGCTCAGCGATTACGTCAAACAATCCAAAATGGAATTACGAAGTCATTGTTGAAACAGGCGATAATATTGATGGATCATAACTCGAGTGCGTGAACTGTTACCCGCGTGTCCCTTATAGAGATTAGTGAACGGATACCGATGGCCACCAATCAAGGTGAACACATATCACCAACTGGCGATAAAATATCAGCCCGCTGCCTTCGTCGGATATTTTCCGGTATTATTTATTTGATTGGTCAAGTAAGTCACATGGGGCATACCTGAGATTTTCTTGCTCGCCATGTGTACACACCCTTACTCACGAGGCACCTGGCTAATGTGATCTCCTGACATCCATGATCCACACACTAACCAAGTATAAGGATATATTTTCTTAGCCAGCCTACATCCATGGATATATTTTCTTAATCAGCCTACACCCATGGATATCATCACTCTGGCCTTCACCTTGCTCCACCTTCTCGGAACGGTGGAATCATTGGCACATAAATTCAACCGGATCCTTGGACTTGACGGCGTACACATACCAGGTGCGTTCCAAACTCACTCCAGAATCTACACAGAAACAAGGTGTGCTGGAGTTTGCATATTGAATGGGTGTGTGACCTTCGTCTATTATGCCGGCGACAAGAAATGTTATCTCTATGATACATTGCTGACGTCATCAACACCCAGCATCACGTTCCCTGGAGGAAGTGTGGCATATTCGACAATGGGCGACGGTGAGTACATATCTGAAGTAGAAGCATGTTACCTCGCCATGTCCTGGTACTCGCGGGGTTTACGCTGGGCAGTAACTTGTGTTGGCTAATTCTTTGGCAATTTAGATATTGATCAGAAACTTGTCAATTTAAAACAAACAAAATAAAAAACTAAAATTACTAGCACACATTCGTTATTGTGTTAATAAACATTCATGTGTGCCTTATGATAAACGTTTGACCAAACACACACGCAGCAGCAACTAATGTAAACTAATGTAAGGATTGTAGATAGATCTTCGAATATTCGGAAAGGTGATTTCTGACTACAGCCAAACTAAATTATCATTGGTCATTTTAAAACAAATCTGACCATTCCATAATTATCCAACGACAGCGTGCAATCTGGTACGCATGGTGCTGGAGATTATGAAGAGATCACATGATCAATACTCCCATGCATGGCAGTCGATGTCGACATACATGTACCCAGTTCAGTCGGTATTTCAGATAACCAGCACTGCTGTAAAACCAGCGTACATGTATTACAGACTTATTATACAATGTGATGTCCTTTTTGAACTGGGCAATTCGATCCGGTGTTCCAAATTAATATAGAAAGCATAATTCATACTCCCCATATTAACTGATAATCATAATGGACATGCCAAGTTCAACCGGTATTTCAGATTCCTTGATTGGTCTGGTAATTCAAGCATTGGACAAAGAACAAATGGTTGACAAGCTGTTTTGGTGTCATGTTGTCGATCAGAATCTGGGGAACGACATATTCAAAATCAGCTCGGGGAACATTTTCTAGAACTCTATGAATAAAAGTCCAGTTTATGGTTTTTATGAATAATTTACCATTCCTTGTGGAATCCATACTTGAATGACAATTATCATGACAGCCATATAATTATACTTTCCGTGTACACTTCGATTGTCAAAATTGAAAATAGCGGACAAAATGGCGATCGAAAGTGTTAAAATGTGAAAAATTTCGCTGAATTTCACCAAATTCCTTTCCATTTATGAGAAAACTATTGGTTTAAATGGCTATCTGTGTCAACATATGCCATTCTACATCAATGTCTGATAGTTGTAAGCCATGTCATGGGGATTGGACCACTCAGTCTCAGTGTCCCTCAAATAAGAAACAGATGTACTCAAATTTCGAAGACAAATCAGTTTTAGCAGCACTGAGACCATCACGTCCCAAAATAGGGACAACATGGCAAACAAAAGTAGCAAAATTGTGCAATTTTCGCTAAAGTTCACCAGCCTATTTGTAACACGTGGGTTTTATAGCATTAACTGTAAGACACACTTGCCCCCGTGTGGGTCTGGGTAGCATTTGTCCGCCGCCCTACTTCAAAGCATAAGGCTTCCGTAATGCGGTACCCTGTTTGCCACAGGGTACATACTGATTGGGATAGTATATGAGTCATGGATGTACTGAGGCGCATTAATATTACCAAATCTGATAATACAGTTTGTCATCCACAATGTCAATCCAAACTCGACGATTTTATGGCAATATATCTACCACGTCACATCGCACGCACGTCTATATCCATGCACAATATGTCATGGCACGGTGAAAGTATACACAATTTACAATGAATCGTCTCTTTGAACTGGAGGTGGTGTAATACATAGTATCATTACGATGGGTTATGTTGCACTGTTGATGCAGGGGAAGCAAATATATCGTTATTTTCCTGAGCGTAACGACGGCTGGATGATCTCATGGAATGGAGGTGGTGTAATACATATCTATCAACGTAATTCGCATGATCGCACGAGTTTCCAGGCGTATGATAATTCTCAGAATCGCACTATTGCAATCTGTCGACGGAACTATTTCATTCAGTGTTGTGTTAGACTGGTTCTCGCCGTTACTATTTTTACTTTTTCAATCACGACAATAAAGAAACAATAAGCGATCAATCGATGAGATGACTCATTCAAGTAGTTTCATTTCAAGAATATGTTTGTCGAGGCACAGAATTTAATTTCAAGCGCATCAATAAAGATGGGTCAAGGTCACTCGCGGATAGACGGGCAGTCTGATTGTTGCGTTAACCCTAAAATGCCGTTAAAACTCAATTAAATTCACATTTTCTGTACCGGAGATGTACGGTTGTGAGTCAACTTACTATGGTACGGAGATATGTAATAAAAATAGAACCGCATGAGTGTCTGGATTTTGATGAATTACGCACTCGATTTGTTGGCGGAACGCCGTACCTCTCGTGCGGAACTGCGTCCCGCACTCGGATGTATCGCTCCGCCAACAAATCTCGTGCGATAATTTCGTCAAAATCCAGACACTCATGCGGTTCTATCTATGTATCATTACGATGGGTTATATTGCAGTGTTGATGCAAGGGAAGCAAATCTACCGTTATTTTCCTGAGAGTAACGAAGGCTGGGTAATCTCTTTGACAAAGGATCTCACCTGGGTCCAAGCCAAGGACATCTGTTCCCAGAAAGGAGGACAGTTGCTTTCCATGAAAGATGCCACTTTTTACAGCAGATTCAACAAATTAGACACGGACTATGCAGGTATTTTCCAATCACTACATACACTTTGACATGACAAGGGATTGTAGCCACATAAAACCAATTTTAGAGTTGGATATTTCATGAAGGGGAACACTGGGGTTGGGAATTACAGACTAAAAACATAGATTCATATATTAATATATATACGACAAGTATATAGCATAAATTATGTTGTTCGCCAAATAAGGTCGGGTATACAATTGGCAAGTAGAAATAGTAAATACGACTATTTATTTAACGTTGTAATTCCACTAAATATTTGAGAGGAGCAAACGCATCACTTCGAACAGTATACGAAACCATTGAATCACTGTGTAAGAACTGTTACATCGGAAGTCGTTCTATCGCCGGTTTTGTGATGGTTCTTGACTGATTTGTTACGGTTCCTTATGATTAAAAATAATCATTTTCGGGACAAAATCACTCATAATTATAGATATCTTGAATGTATTATGCTTTCCTGAATGAACAGAGGCTGCAGAAGTGCCGTATTATCGAAACGTGAACTCTAGATCACAATTAACTCGGAATTAGCGAGTTTACGCGTAAATATAAACATGTTATAACTGAAAATCAAGCCACGTAAACGCAATTCCTTTATTTTTGGTGGCGTATAAAATATGAAACGCATTCTGAACACGAACACTGGGTGTAAAATATACACGTCTTATTCTTCTGTAAAATAGCTGAGAAAATATCCCGATAGCGGTTGATAATTTGGAACAGTAGCCTCATAATCAACACGTATGCGTGTAACGGTTCTGTTTCAAGCCAATCATGGCTGTGATGGTTCTTTACATAATATTTATTCGAACCATTTCTGCACGTTGGCCGAATATTGTCTTCTGTATCTGACATTTTAAACCATAAAATGACTGTAGCTTATGCCATTTACATAATACAACAGATATATTAAGAAATAATATAATAAATACATAATAATAATAGTAAGTGACATTAATTGGCAAAAACCAAATATTGAAAGTCCCGAGGGGTATACTATCATAACCATGCCTGCCTATATAAATACCAATGGTAATAGAACTCTACTCTCAGGAGATTATGAGATCTTATTCATTTAATTAATACAGTGCCATGATTGAAAGATCCAGGTGGGACAATGATTCGATGCCAGCACCAACATATTTCTTCCTCGAAAGACCCGCCTAAGGGACATTTACACATGGACGTCGCCCAGTCATGAACATATCTTATGACATCACGTTCAATCATTGATATGTAATGGCGTGGCCGGGGGATATGCGTTGTGGTGAGGGGCGGGGCTTGGACAGAGGGGTGCTTAATTGTGTATGCCCCAAACTTTGGTCAAATTTTTAAACAGTTACAAATTTCATACCTTACACTAGATTGGTTGGAAATTTCACACCAACAATATGTTGAAATTGTTCCCTTAGTTTGAGTTTACAACAATGACTGATGAAAGTCTCTCCTTATGTACATACACACATTGTAATAATAATGTGTTAGTTTAAAGTTTAATTGTCCGCCGCGCTCATTTAAAATAATATTAACAATATTCAATTCCGGAACTTCCGGTAAAATGGCGCTCTTGTAAGTTGTTTTGGATCGAGCTCCGATAAAAATCGGGAAATTATCGCAATTATAGCGGCATTATCGAACTAAAAACCGCCAAATGAATTAATAAGTTACTTAAAGAACTAATTGTGCCAACAATATAAAACAGACACGTTACGTGTCACCAAACACTCTCCGTATTTACGCGGCAGTAAGTCGAAATTGGAAACATGGCTCAAACGAGGTCGATGTCGACGGAAGAACTTGAAAAAGAATACGAGTGTAAAAACTTCGCGGACATAAGTACGTGTTTCGCCAAAATGCATGGATCATTAATACACAGACTAGAAGCTGTTGAAACTAAAGTTGAATACTTAACAACAAAAGTAAATTCTGTGGAAAAGAAATCAAAAACAGCCACAAAAGAGGTAAAAAAAATCAAGGAAGTTGAAATAAAGGACATTTGGGACAAACTTCGTACCTTAGAAGGAAAAAATTAGTAGAAACAACAGATGACATTCAGTTCTGCCAGGACACTCTTGAGGAAAATTTGAATGATGTAACCCAGAAACATGAAGAATTAATGGCATCGCACCTCAAGATTTATATCTGGGGAAGGAAATGGAACTTAGTTGTGAAAGGAGTAAAAGGGACAACTAAGGAAACATCAGATGAAAGAGACAGAAAATTAAGAGATTCTTTCGCCAAATCACTGTCTATAGCACGCCCGGAAGTAAAAGAGATGAAGTTCGCAGCATGCCACCGTCTTCCGACTGGTCAGGACAGTCAACCAGACATTATAGTTAGATTTGTATCGTTATCTGACAGAGACACTATTCTAAAGAAAGCAAAAAAGTTAACCGCAGGATGTGGGTATGGAGTTTCTGTAGATCGGCTTCCCAGCTTAAATAAACTTAGGAAAAAGCTTCTGAAGGAAAGATACGAATTACCGATTGAAGATAGGAAGAAGATGACCTTAGTGTACCTGAAAACCGAACCTTTCCTGAAATTGGTGAGAAAAAGAGATGGAAAATGATTCTGTGCATAAAAAAAACAATAAAAAACTGAACATAAGCGTCATGTTGATCTAAATAAAAAAAGTGCGGTATAAAATAACATTTAGTTTATATAAATACATGCAGCTACATGTATTGTTTGAGAAACATTCCACTTTCCTTACAAAGTATTATTGTGTACATTGATGTATTCATGTACACGTGTGTTTCGAAATATTCCATATTCCTTACAAAGTATTATTTTATACATATCTGTAGGTGCACGGCACATGTACGGGGAAAACATTCCACATTCCATATAAAGGATGATTATTATTTTACTTTACAAGTACAAATGCATATATGTGCACCAATGTGCTGTGTATTTTTTTTATACACAACATAATGTAAAGGTGATATACGGTATAGTGCCACACTATGAAATGCTTTGATATTTTCCTGATTAATTGGTTATATATGTATGTGTGTCCTTGCTATCCGGATAAAAACCAAATACAAATGAGGGTATGTGAGTAAGTCTTCATCCTTTAGGAAAAATGAGCTTTCAACTGGTATATGTCAACAATACATCCGTAAAGTAGAACTTGGGATTTATTTATAATTACTGTTTGCTGTTTGCTCTATATGAAATGTTTTGCTAATTAAAAAAAATTAATTTATAATTAATCATAATTATATACCAAATTAAATATCTAATCAGTTGTCAGAACATAGAGATTAAAAAGCTCATAAATAATTAATAATAAGTAAACACATTTCACTAGATACTTGCTAAGCTGAACTTCGTACCAACATGTACATGTACTACTTTATATAGTACATCTACATAAATAACAAGCCTTACCAAATCTTGTAAATTCTTTCAGCCTAATAATCTTTTCTATCAGGAAGCAGAGACACACATATTAAAAGTAGAGATGACAAATTGACAATAGGAGCTCGGCACAAGCAACACACAAGAGTGGAACAGAGTAGAACAAATGACACTTATATACATGTACATGTATATAGTACTAGTTGTTCTATCTCTGTTGATGGGAAATTGGCTTCTGCAAGCCAATGACAGAGTAAGTGCACCAGTGCAAATTAATTGGAGGTTAACTGCTACTACATGTATTGTTACTGTTATTAAAAACAAAAGGTCTAAATGTGAAAATGTAAATGCATACTTTCCAATCAAAATCTTTGCAGCAAATTATTGGTATAAAATAATCAGGGGATATTATTATTATGTCTAAGTTCACCATAGGTTCCCTTAACTGTCGTGGGCTTGCCTCTGACAAAGTGAAGCGTCGTGACCTTTTTCAAAAATGCAGAGAGCAATTTGATATATCAATTCTTGTAGACACACACTCATCGAAAAAAGTAGAAGAAATATGGAAAACAGAATGGGGATATAAAGCAATATTTAATTCATTCACAAGCTCCAGCAGAGGAATAGCAATTTTATTCAGAAATACTATAGACTTTCAGTTGCATGATACTATACGGGATCAAGGTGGAAACTACCTGATCATGGACATAACCATTCAAAATCAAAGATTATCGTTATGTGCCATTTATGGACCAAACGATGATGATCCAAACTTTTATCAGGACTTTTTTTCAAAAATTGAATTATTGGATAATGCAACTATTCTTATAGGTGGTGACTGGAATGTACCCCAAGAGTATGATTTGGACACAACCAAGTATAAACACAGGAATAATGTCAAATCAAATGAAAAAATCCAAGTGGCCAAACAAACACTAGATTTACACGATGTATGGATATTAAATAACCCAGATAAAAAGCATTTCACGTGGAAGGGACCTGGAAATAAAATGGCCAGGCTAGATTACTTTCTTGTATCATCTGACCTCCAATCTTTCATAAAAAATACAGATATACTCAACAGATATAAATCTGATCATAATCCTATATGCATAAGTTTTCAATTTATTGACCATCCAAGAGGAAGAGGTTTTTGGAAATTCAATGCCAGTCTATTAAGGGATGAAGAATATATAAATATAGTTAAAAGAACAATACATGAAGCTGTCTGCCAATATTTCCCTGAAAGTAAGGCAGGATCGCAAACAAATAAGTGATCAGTTATTCTGGGAAACACTTAAAATAATGATTCGGGGAGAAACCATAGCTTACCCATCTAAACAAAAAAAATTGAGAGATAAAAGAGAAAGAGAAATAAACAAAGTCATAGCAGAATTAAACTTAAAACTTGACAATGGCGATTTATCTGTAGAATCTAAATTAGATACACTCCAAAATGAAATTGAATCCATTAGAAATAAAAAAAAAACAAGGTATGATATTACGAACAAAGGCCAAATGGAAATTGGAAGGCGAAAAAGCCACAAAATACTTCTGTAACTTAGAAAAACGGCATTATACAGAAAAACTTATTTCAAAAATCATCAATCGCGATGGTTCTGAAATTACTAACTTCATTGAAATACTTAACGAACAAGAAAAGTTTTATAAAAATCTTTATAAATCTACTCTAGAAAAAATAGACTCTGATGCAATGGAAGGTAAATTATCAAATTCGGAATGTGCAACAGCCTTAAAATTAATGAAAAACGACCGTTGCCCTTCTTTTGGAATGATCTGAGACAGTATGTGATAAATTCAATAAACTATGGGTATTCCAACCATGAATTGTCAACCACACAAAGGTGCGGTGTAATTACATGCATACCAAAGCCTAATAAGAATAAATTTCTTCTAAAGAACTGGAGGCCTATTACACTCCTAAACGTGGACTTTAAAATAGCATCAGCCGCTATAGCGAACCGAATAAAAAATCATCTTTCAACGTTGATATCTAGCTCACAACTAGGTTTCATGTCAGGGCGGTACATTGGAGAGTCTTCCAGACTAATTTTTGATCTGATTCAACAATGTGATAAAAGGGATATCTCTGGCATTCTTGCAATCCTTGACTTTGAAAAAGTATTTGACTCTCTGGAATGGAATTTCATTGAAAAATGTCTCAAATTCTTCAAATTTGGGCCATCTATGATCAGCTGGGTCAAAACCTTTTATTCTAACATATACAGCTACGTTGTCAATAATGGTAATATATCCAAACAAATCAATATTAATCGGGGTGTAAGACAAGGTGACCCTCTCTCGCCTTACTTATTTATACTCTGTGTTGAAATACTTAGTGCTCATCTAAAGTTTAATCCAGATATAAAGGGTATCAATATAAATGACTCTGAATATACGCTAACACAGTACGCAGATGACCTAAGCCTCTTCCTTCAGGATGATCAGAAATCGCTTAATATTGCCCTGAACACATTCGATTCCTTTGCATCAATATCTGGTTTAAAGGTAAATTTTGACAAAACACAACTTTTATGGATTGGTGCAAAACGGGGTTGGGGCGAAGAATTAGCTACCGACAAAAATATCACATGGAACCATAGTCAATCAGTGACCATACTGGGGATTGAACTAGACCTATTCAGTGACAATTGTATAAGAAAAAACTATCAAAACAAGTTGAAGAAAATGGAAAACTTGCTCAATGATTGGTTTTTCAGAAACTTAAGCCTATATGGAAAAACTACAGTAGTGAAAACACTTGCCTTACCAATATTAACCCACTGTCTTTCAGTGCTGCCCTCACCCTCACCAGAAATGTCCGAAAAAAATCAAAAAATACTCTTTAAATTTTTATGGTCTGGAAAACCAGACAAAATAAAAAGAAATGTAATGATAAATAGTTTGGAAAATGGGGGACTAAAATTCCCCCATGTATATTCTTTCAGTAAAGCCCTAAAAATGTCGTGGATCAAAAAACTGTTGGACCCTCAAACAGAGGCTAGCTGGAAAACATTAATTATAGATGAACTAGACCCTTTAGGGGGTCACAAATTATGGAATATTCATAAAGAAGGACTAATGGTAATGAGCAAAAAACTAAATCCTTTCTGGAAGGATGTATTATATGCATGGTCATGCTTGGACCAAAAACCCGCCACAACCCCTGAAGAGCTTTTAAATGAACCATTTTTTTACAACCCAAATATTTTAATAAACCGACAAATGTTTATAAATAAAACGTGGATTATACATGGCATATATTTTTTGAATGATCTCAAAGATGAAACCATGAACCTTATGAAATATGAAGAATTCTGTAGACGATTTAATCTCTGTACTCCATTCACCACCTATCAAGGATTAATTTCAGCATTACCACACACATGGAAAGTAGGTATTATAGGCAACCGGGCAATAGGCACCGTGACCACAGAAAATATCGAAAAGCTTAAAAAATGTGATAAATCCTGTAAAATGTTCTATCCATTATTCCTGGGACAGTACGCCCAAACTCATTCCTTTGCGACGGCATTTTTGAAGGAACTATTGTTGATCATATACTGATACCAACCACTCTTATTCCTTTCACGAGAGAGGTCCATGTCTTAGATGATGACGCAATTAATGTGTCAAATCACAGACCGGTTACTTTGAGCATGAACGTTGGATTACGAGATGGTCATAAAACAGAAGACACCGAAAAACGCGTTATCGTAGACTGGAAAAAAGCTAAATCTCAGCCGGAAATCCTTGAAAATTATAAACAAATACTTGATTCGGAATTAAAGTCATTTGACAAATTAGATAAACAGGAAAACGATGCATGCATAATATATGATTCAATTGTAAATGCAATATCAAATGCTTCTCAAACAACCTTGCCGAACAAGAAATATAATAAACGACTGAAACCCTTTTGGAATGAACACTTGAAAACTATGCATACAAATATGCGGACTCTCCGAAAAATTTGGGTGAATGAAGGCAGACCTCGCGCGGACACTCACTCAGAAAGTTACACGAACTATAAACTTGCGAAATGTAATTTCAGGAGAGAATACAGAAAAGCCTCTGTTCAATACTTGGCCGAACAAAATAATGAAATCGACGAACGCGCACAAATTGATCAGAATTATTTATTTCGCGTATTACATACCAAGCGTCAGAAAAATCATCTAGATATGAACGCATTTTTCTCTTATGGTGGACAAACTCTTCGGCACGATAACGAAATCGCGGAGGGATGGGCTTCCTATTTTGAGAAATTATATTCGCCATTGTACAGACCTGCGTTTGACAATAAACACTTCAACTACGTGAATGAATTTGTCACGCGAATAACCACCAGCGACCACACGAATTGCTTTCTGCTTACCGCAGCCTGAGCTTTGGCAAAGCAACTGGTTGGGATGGCATATCGAACGAACATTTGATTTACGGAAGCCAGAAGTTAACACAGACGGTATCGAATCTCATGACAGTCCTGATTCAAACACAAACGGTCCCACCACAGATGAAACGTGGTGTAATCATAACATTACACAAAGGTGGTTCGAAATCCAGAACTGACTTTGATAGTTACAGAGCTATAACTCTCATGCCCACTCTATACAAGCTTCTCGAAAAGATTTTACAATCTCGAATAGAACTATACGCTCCAAAATTGCTTGATATACACCCGCTTCAACATGGCTTCCAAAAGGAAATTAATGCAACTATGACGTCATATATAATGAAAGAATGTATTGCGTATGTATCCGAAAGTAAACAAAAGTTGTATAGCCTCTTTTTAGACGTCTGGAAAGCGTTCGATACTGTATGGGTTAACGGATTGTTATACAAATTGCACACATGCGGATTCAGAGGAAACTTATTTCGATTGATGCGCGATCTTCTGATCAATGTAACCTGTTCCATTCGTCATAACAACGTTTTATCCAGGTGGTTTGATGTGCGACAGGGAGCCAGGCAGGGAGGAATCCTCTCGCCGTTGTACTATATGATATACGTTGACGAGTTGATACATATCCATTGCAAACTCGCCGTTTGGTTTAAACATGCTCGGTGTAAATTGTACGTCTCCGACACATGCAGACGATATGGTTCTGCTGTCTCTCAACAAATCTGGTTTATCAGCACTATGTGATATTTGCTACGATTACAGTAACAAATGGCGGTATCGATATAACCCAAATACATGCGCTGTAGTGGTATTTAATGAAACTAAATCCGAATTTTCGCGTCAGGATCGACTTTGGAACCTTGGTACCTCAGATGTCAAAGAAACCACTAACATAACTCATTTGGGCATTTATCTTGATAAGTATGACTTTAATGGAATATTCACAGAGCATATATGCGATAAGACTCGTAGCACGTTTATGATGCTCAACAACGCCGGCCTTTACCCGGGTGGTATGACCACAACAAGTTGCTCGTTGATATATTCGTCGGTGGTCATACCTAAAGGGTTGTACGGGTCTGAACTTCTCTGGAATTTGAACCAAAAACACGTTGATCGCCTGGAACGAACACACAGATTCTGTTTAAAGTATTACCAGGGCCTTCATCGTCGTACAAAAACGGTTATTGCGCGAGGATTAGTCGGAACCTCGTCTATGGTGTCACTTATCGAAAAACGTAAAATGTCATTCTTCGGCTATTTGTGCAACTTAAAATCTTCTAAAACTGTGAAACAAGTATTTCTCACGCGCTTATATCAGTACATTGTTGGCACTACATGTTCATCATCAAGTTACATGTCTGACATCATTGACACTCTTAACAAATATGACATGACCGAAGCTCTTGAGAACTACATAGAAAATTCAATATTCCCTAAGAAATCCACATGGAAATGTGCCATAAACGAATCATGGTCAAAAGTTAATAGAAAATATTGGGACATGAGTGTAAATGAGGATACTCGACTTGCCAGGTTCTCTGCCGTCCATCCAACGTTATGCATGTCCCGGCTATGGGACAATTGTCGCATATACCCAGCCCATAAGAAATCATATCTACTTATTGCACGCCTTATTTGTATCCTGGAAACAAATGAGGAAACCTGCGTATTATGTGACAACAAATATAAAGATATTGTAAAACATGTCTTAATCGAATGTTCTTCCATTTGCGACTATCGAAATACCTTTGAATTCGAGCTACTAAACTTGTTTCATGTAGACATTTATATGCAGTTTGACAAACTGGATGTAGAATCCAAAACGCGCGTTCTACTAACAGGTCTACATGAAAAAATATACTGTGCTCCCGAAGAAGAAAATAAACTAATAGACTTTTTCGTGAACAAAGCTGCATTCCTCTGGAGAGTATATGTTGATCGACTGACGCCAAGTCCTGACTAGTTCTCCCAAATCTTCATATAAACTCGATCATAACATGCAGTTATAAGCGTGTTCGTAATTGTTCATATCACATGTATCTGTGTATTGTTTTACCAGTAAGTACATTAGTCTATATGTATGTATGTCTGTCGTGTGTTTGTTTGTCTCGTATGCCTGCTTGTCTGACTGTCGTATGTATGTCTGTAAGTACGATATGGCTGTATATATATATATATATATATCTATATATATATGTGTGTGTATATATATATATATATATATATATATATATATATATATATGTGTGTGTGTATATATATATATATATATATATATATATACATGAGTGGTGCTGGGAAATGGTCGGCTCCGAGTTGGCAAGACTGCACAAAGGCATTGGCGTTTGTGGGTCTTCCAGATAGAGAGATCCCTGAATTGGGTCCAACTCCGGCTTGGTCGTCTCGGATTATGCTATTTCTCTGTATGTAAGTACGATATGGCTGTAGAATGGAATGTCTACCTTTTGTAGTGCATGAATGTGTGTATATGTGCATGTGTAGTTGGTTCATCATACATATTGAGACATGTGTTGTAGATATGTTTGTAATCTTAATTTTTGTTATATACTGTGTTATGTACCAAATTGTGTTTGTTCTAATAATATAAACATTTATATATGAATCTCCATATATGGAGGATAATAAAGATATATATATAGGCACCGTGACCACAGAAAATATCGAAAAGCTTTAAAAATGTGATAAATCCTGTAAAATGTTCTATCCATTATTCCAGGGACAGTACGCCCAAACTCCTTCCTTGTCACAGAAGAAATGGGAGGATAGACTCGAGAGAAGCTTTACAGTAGAAGATTGGAAAAATAATTACACCAAAACAGCTAAAAGCACAAATGACACAAATCTTTTATCATTTCAATATAAAATCAATCATGATATTCTGTACACAAATACAAAACTCTTCAAATGCAAACTATCAGAAACCGAAATGTGCTCTCTCTGTTTCACAGGGAGAAAAACAATTTTACATCTGTTTTTCGAATGCTCTGTCACTAAATAGATATTGCTAGAACTCCAGCAGTTGTTGAAAAATAAATGTAACCTCGACTTGAAAATCACTTCGGAGAAAATAAACTTTGGTAGTGACTCAGTACATACAGTAACTGAAAATGTAATGGATATTTGTATCCTATTATTTAAAAAATATATCTATTCCAGTAAAATACGGGAAATTGAGCCAAACATTAAAGGCCTGTTAGAATGGATCAAGAGCTACAGAACTTTGGAAACATATACAAGACCAAAATGGCATATCTAAAAATGAAAAACTCTTTCATAGTAGATGGCTAAAAGTCGAAGATCTTTTTACTAACTAGTGGTCACGGTGCAAAAAGATGCTTAACTACAAATTCAATTTAAAAACAAAAAAAAACATAAACCGAATGCCTTAGAAGCTGCCCACCTACATTTAACAGATTATTGTCTTTTTAAATGTAACTGCACAGATGTGAGGTGAACTTTGAACACAAAAGTTTCATAAGAAATTTGTCTATTTTTTTCTTCACAGCCATGTAGTAGCATTGAGAATGACATTCATTTGTTATATTTACATTCCCACATGTACATATTCCTTACAAATTAAAGGACTGATTGAAATTTTAATTGCAAAATATTCCGCCTTGTTTTATATTTTTATATGCATATCATCACACTGGCCAACTATTAATTAGATGCACATTGTGTACAATAAAGTATTATAAATTATATTTTATAGTGTCATGCAGGAGAGTTCACGACAGTTAAAACACCAAAACAAACAAAGTGGTTAAAATGGGGAAAACACTTTATTCAAAATAAATAATCTGGCCCCTTTAACCCCTCTAAACATAAGACGAATTGTAATTTGTTTATTCACCACCAATTGCAATTTGTGAAAACCCTTATAATATGTATTGATATGTATGTTATATTTCCATGTTTATGACCGAATAAAAATTATAAAAAACAAAAACAATATTCAATTCCTATCTAATCATCGGGGCCGACTTCTCTCAGGTCGACGTCCCGTCGGGTCGTCTTCGTGTATGAGTCTTCATATGGGTAGACTTCACATGGGCCCGACTTCACTCTCTTGACCAATAGTCACATGATTTTGTAAAACTTCCATTGGCTGGTTGAGTTACTTTTAAAGGTTTGGTATTGGTACCCGTATTTACATTCAGGAATATCCCTAAGGATGCGTGACTACTCATGCCCAAGACCAGTTGCCCCGGGGTGATCTTGCATGTTCGGGGCGATTGCTATAGTAAGTCAAAGGCGGGTAACCAAATAATTTTTGCTTTCACTTCATCCAATTTTTATTTATTTAATATTACAAAAGATAGCCTTTACTAGTATAAAAATAATGATCCCCTCTTAAAGGCGAGTGGATACAATTAATTGCATGATTGGTTGCAATCAGGTATCTCTTAACAGGAATCTGAGTGGCATCGCTTCACTGTCTAGAGGCTTAGAAGTTAGAACAAACCCTAAGTGATTGCCGGTCAGACTATCCCGAACAGCAGAACAAGTGCGAAAAAGAAATAGCGAATTATAGCACCTGACCTATATGATCATTATCCAACAAGCGGATGCCCAACATAAACTTCATAAATTGCGTAATCAGAACAATGTATGGATGTCAACGAACTTGTAACGTCTTATTTTTTTGCTTTTGCTGATTAAAATGCATCTACGAAAATAGACAACATAAAATACAAGATAGATAACTCTATATATCCCGTCTGCGCTCACGCTTCCGAAGTGCAGCGCTATGAATTTACACTAGTTAACCGGCGACTGATTCATGGCAATGTTGGGCCTGCAAAACGCGTTATTTTTCAAACTACCTGGCGACTTGGTGAATTTGTATAGGCGAAACACAGGTTATTGAATACGCATAGGAAGGCAGTGTAATTCATAGAACTTGTTGACAATGGTGCAAATTTCAACGTAATGCATATTTTGTTGTGTTTATCTTTGGTTAATTTCACGACATGGTCAGTTTGAACTATTATCTTGCCAAATATTAGCCATAGTATTACCCATGTAAAACCAATTAAATTGGGAGAGAACCGACTCGATCAGGAGAGAACCCAAACAAATATCAAAATTAGCGGTTTTCGTCGTTGTTATGCCAATGGAAATTTCGTTATTATGACGCTCGTTTGGGCGACCGTTTGTGAGGGGAGTGGAAAAATTAATCGAATTATCAGCTAAATGGCTCCAAAATTGTGTTTTAACTGTTAAAAAGTCGCGAAAATGTTTAATTTTGATCATAAGGAACCGTCACAAATCAGTCAAGAACCATCACAAAACGGCGATAGAACGACTTCCGATGTAACAGTTCCTACGCAGTGCATTGGATTGTGATGTTGTAATTCAAATAGTATCTGATCACATCCTAAGCATACCACACATTCGGATTATCCTGTTAAATTAGCCTCAATGCAGCATCCAAACGTTGACACCCGTGATAAGGAACAATCCGTTCAGTTGCTGGTGCTCAAACAACAATAGTGTTCGCTGTATAGTTCAAACACGAACATTCGCTGGAGATTTGAATATTACCATACTTCATTTTGCAATATGTTTGTTTGATATTCCCCTGTCCAATATAACAATAGAACTAGGTAAGTTAGTAATTAAATTTTTTCGTCTCGTCCGAGAAGCCACTGGATTGATTTAATAACGGTGATTGATAAAATTGTCCTAACACATTGTGTGGCTTTAAATATTTTCTAATTGCATGTCACATGTAAGAAAGTAGGCCAGGGCACGGAAGATCGAAACTCTTCCAGGTCTTGGACTGAATGCGTGAATGTAATTAGTCTCATCCTGTGTTGTTGTTGTTATTCTTCTTTATCAATAAAAAATTAATACAAAAAATATTTATCACATAATTTGGCCATAAAAGCAGTTTCATAATTATCGGTAATAGACACGTTTAATATCAGCGCGTGCGATGACGTCACGGCGTTCTTCAAATAACTTGCGGTCGCTGTAGTTTATGATTGTTGTTTTCGATGAATATTTTGCGTTGCTTCGGGTTTATTTGATCATGTGATAAAAGGTATCTCACACTCGTCCTATTTTATACGTAATTTATCAACCTCGTCCTCTAAATTCTACTTGAGCCTCGGTAAACCACCGCTCAAATCGAATTTAGTGAACTCGGTAGATAAATTCCGTATAAAATAGAAACTCATGTGAGATCCTCTATATATATAACAATAGATCTAGGTATATAAGTAATTTAATTTTTCCGTCTCGTCCAAGACGCCACTGGATTGATTTAATAACAACCTGTATTGGTTTTAGTCCGTCTCGTAAAGGAAGCCACTGGATAGATTTAATAATACCCTGTGTTGGATTTAAAGGACGCCACTGGATAGGTTTAATAGCGGCCTATGTTGGTTTTAGCAATGGACAGATTTAATAACAACCTGTGTTGGTTTTAGACGCAACTGAATAGATTTAATAACAACTTGTGTTGGTTTTAGACGCCACTGGATATATTTAATAACACCCTGTGTTGGTTTTAAAGGACGCCACTGGATAGGTTTAATAGCGACCTATGTTGGTTTTAGCACTGGATAGATTTAATAACAACCTGTGTTGGTTTTATACGCAACTGAATAGATTTAATAACAACCTGTGTTGGTTTAGCACTGAATATATTTAGTAACAACATGAGTTGGTTTTAGACGCCACTGGATAGATTTAATAACAACATGTGTTGGATTTAGACGCCACTGGAATGATTTAATAACAACATGTGTTTTAAATGACGCCACTGGATATGTTCAATAACAGCCTGTGTTGGTTTTAGATATATTTAATAACAATCGGTGTTGGTTTTAGATAGATTTAATAACAACCTGTGTTGTTTTATATAAGAATTAACTGTCATGTGGACTATTTTTATGGAGATGTAACCGTGAGGTAAGTGGTCATAACTTACCTCACGGTTACATCTCCATAAAAATAGTCCACATGACAGTTAATCCTTATATTTATATACATTTAGCGAAAAAGCCACTTTTGTAAATGTATTTAAATCGAAAAGTGTATCGTGACAAAAACAGCCCAAAATACCCAATAGCACCCTTGGCAAAAGTTAATAGGAACAATTTCTCTTCATATTGAAACCCTGCGCGAGTCCAAATGCGCCCAAAACATTACGCGCTCGTCTTTCCAAACCCAATGACGTATCGATGTTGTTATGAGCTTGGTGTTATTGAGCCGTTGCGCATTCACCGAGAAATAACTGCAACTAGCCACGTGGGCGCCGACCAATCAGAATGCTGGATTTAGTGATGACAACAATTAGTATGTAAATATATAGATTTAATAACAACCTGTGTTGGTTTTAAATAGATTTAATAATAACATGTGTTGGCTTGTGTTGATTTCAGGCTCAAAATATATATCTCGATCCATGTGCATGATTATTGATGATGGCACATGATAATGAAGTGATATAACATTCAGTTAGTCCAAATATTGTTATGAAATTTCAATTGTGTTGTCGTGTTAAAGCCAATTCAAAAGGCATACTTTTACTGTAATGTTGTGATGGTGTTACGAGTGACATTTGGCTGTATACTGGAAGCGCGATCATAACGTTGTCCACAAAAACAGTACGATAGTGTTTTTGGCACTGTAAAATTCAACTATAATAGTTAAATATGATTCACGATGTGTACGTCCGTGTTGATTAAAGGCCGGGATCGTATCTTTCGAATAGGCCTTGATGTGGCATAGACATACAACAATTATGCATACAATGATTTAACGCATTTGTCGACCTATTGCTTACCGTGGGAACTGGATCGTCGTCGCTATCGTCTTCGCCATCGTTTTTGTCGTCATCTTATCTGATTTATACATGTACATCATATATAGGAAACGTAACGATTCGGTGATGCACATGAATTCAACATATCCTCGTGCAATTAGGTTAATATTAGACTGATTTGAATATGAAATAATCCCAAAGTTATATTTTACCCGTTGTTCCATTGAATGGCGTGGGCCGCAGCGAAAACACATTGTAAAGATCTTACATCCGGTAAGTCGTGCCGATGAAAATGGTAGATTAAATGGTACCAATATGTGCTTATTTCGTATGGAAATAGCCCCACATTGGACTGTTTTAACACCCGCGTTTTATGTCCGTTTATAGCGTATACTAATGTTAAATAATTCCAATATCAGCTTCCTTCTATCATTAAAATAAGCCCGCTATATACTTATTTTCACGAGAAGAGGCTGATGTATCATATATTGTCAGGACTTCTGAGACCATCTGGTACCGATCGTTATTGGGTGGGAATGAATGATATAGATGTGGAAGGAACATGGAAGAACATCGATCTATCAATTACCAGCTTCGTCGGACACATCGACCAACCTAGCAACGTGGATGGTGCCGACTGTGGGGTACTGTTTCATTGGGACGGTTACGCTGACCAATCATTCAAGTTCGGAGATGCTCAATGCATTTGGTTGGAGCGCCACATTTGTTCATTCAACTCCCACTGAAAAGACCAGGACGACGTGTGGAAGGGGTGGGTGGTGTGACAGAAAGTGCTTCATGTTGTTGTGATGGACACGACTTGTTTCTTATTAGCTCTTGTATTCGTTAGCTTATTATTCTAGCATTTTACGATTGTTCACCGACATGGACGCCGTGATTAACCATTTCATGACGGGAGAAATTGTTTCAGTATGTTCATCTCAGTCTGTCTCAGCTACGTCTTCACTCTCATCAAAATAGTCCTCTAGTGTTTATTCGTCTTGATAGCCAATGATATAGCACGTTGTTCATCGCCACATCTTGATCTGGATATAAGATTATGGATATCATCCATAGTACCTTTGGAATATACTGTATCATAGTGTAGCCGGAGTGAACACCGAATAAATCTTGTATATTATGCAATTAATTATTTTATGTCCATATACTCTAAGTTCGTGTAAACTTTTGCATCGGCTTCTTGATATGGCAATCCATTTTATATGTACTTAATTACTTTCGTCTGCCGAATATCTTCGTTTTGCTCTGCACGCTGCCATCAGGTCAGCGAATGCTTCTCCCCCATCGACGGCATTCTTTCTGGTATATCAATGACTCGTCTCTTTTTTGACGTTAATTGTTAACATAATATCCGTGACCATCGGTAGTTTTCTTTTCTCTGACGTGTCTCGGTTCAATGGACAATGGTGTGACTATGAGAAACTTTTTGCCAACTCATCTGGAAGTTATTACGGAATTTGCTACAATTGTCTTGAATGTTTCAATCCAACTACGGTATATGTGACAATTGTTGATATTGTTGTGATACATTTCTATGATACGCCTGTGGTGTGCAACCGCTGAACTCTAGTAAGAATCAAAACATGAAGCCATGCAACTGACTGGACAATTGCATAAACACATTTAGGCCAATTCAAATGTTTTACATTTACATATTAAAATTCAAGTGATAATTGTTATAGCTTTGCTCCTTTATGTCTTGGAATGAGAGGCACATTTCGTATGATTCAGATTGGTAGAAATTAGTATTACTTGTAATTGAAAAGCTCGCTTGAAATAGCAGTTTAGTATACTGAGAATATGAATGCGATAGTATCCACAAAACACTCTTTCTGTGAGCTGACCATTTGTTTATACACCAGTAAAGCACGTAAAGAGTGTACGACAAACAAACTTCTCAATACCGTCTGACACCGTGGCGATGTTTTTGGGAGAGTGATTCACGGTGACCCATTCAACACCGACTCGTGAGTGGCGAAGATTAGTGAGCGCTATGACATACATCCGTCATTTTATGCCACCGCAACGCGTATGTTTGGGTGCAAAAATCTCAATAGCAATGCCATACATCAACACATGTTACAAGTTACACACACGTGTGGGTAATCCTTGCTATTATTTTATTGTGCATTACGTCAGGGGGAGGTCTTGCAGACACAGGGTTGAGACATATATTTTCCGCTACCTGACCACCAACCCACCCTCTGTGCAATATTTGATCTTGTTCATGGCCAACATTTTGGGACCCACCCCCAAATTAGTAAATAAATCAGAATAATACGAAACAAAAAAAAATTATACCAGCCTGGTTCTTTCCAGCAATTAGTATTTAGTCCAACATATTAATACCACCCAAAATCTGAGTGAATATATAAAGATATGCATTATGTATATGGACCCATAACATTCACCTAACAATTCTAATGGTGCATGTGGACATAGTATTCAAGTTTCTTGGCCGATGCACTCCATGTGACATCCTAATGAAATGGGCAGTATGTCAGTGATTTTATGATTGCGTATGTGTGGTTTACAATAATATACAAAATATAATGGTTTTGGTAACCAGTGACTGCTGTAAAAGGCTCAGACGGCAAGATTATATTTGCAATTATTTTGTTGTAATTTTATATTGTTGACATGCAGGCGTCACAATTTTTATTAAAACTGGGTTTATGTTTTATGTACAGGGACGTGGCTAGAGGGTCTCCGTTGGGGTGTCCACTTTAGGAATTTCCTACTGCACCCCACCCCTTGAATCCGACGACCAACCACAAGTTTTGCATAATTCAATTTGCACCCCTTGCACATCAATGCTCAGGCATAATAGCCAATATATTCACAAACCATGCACTGCGAAAATAATTTCTTAATAAGAAAATAATTACTTGAAAGAAGAAATATTAAGAAAATAAATCTTATTTTGAGAAATATACGCCTCAAGTCTGCTACGTCAAGAACATTTAAGAAAATCCCACCAGACAAGAGATAGTTTTCTCAAATAAAACAGATTTAATCTTGAAACAAGACACAATTAAGAAATAATTATTTCATTTGAGAAACAATTTCCTTACTTAGAAAATGGCTTCAAAAGTGAAATATATATTTCTTGTTTTTTCTTGTTTCAAGATTAAGTCAAGAGATATTTAAAGAAATAATAGAAAATATTTATAAACCAAGAATTAATTGTTATGGTCAAATTACTGCTATATTGGAATAACTGTTAAAGTCCAATGAGAGCAAAATTGTGATCCAAACTTTATGATAGACATTGGAAAAGGTCCAACCTGTTGATTAAATATTCTGAAAATCATATTCATACTTAAATATTTGAACTAATACTACAGCTTGGATTATATACTTTTGTTGACAAATCATTGTAACAGTTTTGTTTACATAACAATAGTTTCAACAGATGTAATTTTGTTATTGGAGAACTATCAGTAAGTTTTTTTTATCTATTTCTCAATGTTCTTAGTGCATGGTGACACCTTTATACAATTTTATTAAAATATTGTTTGCACATTATAGTGGGTTCCATTGAGGAGGTCCTGCCTTGAAATCTCCAGTTGACGGTATAGCCCCCCCCCCGGACTAGACAAACCTATCTGGTGCCTATTTGCATTGAACCTTTTAAACCGGTACCTCAAGCTAGCAGACAACCCCCTCATATAAGGCTGGAAGACACTACACATTTCAAACCAAGGGCATTTCCTCAGAGTTGACTCTCTTGAATGATGAAAGCAAGCACAACGAAGCCACGTATTGAATGTTTAGAACACGAAAAAGACTATATCTTAGCAGAATGCATGTCTCAATAAAATAATAAAATATCTAATTTATCCATAGTTGAATTTCATTTGGCTTTACATGGTTGCATTCAATATCGTTTTAGGTAGTTTCCAGACTAGTTTAAGTAAAATATCCATCAAATGCTGTATTCAACTTTGCTGTGTACACAACAAATTCATGCAATGACCATAAGAAATGCCACTGGATAGATTTAATAACAACATGTATTGGTTTTAAAGGACGCCACTGGATAGGTTTAATAACAACATGTGTTGGATTTAGCACTGGATATATTTAATAACAACCTTTGTTGGTTTTAGACGCCACTGGATAGATTTAATAACAACATGTGTTGGATTTAGACGCCACTGGATAAATTTAATAACAACCTGTGTTGGTTTTAGATATATTTAATAACAACATGTGTTGGTTTTAGATAGATTTAATAACAACCTGTGTTGGTTTTAGATAGATTTAATAACAACCTGTGTTGGTTTGTGTTGGTTGCAGGCTCGAAATATATATCTCGATCCATGTGCATAATTATTGATGATGGCACATGATAATGCAGTATTTAACATTCATCACGTGGCACCCCAAATGTCAATATAACATTTGATTTTACCATCTTTACTTGAATTGGGTGAGTTCACAAATACTATATTTCCATGCATATAAACACAATTATACATAATCATTGGGAAATTTGTGAAAAATATACTGTATAATATGCAAGCATATGTATACTAGAAGATAGCGCACAAACTAGTACTTCTGCGTGTCAAATATCACACAAACCAGTATATACCGGGTATACTGCGAATTGAATTCTTTAAACATATTGGCTATCATACAGCCATTTTTCGTCAATGAAACGACGTTCGTATTTTCAACTGACATCTGAATGTTACCTTGGATGACCTCTTAAAAGCTCACAAAATTGTTTGTAAGTTCTTAACAGGTTTCTAATCCTAGCAGACATACACTTATGTACAGCTATACTTAAAAGTAATTGACAATATCCAATGTGGTCTCACCCCGGTAACATCCAATACAGCGGTAAGGTTACCACTCCAATAATGCACGTACCCCGGTCACACGACGATGCATGCGGTCACGGTTCGCGAAACTGGGTTGATTTTTATGCAAACTATACTAAGCAGACTTGGTGTTATTTATAGCTCCGCGTACCTATTTTTCTGTGTACCTAAGACCAAGTCAAGCCCTGTTCCATGTGTGAGGTACGGCTATACTCAAAGCAATTGGCCACCTCTTAATGTAGTGTTACCCCTTTCATACTGCAGTATTAAAGTTATAAAGCACATTAACCTCCAACACCTCGGTAAGGTTACATTTTCAACACTGCATGTACCGCGGTTACACCGTATGTGCATGTGGTCACGGCTCGCATGCATGCAAATAAAATGCAGTGTTTTTCCTTATATATGTGGAACGGATGGCCTTCGTTATATAGTATTCCAACTATAGGACATGGGAACGCTTGATATAAAATCTGTATTGTATATAGGGGTGAAATGTAGCACACCATGAACTTTGAAGTTGCCGACATTGTTTCGGCTGTCTGTTTATAAACTCCACCCATCGCCTGTTGTCAGGCCGCATTGATTGGTATTACACAAACAGCCATGAAAATACAATTTAGTGATTCATCTTATACATGCATATATAAGTTCATTTAACGAGATCCTTGTGGTTGTATTAAAGTGATGTGAAACACTCCGGTAGGGTGATTTAATAGAAATGGAGAATAATCATGCTCAAAGTTGTTCTTTTTACGAATATTAATCAAAACTGCCAACACACACCGTCTTTCTGATAATTATTAATTAAATGCACTGACTCTGGATGGCGAAACCATTTGTGTTTGTCGCCGATTGTTGCGTCCCGAATCCAGATGTATATGTTTACAATTGAGCGTAGTTTTGACGATGTTTTCTACTGAGTGGTATGGTAGATTTCTTTGTAATTTTCGGCAATGTTTGTAGAATGCTTTATTATCCAGGTTAGCATAACACCTGAATACTAATTTATCAGTTTCACAAATCCGAACAAGTCGATAATATTTTTTACTATTAGCTTTACTTACCTGAATAATACTTTAAATCATATCAAGTGTTTATCTCTGGCCGTGAAAATTGTCAAAATGGACGAACCACGTGACCTTGCAGCTGCCGATGGTATGTAAAAAACAATACGATCCGGAACTGGATCTGGATGATTACGCAACCAATTTGGTATGATAGGACGGGCGGTGGGCGAAGTTATAGCGGACGAAATTAAACGCATCAAGTACTGAACACCGAACATATTTAATAAGCTGAATGAAACAATAAATTGATAAGACACCACCAACAGAGACGTGAAAACAGTGCGACTGGGGTGTCTATACCGCTTTGGTCAAAATGTTCATTAGTTGAAAATTTATGACTGCCACATTAGTTGTAAATTTTACACCATATATGATCATATATAACACTTAAATCACTCACCACGTTTTTGAAAGAAATATGTTTGTATAACCATTGTTTATTTATGTAACACTCTCATGGCGGGAGTTGCGCTGGTGCAGCATTACAATCCATGTGCCGGAGCATTCTCTTATATGTGAGTCATTCATATGGAGCCTCGCATCATATATAAGAGAATGCACAGTCTTACAATGACATCTTTGCCAATAAACTAAACATTTGTCAGGTTATTGCATGCACTTTTAATACACAGGGCAAGGTAGATTACATCATTTGATGGATATTCTAGTTTGTGAAAACTACATTAAAGCCATATTTGATGCACCCTGTCTAGCCAACAGAACAATGAACTATAGATATGTTATTATTTTTATTATCAGAGACATGCATTCTGCAAATATATAGCCTTATACGTTACAAACATGCAAATAGTTGCTATATTTGGGCTAAATTCCATCATTTAGAGAGTCAAATCTGAGGAAATTCCTTTAGTTTGAAAGTTGTAGCATGTCTGGCCTGCTGAGTTGATGTCACAAACATCAAATATTAGAACTTCTTGTCAGATGGACATCTCTGCCAATATATTAAACATTTATCTTGGCAGTTGTATGCATTTTAATACACAGGGCAAGGTAGATTAGATTATTTGATGGATATCTTACTTAAAATAGTCTGTGAAAACTGCCTAAAAGCCATATTGTATGCATCCAAGTATAGCCAAATGAAATATTGTTTATTTCATCAGAATGCAATCTGCTACGATATAGCCTTATACGTGTTATAAACATGCTAATAGTGTCTTCATTTGGGCTTTCTTCCATTATTTATATAGTCGTATCTGAAGAAATTCCCTTAATTTGAAATTGGAGGATCCAATGTGCCCTGAAATGGTATTTACCTCAAATGTTAGTACTTCTTATCAGATGGTCATATCTGCCAATAAATCAAACATTTCTCATGGCCATTGCACGCATTTTAATGTACAAGGCAAGGTAGATTACATTGTTTGTTGGATATTTTACTTAAAATAGTCTGTGGAAACTACCTAAAAGCAATCATGAATTTCAATTGGCAATACAGGGATGCATAAAATATTATTGTATGCATCCCTATATAGCCAAATGACATTCAACTATGGATATTTTATTGTTTAGTTCATCAGAGACATGCATTCTTCTGAGATATAGCCTTATACATGCTATAAACATGCTAACAGTGGCTTCATTTGGGCTTTCTTCCATCACTTAGATAGTTAAATCTGAAGAAAGTCCCTTAGTTTGATTTTTATAAGGTAGATTACATTATTTTTTGGATATTTTACCTAAAATATTATGTGGAAACTACCTATAGCTAAATGAATTTAAACTATGGATATGTTATTGTTTATTTAATCAGAGAATGCAGTCTGCTAAGATATATCCTTATACATGTTATAAACATGCTAATAGTGGTTTCATTGGGCTTTCTCCCATCATTTAGAGAATCATATCTGAAGAAATTCCCTTAATTTGAAATTGGAGGACCCAATGCGCCCTGAAATGGTGTTTTAAAACTCAAATGTTAGTACTTCTTATCAGATGGACATCTCTGCCAATAAGCCAAACATTTCTGATTGTCATTACATGAATTTTAATGTACAGTGCAATGTAGATTACATTGTTTAATGGATATTTTACTTAAATAAGCAATATTGTATGCATCCCTGTATAGCCAAATGAAATTCAGCTATGGATAATTTATTGTTTATTTCACTAGAGACATGCATTTTGCTGATATATAGCCTTATACATGTTATAAACATGCAAATATAGGCTTCATTGGGCTTACTTCCATCATTTAGAGAGTCAAATATGAAGAAATTCCATTAGTTCTAAGATACCATGCCCCCTGATATGGTGTCTCAGACCTCAATTGTTAGTACTTTTTATCAGATGAACATATCTGCCAATAAATTAAACATTGCTTATGGTCATTGCATGCATTTGTGGTGTACACAGCAAAGTAGAATACATCATTTGATGAATATTTTACTTAAAATAGTCTGGAAACTACCTAAAAGCCATATTGAATGCATCCCTGTAAAGCCAAATGAAATTCAACTATGGATAAATTATATATTTTATTGTTTTATTGAGACATGCATTCTGCTAAGATATAGTCTTGTTCGTGTTATAAACATTCAATATATGTGGCTTCGTTGGGCTTGCTTTCATCATAAATATCATAAAACGCGGTGTTAAAACAGTCCAATGTGGGTCTATTTCCAAACGAAATAAGCACATATCGGTACTATTTAATCTACCCTTTTCATCGGCACTACTTACCAGATGTAAGATCTTTACAATGTGTTTTCGCTGCGGCCCACGCCCTTCAATGGAATAACGGGTAAAATATCACTTTGGGATTATTTCAAATTCAAATCAGTCCAATAGGAACCTATTTTAATATTAAGGTCTAATTTGAACCTAATTGCACGAGAATATGTTGAATTCATGTGCATCACCGAATCGTTACGTTTCCTATAGATGATGTACATGTATAAATCAGATAAGATGACGACAAAAACCATGGCGAAAACGATCCAGTTCCCACGGTAAGCAATAGGTCCGACAAATGCGTTAAATCATTGTATGCATAATTGTTGTATGTCTATGCCACATAAAGGCCTATTCGAAAGATACGATCTCGGCCTTTAATCAACATGGACGTACACATCGTGAATCATATTTAACTATTATAGTTGAATTGGACAGTGCCAAAAACACTATCGTAATGTTTTTGTGGAACACATTATGATCGCGCTTCCAGTATACAGCCAAATGTCACTCGTAACACCATCACAACATTACAGCAAAAGTATGCCCTTTTAATTGGCTTTAACACGACAACACAATCGAAATTTCATAACACTATTTGGACTAACTGAATGTTAAATAACTTCATTATCATGTGCCATCATCAATAATCATGCAAATGGATCGAGATATATATTTTGAGCCTGAAACGAACACAACCCAACACATGTTATTATTAAATCTATTTAAAACCAACACAGGTTGTTATTAAATCTATCTAAATCCAACACATGTTGTTATTATATATATCTAAAACCAACACAGGCTGTTATTAAACATATACAGTGACGTCCTTTAAAACCAACACAGGTTGTTATTAAATCTATCCAGTGGCGTCTAAAACCAACACATGTTGTTACTAAATCTATCCATTGGCGTCTAAATGCAACACAGGTTGTTACTAAATCTATCCAGTGCTAAATCCAACACATGTTGCTATTAAACCTCTCAAGTTGCGTCCTTTAAAACCAACACATGTTGTTATTAAATCTATCCAGTGGCATCTAAAACCAACACATGTTGTTATTAAATCTATCCAGTGGCGTCTAAAACCAATACATGTTGTTACTAAATATATTCAGTGCTAAATCCAACACAGGTTGTTATTAAACATATCAATGGAATAACGGGTAAAATATCACTTTGGGATTATTTCAAATTCAAATCAGTCCAATAGGAACCTATTTTAATATTAAGGTCTAATTTGAACCTAATTGCACGAGGATATGTTGAATTCATGTGCATCACCGAATCGTTACGTTTCCTATAGATGATGTACATGTATAAATCAGATAAGATGACGACAAAAACCATGGCGAAGACGATGGCGACGACGATCAAGTTCCCACAAACAACTGATCTTGAAATAAACATGGATAACGATAACGATTCATTTGTAGAACTCCGTGATACATATAGAGTTATCCCACATGTCACGCACTTTAAGTGCGAACGCAGAGCTTCATCTGGTAATATAGTGAATAGAGACGGATGACGATTATTTCAATTTTGTAGAAATACGGATATGTGTATTTTAAACGGCATAATTGGCTCGGATAAGCACGTCGGCATGCTTACTAGCAAGAACACTAGTTTAATTGATTATTTCTTATCTACTGAGCATTTTATGAAATTATGTACGAATTTACGAGTACATGATTTTGATCCTACGTTTTCTGATATTCATTTCCCAGTGAGGCTAGTCATACACTGAAATTGTAAAATACCCCCCCCCAGCTACACAGATATGTCGACAGACGAAAACATCACGTAGACTTTGGCATCAAAGTGGCGCACTTAGCTTCCAAAAGAACATTGAAAAAAACAAAGTCGAAAAAAGTAATAGAAACGCTGAAAGAATATACGACAAACAAAAATCATTTCAATAAATATACTGCTAGTAAAATTGCAAACGAGGTTGAGACAATTTTTAGTGATGCTGTCAACACAACCTTTGGTCAGCGACCCATTACGCATAGTTCTCAAAAAGGCACAAAGCCCTGGTTTAATAATGCATGTAAGATAGCTCGAAACCGATACAACATTGTACGGAAAACTCATTCACAATAACCAACGGCAGAAAATAAGCGGCTAATGCAAGAAGAAAGTAAGACATACAAGTCAATACTGCGTAAACAGGAAGCGGAACACACGAATAAATTATCAGGTAAAATTAAAAAGGCAAACTCTAATAATCCAAAGGATTTCTGGAATCTGTTACGCACGGAGGGCATTACTCCCCCCGGCGGTTGATATGTATAATTTCATGAAAAGTAATCAAAAAATGACGATTACGACCAATTTTCACATTATGTTTTCCAAGAGGATAATTATATTCTTGATATGCCCATTACACAGGACGAAATACTTCGAGCAATATCGGGTTTAAAAAACGGTCGTAGCAGCGGAATTGACAACATTCGTGATGAGCACATCAGGAGTACCATAGAAATTATGTTACCATTGTATACCGAATGGTTTAATTTGATTTTTAACACAGGCATCATTCCAGATGAGTGGTTAACAGGAATAGTTATACCGATTTATTAAAATAAAGGTGACAATACTTTACCAGAAAACCATAGATCTATTACAATCCTTAGCTGTCTGGGAAAATTATTTACCAACATAATTAATGCACGATTAACTGAATATTCAAAATCTATTGATCTTATCGACATCAATCAAGCAGGTTTTAGAAAAGGCTTCTCCACTACGGATCATATATTAGCATTGCATTTCATAATTAGTATCTACAGAGAAGCCAATGTAAAGCTGTTTTGCACATTTGTTGACTTCAAACAGGCCTTTGACACCGTTTGGATGAACGGTTTGTGGCAAAAAAATGATTACTGCAGGTGTTAATGGAAAGTGCTTTAAACTTATTAAAAACATGTATAACGAAGTAAAGTCTAAGGTTAAAATCGGCGAATGTCTCTCAAATAGTTATCAAAGCTATTCTGGTGTTTTGCAAGAGCACTTTTATCTTCTTTCTTATTCTCACTCTACCTAAACGACCTTGAAAGTTTTTATTTGTCCGATAGAGTTCCAACTCTGAAATTAATTGAGAGTGACACATTAACAGAAGTTGGAATGTATATCAAGTTGTTAGTACTATTGTACGCAGATTACACAGTAATGTTTGCGGAGACAGCCAAGGACATGCGTATAGACCTGAAAGAATTATTCTCCGAATACTGTGAGCTTTGGAAGCTCACCGTCAATGTTGACAAAACAAAATTGGTATTTGGCTGTAAAATAATCCCAAATTCACGAATACTTTTCAATGGCGAACTTTTCCAAATTGTCCCTCAATTCACATATCTGGGTATTATTTTTACTAGGAATTGTTCTTACTTAAAACCCGTGAAGCAAAATATAGCAATAGGCAATCGGGCCATGTTTGGTCTACTGCTTAAGGCGAAAGAACTAAATTTATCGATAGACATTCAAATAGAACTTTTTTTCAAAGACTGTAAAACCAATACTATTATATTGATGTGAAGTCTGGTGTTATCAGCACGTCGCAGATTTAGAAAAGATCCAATTAAAATTTCTCAAATATGTTTTAGGGTTAAAACCAAGCACACCAAGTATGATGGTATACGGAGAAACAGGAGTATATCCTTTAATTGTTGACATAAAATGTAGAATGTTAACATACTGGGCTAATGTGGTTATGTCAGACAAACAAAAAATTAACAAACTGCTGTATAATTATTTACTCCAAAAATCTGGAGCATACACTCTTCCCTGGATCGATTACATCCAGGCGCCACTAGGATAATTAGAACTGCCCGATATCTGATTAACTCTATGAATAAGTGTCGAAATTATCGAATCATAAAATATAAATTCACACAAGAAAAATATTTATCCGAACTCCACCAAAAACAAGCATATATGTTAGCTAAATTCAGATGTTCAAATTATCACCTCCCAGTAGAAACTGGATCATGGTACAATATTGATTATCAAATAAGAAAGTACGCACTGTGATGAGAGCGACATAGGGACCGAATATCGCTACATAATGGACTGTAACAAATTGAACTGACTCCTAAGACGATTTTTACCCTTAAACTTGACAGAATAAAAAAATGTTTCAGAAATATAATGAACCCAAAAAACAATGTATGCTTCTACAAGCTATGCGGATTCATCAAAAATTTCGAAACTATTTTGGATCATCGCTGACCTTATCAACCCCACCATCCCATTCGCACATTATTTGCGTATATAATACGTTGTTATCATACCTATTTATGTTGTTGTCGACTTTGAATATTGCACCAATGACATACCATCCACTGTATAATTATAAATATGTCTCTTGTGTCACGTACTGTGATTTGAGCGAATAAACAACATTGATTGATCACGGTAAGCAATAGGTCGACAAATGCGTTAAATCATTGTATGCATAATTGTTGTATGTCTATGCCACATAAAGGCCTATTCAAAAGATACGACCCCGGCCTTTAATCAGGACGGACGTACACATCCTGAGTCATATTGAGCTAGTATAGTTTAATTTTACAGTGCCAAAAACACTATCGTACTGTTTTTGTGGAACACGTTATGATCGCGCTTCCAGTGTGCACATAAATTTCACTCGTAACACCATCACAACATACCAGCAAAAGAATGCCTTTTTAATTGGCTTTAACACGACAACACAAACTAAATGTCATAACACTATTTGGACTAACTGAATGTTAAATAACTTCATTATCATGTGCCATCATCAATAATCATGCACATGGATCTATATATATATTTTGAACCTGCAACCAACACAAACCAACACATGTTATTATTAAATATATTTAAAACCAACACAGGTTGTTATTAAATATATCTAAAACCAACACAGGTTGTTATTAAATATATCTAAAACCAACACAGGTTGTTATTAAATCTATCCAATGGCGTCTAAAACCAACACATGTTGTTATTAAATATATCCAGTGACGTCCAAAGCCAACAAAGGTTGTTATTAAATATATCCAGTGCTAAATCCAACACATGTTGTTATTAAACCTATCCAGTGGTGTCCTTTAAAACCAATACATGTTGTTACTTTTTATCAGATGAACATACACATGTATCTGCCAATAAATTAAACATTTCTTATGGTCATTGCATACATTGTTTGTGTACACAGCAAAGTAGAATACATCATTTGATGGATATTTTACTTAAACTAGTCTGGAAACTACCTAAAACCATATTGAATGCTACCCTGTAAAGCCAAACGAAATTCAACCATGGATAAATTATATATTTTATTGTTTTATTGAGACATGCATTCTGCTAAGATATAGTGTTGTTCGTTTAAAACATTCAATATGTGGCTTCGTTGGGCTTGCTTTCATCATTCAAGAGAGTCAACTCTGAGGAAATGCCCTTGGTTTGAAATGTGTAGTGTCTTCCAACCTTATAGGAGGGGGTTGTCTGCTAGCTTGAGGTACCGGTTTAAAAGGTTCAATGCAAGTGGGCACCAAATATGTTTGTCTAGTTCGGGGGGGGTTATACTGTCAACTGGAGATTTCAAGGGAGGACTTCCTCAATGGAACCCACTATAATGTGCAAAATATATTTTAATAAAATTGTGTATATAAGATGGTGTATGTACATCCAACCGAAAGCCAATGACTGGCGGTAGCGTATGTTACAAGGTGCCCGACACTATATGCTATGAATATTGGATAGTCACTGTAAGCTAGTGTTTCGTGTCTATTTTTATTCGCCGACTACTCGTCAGGGACAGGCGATTTAATTAGATAAGTCGACATGTTATATGTCTGTTAACATGTATTCCATGCGTATATAGTTTGGGCCACGTCATGTGGTATTGTTGGATTTGCAAATTTCATGCAATCATTATGTTAACATGTATTCCATGTGCATATAGTTTTTGCCACGTCATGTGGGATTGTTGGATTTGCAATTTTCATGCAATCATTCTGTTGGATGGTTTGTAGTTTGTAGTTTCAACCTCTCCGCGTTCGTTGCCGATGTGAAGACTGCATGTCGGGTCGCTTTAAGATAGACCTATATTCTCACCAGTTTAAACTGGTTAATCCCCGCCGCTCTGAAGAGTTCCTGGTCACTATAAGATAACAGTTCCGATATTTTGAGTTGTGATAGTATATAGCCAGCACGTGTCAGTTCAGCCGTCACTCACGCTTTAAGGCGTGTCCAATGGCTTTAGTGCCCAGTCTTGTACAGCTAACATAAGTTGGTTGGGTCACGTGACGATAAATGCCACATATGTGGTGTGAAATTGATACCCCTGATGTTGGGATAAGAAATTAATCACTTCTTTGGTGTTGCATTTGACTCGCCGTTAATCTTAGTCTGACATATTTCTGACTGTAGCGTCAAGAATGAATTGATTACCATTTAATTGGCACATATGTTTACAGTCTAGCCTATGTCCAAGGTTATGGATTTCGAAGTTTGGCGAAGTTTAAATAATACCAAAACATTTATTTAGGTTTTATGTGACTTCTTCGGGTTGCATATTTTATGCAGTCTGCATATTACATGCAATATATATGTCATAATCTTGGTGGAATACATCGGATTCAGTTTAAATTTGCTTATTATATGCAATATGTATGTTAATTCCATGTTAGCGGAAGAGCGTAACATCCACCACCCATCCCAAAGAAATTGGTTGAAATAATGGTAAATGCCAGTAGGCTCAGCATGTGTGCAAATCCAGTCAAGATAGAGCATAGAATCAAATTGGATTGTCCAAATGAACTAGTGGGCCATAGGTTCTTGTTGGCATGCCAGAACATGATACCAATTACGAATTTATCATTCTATATAGGTAACAGTGGGTTCTAAATAGCACATGCATCGCTAATGGATGAGAATTAATTCATGAGTATTGTCCAGACATCATCGATCATCTGCACATCTAGGTGCACCCATTAATTTGGGATATTAATGCGTATAGCACTAGTGATAATATAGCTGTATATGTAGCGTGTATCATTAGCTATAATATACCATTGTTAGTTTGTGACCAGAGCGTGTACTCGTGGTGTCATATGCACAATTGTAGTGCGCCCGTTCAGTGGGGTATTTTATATGTATAGCTATATCAATGATATAGCATTGTTACTGGAAACTACCGTTTCGGTATAGTTTATTCAATTAGTCAATCCTAACACCAAGGCTGGCGCCAATCCGATGATAAGCGGGTCCTTGAAATTTCATGTGTATATCTAACGTGTATTGTTAGCTATAAGAATAATACAGCATTATTAGTTTATGACCAGAGCGTATACTCGTGGTGGTATATACACAATTGTAGTGTGCCCATTTAGGGATATTTGTATAAATATAGTATAGCTATAATATAGCATTGTATCATGAATTGTATAGTGACTTATCCAAGCATATTCGGATCACCACAAAACAACCGCCACACAGTCTAAGCAGACATTCTATAGGTAACAGTGGGTTCTAAATAGCACATGCATCGCTTATGGGTGAGAATTAATTCATGAGTATTGTCCAGACATCATCGATCATCTACACATCTAGGTGCACCCATTAATTGTGCATATGACACCACGAGTACACGCTCTGGTCACAAACTAACAATGGTATATTATAGCTAATGATACACGCTAAATATACAGCTATATTATCACTAGTGCTATACGCATTAATATCCCAAATTAAAGGGTGCACCTAGATGTGCAGATGATCGATGATGTCTGGACAATACTCATGAATTCGGTTGGATGTACATACACCATCTTATATACAAAAATGTCTCTTGTGTCACGTACTGTGATTTGAGCGAATAAACAACATTGATTGATCACGGTAAGCAATAGGTCGACAAATGCGTTAAATCATTGTATGCATAATTGTTGTATGTTTATGCCACATAAAGGCCTATTCAAAAGATACGACCCCGGCCTTTAATCAGGACGGACGTACACATCCTGAGTCATATTGAACTATTATAGTTGAATTGGACAGTGCCAAAAACACTATCGTACTGTTTTTGTGGAACACGTTATGATCGCGCTTCCAGTGTGCACATAGATTTCACTCGTAACACCATCACAACATTACAGCAAAAGTATGCCTTTTTAATTGGCTTTAACACGACAACACAAACTAAATTTCATAACACTATTTGGACTAACTGAATGTTAAATAACTTCATTATCATGTGCCATCATCAATAATCATGCACATGGATCGAGATATATATTTTGAGCCTGCAACCAACACAAACCAACACATGTTATTATTAAATATATTTAAAACCAACACAGGTTGTTATTAAATATATCTAAAACCAACACAGGTTGTTATTAAATTTATCTAAAACCAACACAGGTTGTTATTAAATCTATCCAATGGCGTCTAAAACCAACACATGTTGTTATTAAATATATCCATTGACGTATAAAGCCAACAAAGGTTGTTATTAAATATATCCAGTGCTAAATCCAACACATGTTGTTATTAAACCTATCCAGTGGCGTCCTTTAAAACCAATACATGTTGTTACTTTTTATCAGATGAACATCCACATGTATCTGCCAATAAATTAAACATTTCTTATGGTCATTGCATACATTGTTTGTGTACACAGCAAAGTAGAATACATCATTTGATGGATATTTTACTTAAACTAGTCTGGAAACTACCTAAAACCATATTGAATGCAACCCTGTAAAGCCAAACGAAATTCAACCATGGATAAATTATATATTTTATTGTTTTATTGAGACATGCATTCTGCTAAGATATAGTGTTGTTCGTTTAAAACATTCAATATGTGGCTTCGTTGGGCTTGCTTTCATCATTCAAGAGAGTCAACTCTGAGGAAATGCCCTTGGTTTGAAATGTGTAGTGTCTTCAGGGAGGGGTTGTCTGCTAGCTTGAGGTACCGGTTTAAAAGGTTCAATGCAAGTGGGCACCAGATAGGTTTGTCTAGTTCGGGGGGGGGGGGGTTATACCGTCAACTGGAGATTTCAAGGGAGGACTTCCTCAATGGAACCCACTATAATGTGCAAAATATATTTTAATAAAATTGTATAAAGGTCACCATGCACTAAGAACATTGAGAAATAGATAAAAGCTTACTGACAGTTCTCCAATAACAAAATTACATCTGTTGAAACTATTGTTATGTAAACAAAACTGTTACAATGATTTGTCAACAAAAGTATATAATCCAAGCTGTAGTATTAGATCAAATAGTTAAGTATGAATAAGATTTTCGGAATATTTAATCAACAGGTTGGACCTTTTCCAATGTCGACCATAAAGTTTTGATCACAATTTTGCTCTCATTGGACTTTAACAGTTATTCCAATATAGCAGTAATTTGTCCATAACAATTAATTCTTGGTTTATAAATATTTTCTATTATTTCTTTAAATATCTCTTAACTTAGAAAAAAATCTTGAAACAAGAAAATACAAGAAATATATATTTCACTTTTGAAGTCAATTATTTCTTAATTGTGTATTGTTTCAAGATTAAATCTGTCTTATTTGAGAAAACTATCTCTTGTCTGGTGGGATTTTCTTAAATGTTCTTGACGTAGCAGACTTGAGGGGTATATTTGTCAAAATAAGATTTATTTCTTAATATTTCTTCTTTCGAGTAATTGTTTTTCTTGTTGCAAGTAATTATTTTCTTATTAAGAAATTATTTTCGGCAGTGCATGGATTGTGAATATATTGGCTATTATGCCTGAGCACTGAGGTGCAAGGGGGTGCAAATGGAATTATTATATTGCAAAACGTGTGGTTGGTCGTCGGATTCAAGGGGTGGAAAGCAGTCGGAAATTCCTAAAGTGGACACCATCAACGGAGACCCTCTAGCCACGTCCCTGTACATAAAACATAAACCTGCATGTCAACAATATAAAATTACAACAAAATAATTGCAAATATGATATTGCCGTCTGAGCCTTTTACAGCAGTCACTGGTTACCAAAACCATTATATATTGTATACTATTGTAAACCACACACACGCAATCATAAAATCACTGACATACTGCCCATTTCATTAGGATGTCACATGGAGTGCATCGGCCAAGAAACTTGAACACTATGTCCACATGCACCATTAGAATTGTTAGGTGAATGTTATGGGTCCATATACATAATGCATATCTGTATACATTCACTCAGATCTTGTGTGGTATTAATATGTTGGACTAAATACTAATTGCTGGAAAGAACCAGGCTGGTATAATTTTGTTTCGTATTATTCTGATTTATTTACAAATTTGGGGGTGGGTCCCAAAATGTTGGCCATGAACAAAATCAAATATTGCACAGAGGGTATGTTGGTGGTCAGGTAGCGGAAAATATATGTCTCAACCCTGTGTCTGCAAGACCTCCCCCTGACGTAATGCGCAATCAAATAATAGCAAGGATTACCCACACGTGTGTGTAACTTGTAACACGTGTTAATGTATGGCATTGCTATGGAGATTCTTGCACCCAAACATCCGCGTTGCGGTGGCATAAAATGACGGATGTATGTCATAGCGCTCACTAATCTTCGCCACTCAAGAGTCGGCGTTGAATGGGTCACCGTGAATCACTCTCCCAAAAACATCGCCACGGTGTCAGACGGTATTGATAATTTTGTTTGTCGTACACTCTTTACGTGCTTTACTTGTTTGTAAACAAATGGTCAGCTCAAACAAAGAGTGTTTTGTGGATACTATCGCATTCATATTCTCGTTATACTAAACTGCTATTTCAAGCGAGCTTTTCAGTTACGAGTAATACTAATTTCGACCAATCTGATTCTACGAAATGTGCCTCTCATTCCAAGACATAAAGGAGCAAAGCTATAACAATTATCACTTGAATTTTAATATGTAAATGTAAAACATTTGAATTGGCCTAAATGTTTTTATGCAATTGTCCAGTCAGTTGCATGGCTTCATGTTTTGATTCTTACTAGAGTCCAGCGGTTGCACACCACAGGCGTATCATAGAAATGTATCACAACAATATCAACAATTGTCACATATACCGTAGTTGGAATGAAACATTCAAGACAATGGTAGCAAATTCCGTAATAACTTCCAGATGAGTTGGCAACAAGGTTCTCATAGTCACACCATTGCCCATTGAACCGAGACACGTTAGAGAAAAGAAAACTACGGATGGTCACGGATATTATGTTTACAATTAACGCCAAAAAAGAGACGAGTCATTGATATACAAGAAAGAATGCCGTCGATGGGGGAGAAGCATTCGCTGACCTGATGGCAGCGTGTAGAGCAGAACGAAGATATTCGACAGACAAAAGTAAGTAAGTACATAGCAAATGGATTGCCATATAGAGAAGCTGATGCAGAAGTTTACACGAAGTTAGAGTATATGGACATAAAATAATTAATTGCATAATATACAAGATTTATTCGGTGTTCACTCCGGCTACACTATGAATATGTGACCCGCCATATCAAATCCAGTCGTACATCGGGATTTTTTTACCCTGTGCCAATGCATTCTCTTATATATGCATTCTCTTATATATATGGTGAGTCGACCATAGGTCACCTCGCATATATTGGCCTAACAATTTTTTACAATTTTAATAATTTTTACTTGTATTAACAATTTTATAATTTCACCCATACAGAGCCCCAGACAAACATGCGCAGACGATACTCTTCTATATGCTTCTATATATGTGTGGAGCTCCCTGCAAAGGTATGGATGATATCCATAATCTTATATCCAGATCAAGATGTGGCAATGAACAACGTGCTATATCAGTGGCTATCAATTCGAATAAACACTAGAAAACTATTTTGATGAGAGTGACGACGTAGCTGAGACAGACTGAGATGAACATACTGAAACAATTTATCCCGTCATGAAAGGGTTAATCACGGCGTCCATGTCGGTGAACAATCGTAAAATGCTAGAATAATAAGCTAACGAATACAAGATCTAATAAGAAACAAGTCGTGTCCATCACAACAACATGAAGCACTTTCTCTCACACCACCCATCCATTTCACACGTCGTCCTGGTCTTTTCAGTGGGAGTTGAATGAACAGATGTGTCGTTCCAACCAAATGCATTGAGCATCTCCGAACTTGAATGATTTGTCAGCGTAACCTTCCCAATGAAACAGAACCCCACAGTCGGCACCAATCCCGTTGCTAGGTTGGTTGTCGTGTGCGATGAAGCTGGTAATTGTTGATAGATCGATGTTCTTCCATGTTCCTTCCACATCTATATCATTCATTCCCATCCAATAACGATCCATATCATTTGGTCTCAGAAGTCCTGAAAGTATATGATGCATCAGCCTCTTCTCGTGAAAATAGTATATAGCAGGCTTATTTTAATGAACGAAGGAAGCTATTATTGGAATTATTTAACCTTAATATACGCTATATACGGACATAAAACGCGGGTGTTAAAACAGTCCAATGTGGGGCTATTTCCATACGAAATAAGCACATATTGGTACTATTTAATCTACCATTTTCATCGGCACGACTTACCAGATGTAAGATCTTTACAATGTGTTTTCGCTGCGGCCCACGCCCTTCAATGGAATAACGGGTAAAGTATCACTTTGGGATTATTTCAAATTCAAATCAGTCCAATAGGAACCTATTTTAATATTAAGGTCTAATTTGAACCTAATTTCACGAGAATATGTTGAATTCATGTGCATCACCGAATCGTTACGTTTCCTATATATGATGTACATGTATAAATCAGATAAGATGACGACAAAAACCATGGCGAAAACGATCCAGTTCCCACGGTAAGCAATAGGTCCGACAAATGCGTTAAATCATTGTATGCATAATTGTTGTATGTCTATGCCACATAAAGGCCTATTCGAAAGATACGATCTCGGCCTTTAATCAACATGGACGTACACATCGTGAATCATATTTAACTATTATAGTTGAATTGGACAGTGCCAAAAACACTATCGTAATGTTTTTGTGGAACACATTATGATCGCGCTTCCAGTATACAGCCAAATGTCACTCGTAACACCATCACAACATTACAGCAAAAGTATGCCCTTTTAATTGGCTTTAACACGACAACACAATCGAAATTTCATAACACTATTTGGACTAACTGAATGTTAAATAACTTCATTATCATGTGCCATCGTCAATAATCATGCAAATGGATCGAGATATATATTTTGAGCCTGAAACCAACACAACCCAACACATGTTATTATTAAATCTATTTAAAACCAACACAGGTTGTTATTAAATCTATCTAAATCCAACACATGTTGTTATTATATATATCTAAAACCAACACAGGCTGTTATTAAACATATACAGTGACGTCCTTTAAAACCAACACAGGTTGTTATTAAATCTATCCAGTGGCGTCTAAAACCAACACATGTTGTTACTAAATCTATCCATTGGCGTCTAAATGCAACACAGGTTGTTACTAAATCTATCCAGTGCTAAATCCAACACATGTTGCTATTAAACCTCTCAAGTTGCGTCCTTTAAAACCAACACATGTTGTTATTAAATATATCCAGTGGCATCTAAAACCAACACATGTTGTTATTAAATCTATCCAGTGGCGTCTAAAACCAATACATGTTGTTACTAAATATATTCAGTGCTAAATCCAACACAGGTTGTTATTAAACATATCCAGTGGCGTCCTTTAAAACTAACACAGGTTGTTACTAAATCTATCCAGAGGCGTCTAAAGCCAACATAGGTTGTTATTAAATCTATTCAGTTGCGTCTAAAACCAACACAGGTTGTTATTAAATCTATCCAGTGCTAAAACCAACATAGGTCGCTATTAAACCTATCAGTGGCGTCATTTAAACCCATCATAGGGTGTTATTAAATATATCCAGCGGCGTCCTTTGCGAGACGGACTAAAACTAACACAGGTTGTTATTAAATCAATCCAGTGGCGTCTTGGACGAGACGGAACAATTAAATTACTTACACACCTAGATCTATTGTTATATATTTTTTTTTTGTATTATTTTTTTATTGATAAAGAAGAATAACAACAAAGGAAGAGAGACATTACATTCACGGATTCATGATCTCAGTCCAAGACCTGGAAGAGTTTCGCTCTTCCATGCCCTAGCCTACTTTCTTACATGTGACATGCAATTAGAAAATATTTAAAGCCACACAATGTGTTAGGACAATTTTATCAATCACCGTTATTAAATCAATCCAATGGCTTCTTGGATGAGACGAAAAAATTAAATTACTAACATACCTAGTTCTATGGTTATATTGGACAGGGGAATATCAAACAAACATATTGCAAAATGAAGTATGGTTATATTCAAATCTCCAGCGAATGTTCGTGTTTGAATTATACAGCGAACACTATTGTCGTTTGAGCACCAGCAACTGAATGGAATGTCCATAATCATCACGGGTGTCAACGTTTGGATGCTGAGTTGAGGCTAATTTAACAGGATAATCCGAGTGTGTGGTACGCTTAGGATGTGATCGGATACTATTTTATTGACAACATCACAATTCTGTATGAACTGTTACATCGGACGTCGTTCTATCGCCGTTTTGTGATGGTTCTTGACTGATTTGTGACGGTTCCTTATGATACAAATTATACATTTTCGCGACTTTTTGACAGTTAAAACACTATTTTGGAGCCATCTAGCTGATAATTCGATTAATTTGTTTATTCCCCTCACAAACGGTGGTCCAAACGAGCGTAATAATAACGAAAATTCCATTGGATGTGGCATAACGACGACGAAAACCGCGAATTTTGATACTTTGTTTGGGTTCTCTCCTGATCGAGTCGGTTCTCTCCCCATTTAATCGGTTTCATATGGGTAATACTATGGCTAATATTTGGCAAGATAATATTTCAAACTGACCATGTCGTGAAATTAACCAAAGATAAACACAACAAAATATGCATTAAGTTGAAATTTGCACCATTGTCAACAATTTCTATGAATTACACTGCCTTCTTATGCTTATTCAATAACCTGTGTTACGCCTATAAAAATTCACCAAGTCGCCAGCTAGTTTGAAAAATAACGCGTTTTGCAGGCCCAACATGCCATGAATCAGTCGCCGGTTAACTAGTGTAAATTCATAACGCTGCACTTCGGAAAGCGTGAGCGCATACGGGATATATAGAGTTATCTGACTTGTATTTTATGTTGTCTATTTTCGTAGATGCATTTTAATCAGCAAAAAGCAAAAAGATAAGACGTTAAAAGTTCGTTGACACCCATACATTGTTCTGATTACGCAATTTATGAAGTTTATGTTGGGCATCCGCTTGTTGGATACTGATCTTATACATGTAGGTCAGGTGCTAGAATTCGCTATTTCTTTATCGCACTTGTTCTGCTATTCGGGATAATCTTACCGGCAATCACTTAGGGTTTGTTCTAACTTCTAAGCCTCTAGACAGTGAAGCCATGCCACTCAGAGATACCTGATTGCAACCAATCATGCAATTAATTGTATCCACACGCCTTTAAGAGGGAATAATTATTTTTATACTAGTAAAGGCTATTTTTTGTAATATTAAATAAAATAAAAATTGGATGAAGTGAAAGCAAAAATTATTTGGTCACCCGCCTTTGACTTACTATAGCAATCGCCCCGAACATGCAAGATCACCCAGGGGCAACTGGTCTTGGGCATGAGTAGTCACGCATCCTTAGAGATATTCCTGAATGTAAATACGGGTGCCAATACCAAACCTTTAAAAGTAACTCAACCAGCCAATGGAAGTTTTGCAAAATCATGTGACTATTGGTCAAAAGAGTGATGTCGGGCCCATGTGAAGTCGTCCCATATGAAGACTCAAATACGAAGATGACCCGACGCGAAGTCGACCTGAGAGAAGTCGGTCCCGATTATTAGATAGGAATTGAATATTGTTAATATTATTTTAAATGATCGCGGCGGACAATTACACTTTAAACTAACACATGACTTTCCTCAGTCATTGTTGTAAACTCAAACTAAGGGAACAATTTCAACATATTGTTGGGATGAAATTTCCAACCAATCTAGTGTAAGGTATGACATTTGTAACTGTTGAGAAATTTGACCCAAGGTTTGGGGCATACACAATTAAGCACCCCTCTCTGTCCAAGCCCCGCCCCTCACCACAACGCATATCCCCCGGCCACGCCATAACATATCAATGATTAAGTTGAACGTGATTTCATAAGATATGTTCATGTCTGGGCGACGAACATGTGTAAATGTCCCTTGGGCGGGTCTTTCGATGAAGAAATATGTTGGTGCTGGCATCGAAGCACTGTCCCACCTGGATCTTACAATCATGGCACCGTATTAATTAAATGAATAAGATCTCATAATCTCCTGAGAGTAGATTTCTATTACCATTGGTATTTATATAGGCAGGCATGATTATGATAGTATACCCCTCGGGACTTTCAATGTTTGGTTTATGCCAATTAATGTCACTTACTATTAATATTATGTATTTATTATATTATTTCTTAATACACCTGTTGTATTATGTAAATGGCATAAGCTACAGTCATTTTATGGTTTAAACTGTCAGATGCGCAAAACAATATTCGGCCCAACGTGCAGAAATGGTTCGAATAAATACTATGTATAGAACTATCACAGCCATGATTGGCTTGAAACAGAACCGTAACACGCACACGTGTTGATTATGAGGCTACAGTTTTAAATTATCAACCGCTATCGGAATATGTTCTCAACCTTTTTACAGAAGAATAACACGTGTATATTTTACACTCAGTGTTCGTGTTCAGAATGTGTTTCATATTTTATACGCCACCAAAAATAAAGGAAAACGTGGATTGATTTTCAGTGATAATATGTTTGATATTTACGCGTAAACTCGCTAATTCCGAGTTATAGATATCTATAAGTATGCGTGATTTTGTCCCGGAAATGATTATTTTTAATCATAAGGAACCGTAACAAATCAGACAGGAACCATCACAAAACCGGCGACTTCCGATGTAACAGTTCCTACACAGTGATTCAATGGTTTCGTATATTGTTCGAAGTGATTCGTTTGCTCCTCTCAAATATTTAGTGGAATTACATACAACGTTATATAAATAGTCGTATTTATTATTTCTACTTGCCAATTGTATACCCCGACCTTATGAATCTATGTTTTAGTCTGTAATTCCCAACCCCAGTTCCACTTCATGAAACATCCAACTCTAAAATTGGTTTTATGTGGATACAATCCCTTTTCATGTCAAAGTGTATGTAGCGATTGGAAAATACCTGCATAGTCCGTGTCTAATTTGTTGAATCTGCTGTAAAAAGTGGCATCTTTCATGGAAAGCAACTGTCCTCCTTTCTGGGAACAGATGTCCTTGGCTTGGACCCAGGTGAGATCCTTTGTCAAAGAGATTATCCAGCCTTCGTTACTCTCAGGAAAATAACGATAGATTTGCTTCCCTTGCATCAACACTGCAATATAACCCATCGTAAGTATACACAGATAGTTCCGCACGAGAGGTATCGCGTTCCGCCAACAAATCGAGTGCGTAATTCGTCAAAATCCAGACACTCATGCGGTTCTATTTTTATTACATATCTCCGTATCATAGTAAGTTGACTCACAATCGTACATCTCCGGTACAGAAAATGTGAATTTAATTGAGTTTTAACGGCTTTTTTGAGTTAACGCAACAATCAGACTGCCCGTATATCCGCGAGTGACCTTGACCAATCTTTAATGATGCGCTTGAAATTAAATTATGTGCCTCGACAAACATATTCTTGAAATGAAACTACTTGAATGAGTCATCTCATCGATTGATCGCTTATTGTTTCTTATTGTCGTGATTGAAAAAGTAAAAATAGTAACGGCGAGAACCAGTCTAACACAACACTGAATGAAATAGTTCCGTCGACAGATTGCAGTAGTGCGATTCTGAGAATTATCATACGCCAGGAAACTCGTGTGATCATGCGAATTAAGTTGATAGATATGTAATACTATGTATTACACCACCTCCATTCCATGAGATCATCCAGTCGTCGTCACGCTCGGGAAAATAACGATAGATTTGCTTCCCCTGCATCAACAGAGCAACATAACCCATCGTAATGATACCATGTATATTACACCACCTCCAGTTCAAAGAGACGATTCATTGTAAATTGTGTATACTTTCACCGTGCCATGTGCTGCCCATTGTCTGTCTGGTCACTCACGGCGCGCCTGCACAATGCATGTTTATGATGACATTGTATTTAAGACGGTCGAGGTTTATGAGTACCAAGTGTAAGACAAAAGCTTAATCAGCCAAATGTGAATCACGACAGATATTTTATTGCTATTTGTCGTCAATACCGATACACTCAAAATAATATGCATGCTTTTATGACAGATTGTAATTTGATAATGGCGTAACAATATTAAGTTATTAGTTTCCAGATGTCACTTATTTTCGCAAGGATAAATATTTAATGATTTGAAAAAAGATATAAAACAAAAAAATAATGACATTAAGAAGGACAATCCCGGGTTACCCCCCCCCCCCCCCAAATCACTCTTTCACATAAAGATTAATAAATTTTTAATAAATGATGTATATAAAAATACTTCTAGTTCATCAAAATTATTTAAATTATTGTGTATTTTACCTGTGTCTGTTAGATTTTACGTTTTAGTCATTAATTGTGAATCAACCAGAAAACGATGATTTAATTTGGCCAAAGTTTTTTTTAATTTGGCCAAAAAACATTTGGCTAAAGTTTTTTTCATTTGGCTAATAAAATTTTCATTTGGCTAAACTTTTGGCTAAAGATTTTTTCGGTCCAGCGCGAACACTGCATGTGCATGGATATAGACGTGTGTGCGATGTGACGTGTTAGATATATTGCAACAAAATCGCAGAGTTTGGATTGACATTGTGGATGACACACTGTATTATCAGATTTGGTAATATTAATGCGCCTCAATACATCCATGACTCATATACTATCCCAATCAGTATGTACCCTGTGGCAAACAGGGTACCGCATTACGGAAGCCTCATGCTTCGCAGTGGGGCGGTGGACCAATGTTACACAGACCACAGGAGATTGGAATTTGGTCAAAACCCCTCTTTTATTGGCGGAACCACCAATGAGATGGTCTCAGTGGTGCTAAAACTGATTTGTCTTCGAGTACATCTGTTTCGAATTTGAGGGACACTGAGACTGGGTGGTCTGATCCCCTTGACATGGCTCACAACTATCAGACATTGATGTAGAATGGCATATGTTGACACAGATAAACTATTAGTCTTCTCATAAGTGAAAAGGAATTTGGTGAAATTCAGCGAAAATTTTCCAATTTTAAAACTTTCGATCGCCATTTTGTCCGCTATTTTCAATTTTGACAATCGAATTGTACACGAAAATTATAATTATATGGCTGTCATGACCAATGTCATTCAAGTATGGTAAATTATTCATAAAAACCATAATCTGGACTTTTATTCATAGAGTTCTAGAAAATGTTCCCCCGAGCTGATTTTGAATATGTCGTTCCCCAGATTCTGATCGACAACATGACACCAAAATCAGCTTGTCACCCATTTGTTCTTGGTCTAATGATTGAATGACCAGACCAATCAAGGAATCTGAAATACCGGTTGATCTTGGCATGTCCATTATGATTATCAGTTAATATGGGGAGTATGAATTATTATGCTTTCTGGTTTAATTTTTAACTGGAACACCGGATCAAATTTCCCAGTTCAAAAAGGACAGCACATTATATAATAAGCCTGTAATATATGTACGCTGGTTTTACAGCAATGTCCGTTATCTGAAATACTGATTAAACTGGGTACATGTATGTCGACATCGACTACCATGCATGGGAGTATTGATCATGTGATCTCTTCATAATCTCATAAGCACCATGCGTACCAGATTGCACGCTGTCGTTGGATAATTATGGAATGGTCATATATTTTTTTAAATGACCAATGATAATTTAGTTTGGCTGTAATCAGAAATCACCTTTCCGAATATTCGAAGATCTATCTAAAATCCTTTCATTAGTTTACAATAGTTGCTGCTGCTTGTGTGTTTGGTCAAACGTTTATCAGAAGACACACATGATTGTTTATTAACACAATATAGTACTGGCCCCACCATTGACCCCCGTAGGATTTTCATGTGGAGAACTGATTATATGTGCACTTCAATCAATAGGTTATATGCTTTCAAAAAAATTTGGGTAGACATCACACAAAGTCCGGCGGTTGCCATGGCAACGGCTTAAATATACATGCCAAATATTGAGGTTTCAACAACTGGAATGCTTGCATTTAACCACTTATCTCGCGTTGGATTTGTTATAACTGCCTGCACATATCTATATTTGCTATAGAAACATATCTAACTTATCGGGAAATGCTAGGTACAAGTTGGCTGGCCATATATATCTCCGTTGCTATGGTAACGATCAAATATCATTGAGAATGGGCTGCCCTATAGCCATTGCAGGAATAAACGAGTCCCCCCCTATGTTGAATATAACATATATTTAGAAGAGACCACAATATCGCATATCAAGTAAAGGTCCAAAATGTGGGATGTGACGTCACTATGACGTCATCGACGTCATGTCATCTAAACTGGAATCTCGCCATATGCCTTTTAGTGGGCGGATAGATGACACAATCGTGCATTTTATGGTAAAAGCACCAAACTTGACACGCATGTACTACATATAAAAATAAGACTTTTTGATATCATGCCAAGCTGGAGAATGCCCATGGTTGCCATGGCAACCGTTTTGACAACAAATATTGTTTTTCTCTCAATCCCAACAAGTGTGCATCGTTATGACTCAGTTTCTGATCGAAAAACAATGTTTTATGTACCTATTTGTACTGAAAAGGGATCAGGCTATATATTAATTGACTCATGTGTCCGTTATAGTTGGGTAGAATCAAAATGGCGGATAAAATGGCCGCCATTTGTTTGAAAGTCCCTATTATTGGCTGCGTGTATCGACATTTTATTGAGATGTGTGTACATTTTTTATTATAAAATGTACTTTGACAAGAAAATATAAACTGATAAATCACTCTGTATATATATAACAATTCTAAGGATTGCAAAACAAAAATTATAGGCCAGAAGATAATGGAATAGCGTAAATATAATGCAAAACAAAAACAATGGGTTGTTTGTTTTGATTACAATAATTGATGGTTACAATGACACGAGAAGCATTTCTATGATATAAAATTATCTGAAAGTTGATTATGACAATCTTCCGCGTTAACTTTATATCATATCATTTTAGCGAGTGTGTGTGGACAATATTGGTCTGGTACAAAACTGCTTGGCAACCGTTGCTATGGAGCTACCCGATTACCTTTGTGCAGCTATAATAACACTTACTCACAATTTGACAAGCTGCTAATCATTGTGGTATTATATGCGGAACATACAAGTACCGCAAAGTTTACATATTTATGATATTAACTATAATTCTTCAAAATAGAGGTAAGCAAATGTTTTTATTACGAGCGTAGGTGCGAATTATGTGCGACAAGGTATAATATGAATTGTTTACATTTGCAATAGCAATATCGTGAGATATATGTAATTCCCTATATAGTTGTTATACAACTGAAGTGTGCTAAAAAATTTGATTCTAATATATTATGAGAATCAATCATGCAATAACTCGTGGCGTTTCGCCGCTCCAATATAGGATAAAACAGTCGAAGACACTCATTCTGCGATAAGTGGCATTCAAGAATGTGCAATGGATAGTCAAGTATGAATAATTCATGACAAATCGCCAGTTAATTCTGCTAGTTGTGTGAACGCACCCTAAAGAGTTGGAAAAACTTGCATACATGTCACTTTTGGCAACACTTACAGTAATGCCTTAAGTAATCGACATCCTAACCACAGCAGAATTATGGGTAACTTCCAGGATTTAGTCGGAAATATGGATATTTATTTCCGACTAAATCCTGAAAATTACCCATAATTCTGATGTGGTTAAGGGGTCGATTACTTAGGGCATTACTGTATTTGCAATTGCAACTGCATAGAGCAGTACAGCGTAATGATGCCCTCGAGAATTTGCAATTGTTTTTGCATCCATTCTTGCAACCACATCGCAATAGTTCTTGGCAACCTTTGGATGCTCCAGGATTGATTGATTGATTGGGGTTTATTGTCGCTTTAGCAACTAAGGCCATATCACGACATTGCCGGTTTTAGTGGTGGAGGAAATCCACACACTTGCGACTAATCTATCAGTGATTTCATTGGCTGATAAACTCGTCAACCATGTGCGGTAAACCACCGGTCATCGGCGAGTAACTGGTAACTCCACCAGATAACGATTTCGAGCTACAAAGTCCACGACGGAAACATGAGGATTTGAACCCTTATCGCCAGCGCTGGATGGCGAAACGGCTTGGAGTTGTACCCCTAACCAATTGAGCCACCGAGGCTCCGGATGCTCCAGGAATATCGGTCCATGTCACACTCCAACTTTCTTCATAGTAGCCTGTCATTTGTATAAAAAAATGGGTTTCGTAAACAAAATTGGGGATTTTGTGCAATGTAGTTAATCGTAAATCCCATATACTGGAGACATGGAAACCATTGTTGATAAGCTTCTTATCGATTAGTAGCCTCAACAATGGCGTTACCATAGCAACAGTATGTGGTTTCTAAGAATTCTGGAAAATGATCATATGTGAATTATTTTAGTGACAACGGTGGACTTGTTGGTCGATATGGTTATATAATAATACTTGCATGCATACATTCTCCAAGACGAACCTCCAGCACTGATCTCAAGAGTCAATGTGACTATGAAAGTTCAAGTGTTTTATCACTTCATGTGCTATTATTTGTCTTTATGAGGAACCTTTCTCAATTTATTGCATCATATTGATCTTTGTTACATTCTGGAGATCATAGCCTTTATTTTGAGATACATATCTTATCCATAGGCTGATTGTTACTTGTGTGAGAGATTTTACGAAATATGTGATCAGGCCAATTGGCGACCCTTAAAATTAGAAATTGCTCTTCCCGATAGACAATGGCCACACCATTAGTTGGGTGGAAAGAGGACACAATCGTCAATGTTATGACAAAAGCATCGCAGTTGGCACACATGTATATCACACCATTATAAATCATTTTGGATATGATCCGAATAACGTACACCGTTGGCATGGCAACCGTTTTGTTGAATCACATGTTGTTTGTCATACTATATCCATTATGTATTGCTAATGACCGGAAACCTCATAAAAACTGTTCGCTGTTCATCTATTTTGATTGGGTCATATACTTGTAAGAACATATAAATTTTATATATGGGTAGATTCAAAATGCTATCCCCAACAGTATGGTAATAAGACGCATGTACGCCAATAATAATAATAATATATATTTAACAACAGTTGAGCATCGATGTTTTTATTTATTTCCAGATATTGTCGTAGAACAGGGATCAGTTTAGTTGAAGTGCTTTAAAGTTGTCGCCCTGGGATTACTCAAGTACACAATTTAAAATCCTTATCTCAGGTAAAACATCCGTTTTGCGAGAACGACCGAGATGTTGCTATGAAAAATCCGTGTATCAACTATGCATCAAATCGGTCGACGTTTGTTCAAGTTATATATCGCGATAACGACATTAAGTTTTTTTAAATAGGCAATGGGCCTTTTGTTTCTGTTTGATTGCTTTGAAAAATTCGACTGACTGAACACTGGGAAAGGATAGTTGAACACTATTTCAAAAGAACACAAACATTATATGTAAGACAGACGTAGAGAGAGAGATAATATAGAGTGAAAGACAAGGTATATAGAAGGAGAATGGAGAGAGAGCAAGGGAAGGGAAAGATGCTTCTTTTATATTTATATTTTGTCTGATAGATATATAGGGTTATTGTTATTAATTTCGGCGTAATGGTTGCGTGTTTGGTCAATGGATATGGATTTTGAATGGTTTAAGTGATTAAGCCTCAAGAGAAATCAGATTGTATTACTTGTTGTGCTTATCAAATAAGCGCATCTGCAGCCATAAACTATTGTATTGGTGTTGGGGTCCTTCTTCATAAAATGTTGGTACATGTGTAAGAAACAAGTATATTATAACGGTATATTTTGAAGGGGGGTTACTTGTTTGTCCGAAAATGTAGCCTCAAGAGTTCCGAAATATATCAATGACCTTTTTTATAAAAACTGAGAGATTCTTGGTAATTCTTCTGTTGTGGTTATTGAATAGTGCTGCAAACTTGTTAGCGTTTGGTTTCCGATAATAGTATGGCCCCAGGTATTGTACGCGTATGTCTTGGGGTTCAATACATTTAAGGATTACATGATACTCGTCGCATATTTCTGAGTTGCAGAGGGCACATAATCTATCCGAATATGGGGCATTGGTCCACGTGCCATATTCTATTGAGAGTCTATGGTTCCTCGTTCGGAAAAGAAGGATGCTTTGCACGACCCGGTGGTTTGTTATTCATAGGTAACTTTCTCGTTCACATGAGGTCTTGATAATACGATAAGAGGCGAATTTACTGGATGTTGCTATCGATGACAACTAATTGTGCTTGGCATGCTCATCGATACTCATTCTCATGATAGCATTATGTATTCAAGCAAGTGTACTAGTCATCATAATTATAAACCTGTGGATATATATACATAATCATAATATTTAATGAACATTGAAATCACTTCCGACATATATATTAGCTTACCACTAAATCTGTTTTATGTTAATGTTCTAATTGGACGCTAGGCCATTGGAAATGCATACATGGATGCTCATGCAATGCCATATTCGTCAAATGTGTTAGAGTTCATGAATAACTGGTTCGGACGTTAGAACGATCAACCAATTAGTTTGTAAAAGTGGTCAATATTAGCCAGTTTCTTTGCAAAAGACGTAAGCCTACATCCTTCTCGAAATTTGAATGCCATTGTGCGCAAATTTCATCGTTTAATCTTCTAGTCTATTCCAGACAAAGCAATTTTCCAAGTAGATTTGGAGAGCTTCTATGAGTACTATGTCATTTCCTATAGAACGTTAATGTCAATAGAACGTTGTTTGATAAACCAACGGCTAATTATGGACCCCTCTCCAATTCTGATCTCTCACGATAATCCGGCGACAAAAAGGGCACCAGTCTCATAAGAGACATATACAACATCACAAAACAACAGGTATGTCTTGGACAGTAAACGCCCTTTGTGCTTGTCGTGTTTAGTAACTCATTCAACATACTTTTTAAATATTTTAGAGTTTGCGAGTTGTTAGTCTTGGATCGGATGTTAGAATAATGAACCAATTAGAGTGCAAAAGTGGTCAATATCAGCCAGTTTCTTTGCAAAAGACATAAAGGCTACATCCTTCTAGAAAATTTAATTGTCACTGTGTTTCGCAAATTTAACGGTTTATTGTTCTAGTTTATTCTAAGCAAAGTCATTATCAAGGTAGACCTGGAGAGTTTCGATAGGCATTATGGTATTTCCCATAGAAATTTAATTTTAATAGAACGTTGTTTGATAAACTAAAGGCTAATTTTGGACCACTCTCCAAATATGACCTTTCACGATAATCGAGCGACAACAAAAGGCCACCAACCTCATATGAGCGATCTACAACATCACAACACAACAGGTGTGTCTTGGAGGTAGTAAGCGCCCTTTGTGTTTGTCGTGTCGAGTTATTCATTCAAAGTTTTTCAATTAAACATTAAAAGTTCTCTTCCTGCTGGATCGGTAAAAAGCGACATTAGCCAGTCAATATAGGTGATCGTGCATATGTGGCAGTGAGGCTCAAATTGCCTCTACTCCTACTACTAATCCATTCTTATTCTGCGTTTAAACAAATCTGCCAAAGGACATGTCTCTCGACGCGAGTTTCACCACTTTGTTTGTGGTATTCCGCAAGATGCTTTACCCGAAAAGACAAAAGTTGGTGTGTTTACAAGGAACCAGTTGCCCCCACACTGTGAAATCTATTTCATTCCTTGTATTGTCTTTAAGGTGTTTGATGAATGTTAATTAACAATAGAGTTAGAAATAGAACAAAATTTATTAAGGTTAACGAGCCATACAGCTCTAGCGGCAAAATGAACAATGACCGTTTTCAACTACATCGGGTCTTGTGTACAATGTTATAAATCTATATTGTATCTGACAACCATAGAGGTCACGTGACATTAAACCACATTAAATCACACCAACATCATAGTGAAATCTATTTCATTCCTTGTATTGTCTTTAAGGTGTTTGATGAATGCCAATTATCCATAGAGTTAGAGACAGAACAAAATTGATGAAGGTTAACTAGCCATACAGCTCTATAACGGCAAAATGAACAATGACCATTTTCAACTATATCGGGTCTTGCGTACAATGTTATAAATCTATATTTTATCTGAGTTAAACAACCCACAATGTTAACTCCAACCTTCCTGAGCACATCTGCTGTTTCGACTGAACAGGAAACAATAAAGGCAAGTGGACAGGATGATTTGGGCATATATGGCGGCTATTTGGGGTAGATTTGGTCAAAAACATGCACAAAAATCCTCGAAAATATCCTGATTTTTGCTTAAGACGGCAGCCATCTTGGATTTGGAGATCACGTGACATTAAAACATTGGAATAGAGTGCAATTTGTTTTATCACAACCCTTCCGATGTTGAAATTATGCATGCCATGCTTCTAATAAAAAAGTATACAAGGAACCAGATTTTGAGCAGTTGTCCCAACCCTAGTAAATGTCCCGTAGTAATATGGAAATCATTATTAATTTTGTTTAACCCCAACGGTTTCGTGATCATTTTACCTTGATAAAAATATGATATATGTATCGTGCATGGACCTCAACATTGCACTTTTTGTTCATGTATACGGTATTTTTATTTGTTTATATCTGCATTAAGTATACACTAATACTATAAAACAAGTTGATTATACGGTGACAGTCTTGACTTCTTGTTTACACTCAGACAGGATGTCACCCGGAAAACTAGCAATTTATTTGTGCCTAATATTCAGCCAAATTAAGTCGGACAACGATTCCAACATTTATAACCAAAATATGCAATATATGTATATAGTCATTCTCCAAGACAATGCCAATTTTTATTGTAATAATCAATCGGATAGGAATTTCATGAAAGCGTTGTCATTCTGTGTACGCAGCATCAATTATAAGACTGGAGCTATATATTTCAACCTTGTCAATACATGCCCAGCGATACCTATATCGATTGGCATGTGTCGCTCGTCAACGTTTCAGCAGGAAGGGAGCCCGTTATTCTGGAAATCCATATATTAATCTTATGAGACTGGTGGCATATTGTGCTCGCTAGCGAACAGAATTGGAGAGGTGATTAAAAATCACTCTATAGATACTGACACACAATGTTCTGTTGAAATGAATCTCCTAATTGAAAATACCGCTAGGTTTATCGACGCTCCGTTGGTCTACTTGGATAGATCTTGAAACTTATGATGCAGAATAGCTTTAACCTCCCTTTAACTCAATTGCAAATTAATTGATTAATATTGGCATCTATCACAAAGAAATGGGTTCATCGTCCAAACCATGACTAAAACGCACACTGCCATACATATTTAATAGAAAACATTTTTGACATAGCATCATACATCCTGGGACCCAACTTTAGCCCGAGCCTGTGTACATATTCCGTCCTTTTCCAGTCATTTTTTTTAATTTGGCACAGATATTAAACATCGTTGGAACCTGCAATTCTGAGTTTGGTTGGAACCATTTTTGTCGAGTTCTTGTCATTTTTGCCGACTTTTCTAGCTCGTTAGCGCAATAACTTGAACAAATATTAACCGATTTTAACAATGTTTTGCGTAAGAGCTGTTTTTTAAAAATATCTTGGACGAGTTCGAAAACCAGACTTATCCGATCTTTTCTACCGCAATTATGGCCCCTAGTTTGACGAATTTTCTTGATTTTCAACATTTGAGGTTTCCGGATGATGACATTCATTCCGGACATATCCAATCCTTCAGTTAGCCACCGTCTCCATGGACATTGTGGTCGGTCGACCTTTTATTTAATATGATTTGCGACGGTCATATCAGTGTATCATTTCTAGATGAAGACAATCCAACTCGACCACCCATCGGACACTTGAATTATTCTAAACCACACAACTATCGGCATTGCCGCGCCGTATATATCAGTACCAGATTCCTAGATTATATCCACGGTCCCCACACTACTTTCCCACCCATCGGAAACATGAATTATCAAAAAAATGCTCTTCATTGTTCGGTCCACAAAATTTTAGGAGACAACGATACGATTAGGTGCCATTAACTTAGCAGGTATAATTCCATGCGCATTAAGATTCGTCGACTAAGATTGTTACAAGTAACACCAGGGAGGTACAGCTTCAACTATGTAGCCTCTGATGTCTACATATATAGAGTACATACAGTTTGCATTGGTGTGTGGCACCGTGGTACGGTATATATCATCTCATTCAAAACCAGCTAAATAATCTTTTAATTCTTATTTTTTTTTAAACACAGATTCACCCATATTAGCATTGCACTGTATCAACCCAATTTATTATGATGTAATGCCGTTGAAGGTTGTTTGTGAGTTTGTGAGTAGCTTCATATCTGCCCTTACACAAGTTCCATGAATTCCGTTACTAGTTCCCAGACCAACCCCAGTTTCTAGTTCCCAGTTCTCATAATATGATAACAATCGTTACTGAATCGCACACATGTATGTATGCATAATCACAGCAGCTACGGTGCCATCCTTTCTGGATTCTTCTTGTGTCGCGACTAGTCCATCTAGAAATCACAAACCAGGTCACATGCGCTCGTCCAGCTGTTCAAAATTGGGCGTAAGTCGTGCATGGGGTCAACATAATGAAAAAAGGTCAGTTTTCGTTGCTAAATCGCCTGCGTAGGCATAACCATAGCAGCCACGAGGCTATTGTTCTGGATTCGTTTTGTGCCGCTACTAGTTCATCTCAAAATAAAAAAAACAATAACGAATGTGTGCTAGTAATTTTAGTTTTTTGTTTTTTATTTTGTTTTTTTTTAAATTGACCAGTTTCAGATCAATATATAAATTGCCAACGAATTAGCCAACACAAGTTACTGTCCAGCGTAAACCCTGCGAGTACCAGGACATGGCGATGTAACATGCCTTTACTTCAGATATGTACTCACCGTCGTCCATTGTCGAATATGCCACACTTCCTCCAGGGAACGTGATGCCGGGTGTTGATGACGTCAGCATCGAATCATAGAGATAACATTTATTGTCGCCGGCATGATAGACGAAGGTCACACACCCATTCAATGTGCAAACTCCAGCACATCTTGTTTCTCTGAAGATTCTAGAGTGAGTTTGGAACGCACCTGGTATCTGTACGCCGTCAAGTCCAAGGATCCGGTTGAATGTGTGTGACAATGATTCCACCGTTCCGAGAAGGTGAAGCAAGGTGAAGGTCAGAGTGATGATATCCATGGATGTAGGCTGATTAAGAAAACATATCCATGGATGTAGGCTGGCTAAGAAAATATATCCTTATACTTGGTTAGTGTGTGGATCATGGATGTCAGGAGATCACATTAGCCAGGTGCCTCGTGAGTAAAGCAGATAGAAAATACCTACAATTTTTTTTGAATACCTAAAACATCTCATGAGTGTCTGAAAGAAATATCGAATTTTTACGAGCGGCTGCAAGCCGAGATTGAAAATTTGCAAATTTCTTTCCAGACACGAATAAGACGTTTCAGGTATTCAAACAAAAAACTGTAGGTATTCTATTATTATATGCACTTTATTAAAGCTAAATGTTGCTAAGTTGTGCGACATTTTTACTTTTAATAGTACAGCAATTTCAACAATACTTTGTGCATGGCTTTCATGGAAAAGTTATTTGCACAACACCACTTGAACAAATTATTAAGTTTCATGCTGACTTTTTGCTTCAGCCGCCTAATATTATTGTCTGATGTAAATACTGTTTTATCAACGGCGAATACAATAAGTTTTATCGATGTGGCTTTGCTAATATCGATGGCATTGATCAAAAACATTATCAGCCCTGGTGGACTTCAAGATTAAATCAACATTCGTTATGAGATCCAATCTCACCGAAAGATACATAATGCTTTCGATCAGTCACAAAATGTCTAAACCATGTATATGCTATTCCCCTTATTCCACAATGTTCAAGTATTTATTTTTTAGAGAATATTGTAGTCCGTGGTGTCACATGCCTTGCATAAATCCAGAAAAACTTCAACGGTAAAATTTGTAGTCTTTTTTGTTAAGTTGGGTGCATACATCAAGCAAACATAATACAGGTTGATAGTAGAGTGGCCCTTCCTAAATCCATATTGATGTTCATATAAAATATTGCGCTTCTTAAAAAAATTAATGAGACTATTAAATACGGCCTGGTCCAATAATTTGGAAAATGAAGGCAGAATACCAATATGTCTAATTGTCAAGATGTAGTTTTTTTTCCGATTTAAAAATTAGAACTACATTTGCTATTTTCATTTATTTCTGGAACAATGACAGTCTCGAATGACCGATTCATAATATGTGACATATGTGGAATCTCAGAGCAATACGTCGAATGACCGATTCATAATATGTGACATATGTGGAATCTCAGAGCATACGTAATTTTCGGGTTCGCGCTGCCACTTGCCAAATTTGCCAATGACAAAAATAATTCACATTTGGCAAACAATATTTTCATTTGGCAAAAGTTGTGGCAAGTCACTTTTCAATTCCTCAAGCAATTTGAAATATATGGTCAATCAGTACCACTAATTTCAGGAAACTCTTACAACGTAATTATATTAGTGGTGTTTTATAAGGTTTAGGGAAAGTTAACACCTCTATTAAGATGCATTTAATCTCATAGCATTAGTCCTGCGATGTGCCCTTCTGATGGAGAAACCCTTCTACCATTGTATTGTTCGGTGATCGCTTATTGTTGTATGGTAAACCACAGTAGAGATGCGAGTATAATTAATTAATAACTACCTGCTTTTCTATCGATATCAAAAGTCGTTCAAACCATGAGTGTCGAAACATAAGACTTATGGTTGCAAAAAATGATACTATCGGGGATAGCATTTGGCAATTGCTAAAATAATTTGGCAAACAATATTTTCATTTGGCAAATTATTTGGCAAAAGTAAATTTCGGTCCAGCGCGGACCCTGGTGTCCCCCAATAGAAATTTTGCAAGGCATTGATTGTTTGTGGCCACGATTCAAAGCAGAGTTTAGTATTTCCCAAGATATCTTATTATTATATTTGTTGTCATTCAAGACCTATGTATAATATGCTACTTTACAGTTTCATTTTATACAATTAAATGCTTCACAGTGTTATTTGTAGCTTGCATTGTTTATTACAGTATGTGACTTTAAGTATATTATGTAAAGGCGATTTGTTGTATTTGACGAAATGAGGAAAATATGTCACCATGTCATTTTGTTTCTGTTGATAAATTTGTTTTGTTGGCGTTTATTGATCGGTGGGAATGATGTAGCATATTCAGATTTAAATATATCCATAAACGTTGTATATGCTAGGTTAGGGTCAAGTTCCACCATAACAGAGAACACATTTTCTGCAAAAATGCGCTATTAAATAAGTCAATGTATGTTTTAGAAAATAGTCGGAATTAGAAAAGTTTAATGATTTAATATTATCTTCAACATAAAATATTCATAGATGGTCAGAGACGTCAGTGAGAATAATTATCGTATCGAATAATTATCGTAGCTATTAGTAAAGAATTGGTCGAGGAACTTCACATAGTGCCCTGTTACTTTTGTGGGTTTGATGATGACTGGTTGAACACCATCGAAAACATAGTATGTATAAATTTATTCGTTGTGAAATGCGATGGCGATTTCAATAGATCAATATTAAAATCCCACATAAGCAGGACCCTCTTCCAGATGATCGCATATAGTTTGCAAGTTTCTCCGTTTTTCCACAAAAAAAAACCTATTAAGGCCATCTCTTGTTGCCCTGTTTTGGTCTATAAATACACGCACAAAGAATACTTCCGTTCTCAATGAAAATTTCATCGACAATTGATTCAAAAATATGGGGAATACAAATTTCAAGATCGTCTCTTATAACGAATCTCCTATTGTCTCTTATGACGAGAACGAAACCACCTCTCTCATCATTTTCAGATCTGCATTTATATACAAGAGGGAGATATCCGGGCATGGTATAAGTCATGCCATCGCAAACTGTACATATTTGTTGTAGTGCTATTATATCAAACATATTGTTGTTATCTTGCGTTTCCTATAAGAGGTGATTTAAGTCATCCCAATGTGCATTGGCGCTTTGACAGTCTAAATTGAATGCGGAAAAACGATCTGGTTTTCTGAAACGGTATACGTAGATGCGAACTCGTTTGGAGAGTAATAGTTTCAATTTGTGAGCAATTTGATACTCCACCATCCCCTTCATCGTCCGAGTTATGTTGGGAGAGACACGGTTCAGATTAAATTCTTCCAAACAAACATCAGCTGACATCACTGAACAGAACCACATCACGCTGCTTTCTACTTTTGATTAGTTTATACATTTGTGGAATGTTTTTGATAGTAGCGTGAGTATAAGTATTTTAATTATAAGTTGTTGAATGCAGCAGTCAACAAATGCCGCCGGTGAATACATTAAATAGAGCTGATTATGTATGTAAAATCAGGATAAAAAACTAATTCCCTGTATGTTCCACATTTTGGTGTGAATCAGAGGCCACAAGCTCCAGGAGACCATTGATATATGTATAATAAATATCAATATATCAATAATTTGAAATAATGGAAGTAATTCTATATCAATGTAGTGATTGTTATATAGTTATATGTCTACGAGAGTAGATGTTGTATTATTAGCAGGCGAAATAAAGTCAAACTGCCAATATGGTTGAATGTCAGACACATATGATATAACCAAATACAGTTAAAAGGACCTCGGGTGGATACCACAACTATTGATTATAACGAACCAAATCCGGACGCTTTGGGTCGTATATAGACTATATCTGATTTTGTGACGTCATCAATTATTATCTAATACGACACTGCTGTTTTGAATTTTTGCTAGCACTCTTGTCGCACAGTAGATCGGTGGTAATAAAGCATTAATGTCGTTATCTGAAAAAACATTGTGTGTGTCTTTCAATTGCCGGCGATCCAACATACGGTGAGTTACTATCGGAATTATGCACAATGAAGGTCATTCGTAGTGGTGGTTTACATCTTATTGAGAACATATGATATTAACGACAGCACTATCAAATATTTGCATTGGAGTGGCCTAAAATATAAATCGCGCGTGCAATGGAAAAATCTCAATCACGCTGGTAGGGCGGGAGAGAATACTGAATCGAAATTCGTGATGTATGCAAAAGTTATTATATCGCGTTTAAATTGTCCTAATATTACATAGTACATACGTGAATCTGATAATCCTTAGATAGCCTTCTATTTTCATGAATCAACAAGGAACACATACTTAGGAACAAATTAAGCAGAAGATACATTCAGGTTGTTGCGAATTCGGTCGATGCTGAAATTTACATGATGACGTTGTTCATCGAGTTTCGTTGAAATCGACCTGACATTTCATGAATGAAACGAACATGATGAAATGGACAAGCCTCTTCGTATAGTACACATCTCAATCGGATTGCACACACAGTTTCAATAATATAATGATTAATTTCAGTATAATACTCCTCTCTCGACAACAACAAACAGTCTTGAATTTTGAATACTTTCAGTTTGATGTTGGGAGTTTATTTTCTATCATAATGTGTACAAAAGGAATAGCTTAAACATTTATAAGGTTTTTTGGTTTTAAGTCTGAGGTGGTTAGCTCGTAGTCTCTTTGCATTGTGAATCTCTTATCTCTCGTATTCCCTGATGTATGATTGACCTAATTTGTGAAACGAAATTGCTAGCTATAGGACCCACCCTTTCGATAAACCCCTGTATATGTCTGGAGTGTAATTAATCATAATCACACCACGATATAAGAACTAAGTGAATCTTATTTGATGGGAATAAGTATCTATGAAGTAATGTTTATAATATAAAAAATGACACAGCTATACCCTATAGTATACGTGTGGGTTAGCTGTGGTTCGTTAATAACGCTAGCGTATTGTCATATATTAGAACACTTGCTCGTTTCACGAAGCGAAAGTACGTTTCACAACGGTAACGCATGCTAGATATATATACCCTAGACCCTGAATAATTGTCTTTTATATATAGATCCCGTCACCTAGAATAGTATCAGAGCACTTATTTCATTGAATAAAACCAATCGTGAAATTTCTAACCGAACACTATCACCATTGTAAGAATGCAGCAATGAATTAAGACTTTTTAAAATTCCAATCGCGTGCATCGACTGTGTATCATTTAGTGACCACAACGTGTGAACTACGCACAATATACAAATATATTTATATAGCATGTCCGCGATACACTAATCCTGTTTGGTGATTGGTCAATTGCCAATTGGGTCACCCGGTGTACATCTCAATAATGCAGAGATCTCTCGATTGTATCACGAACAGGAAGTTACAAACTATTGACATAATCTGACTAAAAGCGCTCAGCAGAATAATTTAGCGTGCTTGTCAAAGTTCAGCCGAATCTGCATCTGAAACCAGTTATTTATATTGATCACGTTATCGTAGCTAAGAGTTTGGAAATCTTATATCGGGCTGAGTTAATGTGCTACGTGGGCTAGTCTCAGAATGTCGGTCATTTTGGGAAAATAAGTCAGAATACACTCAGCTTTTGTTATGGGAACACACCATCAAAAAGCTATATAAATATAAGAAATGAATGTAGTGGTGTGTGTTATTGGGGGATACGGCGCTGTGGTCGTTGTGAGCATATTTAGTGTGATCACAATATACACAACGACCACAGCGCCGTATCCCGTCGTAACACATACACACCCACTACATTCATTTCTTAATTATTACTTTATTCGGGACGCTGAGTTGGGCACAAACATTACAACAATGATTGCGGCAATATTATAGTCATTGCATGTAATTCGTTTATGACAATGACGTTGATTTCTGGCTAGTTGGATTTCAAATTTACGAAAATAAATTATTTTTGGCATGATTATTCGTTATTGCGCTTAGAACACATAAACTAAGTGTTTCACATCGCTTTAAGTGGCGTTCTCGTTAGGAAAAAGCGCAATAAAAATTGTTTCACGTTTGGTAAGATTGTCTATCTTAACCAATCAGATTTGACGTTGCAAACAAATTTTGAATGCTGAGCATTGTTCAAATACAGAGAATCACCACCTAGTAGTTAGTATTTCCAGAAATTGCCAATTACCACATAAAATAAGGAGAGGATGAAAACTGTCAACATAGAATGTGAGTGAACTACATAAAAATAGTACTTAATATCTTGTTCGGACGACAGAATGTCACCAAAACACTACTTAGTTATTTGAGAATTTAGTTCGTTGACGTTATGTTTGACAGTCTACGTCTCTGTTGTTATCATTCACGGGTCAGTGAATCGTTTACTGTGAGTTACCTTGGCTCGCTAACTAGATCATAGTAGGTGATAAATTCAATTGCAAACAGGAGTTTAATGTATCTATTCTCCTCAGCCTCTGTTCCAGTGACAGTTTAATAAGAGAATTATTGTTATGTCCAATACGTTGATACATGTACAAGAGAAAACAATTTGATTAGTACCAGAATTCAATGATCTATATTGAAGTTTTATTTAGCAGATACAAACACAACTTTCTATATTTTGCATGTAATAAATTGTGTATTTTCGTGATACTTGTGCCATAGGAATTATGATGAATGCAAATATTTATCATTTTCCTTTTGCCTGGTAAACTGACAGTTAACTATTAACTTAATCAATATTGACTAATTTGGTGTCAAATCGAACATAGCATCTTTACCCACGGTTGGTTACATGTCCGCCCCTTAACAATAGACCAGTTTCGAATATATTGAAACATTTGATCACCATGGTCAACTATGGAAAAAAAAGAAAACCTAGATAAATGGGTCAAACACTTTAATCGTTGAGCTACCCGAAACGTTCACCATCAAAAGAAACGAAGTGTTCATTTCCAATCGCATAGCATTAAAGTTATTTCACTTTACCGATAACAAGTGTTCGGTTGCACGCATGACACACGAAGATCAGAAGTACTCGGTTTCACCGTGTATATCCGTCACCGGAAATTGCGCAGAAATATGTGTCGTGCGGATGGTATATCACCGTTAAAGTTTCACCCATTTCATTTATAATGCGTAATTATTTTTCGGCAAATTGTCTAGCTGAATAGTTTCGCTATACAATGGCCTTGCTGTGTTATCGATGAATAGTCGGGCAGTTCAAAGGCGCACCGGGTAATGTTCAATGACAATGCGTTCCTGCACGGGAGAATATCAATCATGAGATTTAAACACACCTTATTTAAAACACCCTCTTAATTTTTCTCGAGTGGTCAATCATTTTGTGAAGAGATAACATTAATAAAGAATGGAATGGAATTTTGTTAGTGCGTTTGTTAGTGCGTTCGCAAAAAATCAGTCTTAAACGTTACAGTGCCACCAAAGACGAAGGAGCCTCATTCCGCTCAACACGGCGGGCTTGTTTTAAAGCGATAAATCGCGGAAATCGCCATAATCCATTGTTCCGCCGCGATTTTAAGCGATGTAGATTGGCAGACATTCAGAGTCGAATCGCCGGAAAACTTCGCCGCAAAACGCGGAACCCTATGAACAACGCACGAATGGTGTCATATGTCTGTTTGTTCGCGGTTGTTCTCCCAGACTCCTCACGATTTTAACCTGATTTGGTGTGGTGGATCTGGGTGCGCCCTCGGAATTTGGTCAAAATTTTAATATTTTTAGTTTAAAAAAAGCAAAAAATAATATTTATTAAAATAATCACAGTTCAAACTAAAAAAGAGATAAGAAATTATATTTTTTTTAAATTAAGTTTAAAAAGATCAAGAAATTTTCCGAATTTAAGATACCTAGGGTACTTTGCTAGTATATATTACTTTTATTTTAGGTTCTAGTGTATAACGTAGCTTGTTTGGGATCGAGAATTATCAGAAGGAATTTTACAACGAAAACGCGGTCGGTATGGAAAAAATAGTGAGTATCTAAACTACTCGATGTACTAACAAAATGTACGCAACTGTTTGGCAGAATACTGAGGTTAAATTGTCAGGGAAGATCATCCAAATATATTAGCGACTACATAATCCATATCACGTGCATCACCGAATTTTGGCTCAGAAAATAGAAATACCTCCATCAAGGTCGATTTATCTACAATAAAGACAATAATCTGGATATATATTTTTTTTATTTTTTCAGTGCGATCTTTCAATTCTGTTCATCATGAAATGCAAGCATTGAACTAAGATATCTCGGTACCATGACGTTCCGGTCCGTTGGCCTGTATGCTCTGATCATTTGGCGCTGAAAATCGTGGCTGTAGGTTCGGTTGCAGAGAACTCGTTCGGCGTTTGCAAATGATTTCGCATTTGTAATCAATAATAAACGGATTTTCCAGATTGTCGCAATACCGTGATATGTTTTCTGCCTTTTCTGTTCGAATATATAGACTAAAAAATAAAATTTAGAATTACTGACAACAATTCACTTGGAGTAATGTGAATAAATAGAACATAACTGACCCATATGAGTATATTATGTTACAATTGGTGTTGTTAACTTATTGAAATTCCAAAGGTGGTTCATATTACTTGGTATGACAATGACTTACTAATTCCTCAAGGATAACATAAATGTAGGTAATATGCATAGCGAGTAATGTCTTCTTAGCCTGGACTGTGTAGGTATTCTCTTTCGATATCTAACTAGTAATAACTAACTACAGTATCCCAAACAATATTGTAATAGGAAGCACGTACGCCAATAATATGTTTAACAACGGTTGAGCATTGCAGATGGCTTTCGTCGAGTGCTTTTGGTCCAACATAACATAATTTGACAGAACAAAAATTCAAAATGTTCATTTATTTCGAGATATTGTTGTGGAAGATGGGTGAGTTCGGTTGAAATACTTTAAAGTTATTGCCCTAGGATTGCTAATTTAGACAATTTAAGAGCCATGCCTCAGGGTAAAACATCTGCTTTGCGATATTGATCGAGATATTGCTGTGGAAATCCATTTATCAACTACTAGCAGGGTTACCTGGCGTTGCCCAGGTTAAAATGGTGTGATACCATTAGCTGTGGCCATTTGGTGGGAATTGAGAATACTCTTGCTCCAAAGTTACACGTATTCTCATAAATTGTATATCCAAATGGATTCACACAACGTCATTCTTATACATGGATTATATGTGGTGGCTCACATGTTGTCGGAGTCATTGTCATTTTGTTTATCGCGATTAATTCGTCACACCAATAAAGAAGTATTTATTTACAAATGTGCGTACTTCTGATGCAGTTCACATTTTTTAAATTGTACAGTCGAAGTGGTTGTAATCGATGTTTGTTTTTTTTAAATAAATATTTGTATTGGGATCAAAATATGAACATCACAAACACATTAGTTCGCAAAAAAAAGAAGACTGTGTTTTACATATAGATGTATAATACATCTAGTGGGTTAGACTAAGATTTTGAGTACACCTGGCTGTCATATCGTCATGAAGATACATATGTTTTAAAGAAATGTCCAGGTGCTCCTCTGTTCATGTTGTTATACTGGCTAATTATTCTCAGTTTAATAATAAATATTTCTATATATCAGATCCATGTGCCGGACACAGAGCGATATTTTAAGCTTTTTATGTTAGGCTATGAATCTGTTCTAAACAATTAAAGAAATCACCTGCATCGTGCAGATATACCCATATAACTATGCCAGTTGAGAAGATATAATTGTTCAAGTAACTTTGTTTATCAATTGTGGTACCCTCCTCTCTCCATCCTTGAACTAAAGTGACTCGAGGGGCGCCACATAATGGAAATGATTATGTATAAGATTGGTGGAAATCGCGGCGACAAAACTATTTCATCATTTTTGCAGCTCTCCCTATTTTCTGCCCTGCCACCAACAGAGTAGACGATTTTAACCTGCACCATTATCTTTACGTTACCGCATTTGGTCCTTCGTGAAGTTATAGAGAACAAAGACAGTCACTCGTTCGCAAATAAAGTACCAAAGGTGGCGTCTTTACCCCACACGACTTGATTTCTCGTATCAGTGTAGAAGAACGTGTATATATATGAGTGCGGTGGAAATTGGCGCTAAACATATTTGTATCAGTTTCGGTGACCCTGCTCTCCCTATCCCTGACTCAAGCGGTGCCACTTTTGACATACTAGTATTTAAACCATTCAATTAGATTTATTATGAAGATGAATATATATAACTGGTGGAAATCCGCGACTAAACAAATTCTTATTAAGTTTAGTGCCCCATCTCTCACCCAAACGCACCATTTTGGCGTATTTAAACGGCACGATTAGATTCCTCATATCAGAAAAATATGTATCAATATGTGGAAATCGGCGCTAAATTATTATTTTATCAATTTGTGTGTCCCTCTACCACCCCTGGCTCAAACTTTCGACAGACTTAAATCACACAATTAGACTCCTGCTATCGTGGAGATGATTATCTATAAGTTTGGTGGTAATCGGCGAATAAACAAATTGTTGTTAAATTTATTACCCCCCCCCAATCTCTCATCCAACCGGCACGAATTTGGCGTCTTCAAATCACACGATTAGATTCCTCGTATTCCTCTTGGTGCCTCTCTCTCTCTTCAGTCCACCCCTGACTCGAATGACGCCACTCTTGACAGTTTTACGCAACATATAGATATAGACTTTTGATATGGAGATGACTATTTATAAGTTTTGTATAACAGACAGACATACATTTGCCAATATAGATATAGATTATGTGAGGGTAAAGAGTTGTTGTTATAGTTCTAGAGCATACATCGGTTATAGGGATGACTTTATTCCTTCAAATTGATAGTTTGAAATTGAGATATTTTTTTAATTCACGAATGGCGTGCCTTCTATACAAAATATAACTCATAAAACAAAGTTTGGTTCCTTGTTAACCTGCCGGGATTATGCAGGGCAAGAGTGCTGTAGCATAATTATGTATATATTAGGTACACATACACCCCGAAATTGAACAAGATATTTTCTTGCGAAACGATGTTAAGTATAAACAAGGCGCGGACTTTGATTGCTGGTGTCAAAGCCCGATCAAACGCGTCCAATGTATATAGCTTTTAACGGCAAGTCAAAGTAAGAAACTGTCAGCAGTTGACGCCGTGGATGTTTTCAAAAGTGCCGGATCCACTTGCTGTTGTCAGTTTTTTTCGATTTTATACATAAACTGTCGTCACAAACACTTTCTGAGTACCTTGTCGATATTTCCGAGTACATTGAAAGCCGACAGTACCTCCAGTTCACGATAACGTTTTGTTGGCCATCGATCTTGTTGGTTCATTTAGAAAGGTCCCTCATTGTGCAAGAATAAATGTATCTATTAAATAGGAAGATAAATATACTTTTAATGCTTTCTTTTATGTATCTGCTTTGCTAGCTCACTATATGAATGCCCTGATTCCCTCCCCATATACAAATGACAGTGAGATGATATAATTGTTCGAGTGACTTAATTCGGTCACCATTTGTCGAGGTTGTGGAATTTGAACGCCAAAATCTGTCTTATGGAGATGACAAAATATAACTGGTGTATATTGGCGACTATCACATTTTTATCAAAGGCAGTGCCCCTCCTCTCTCCAACCCTGGCCCAAATGGCACCAATTTGGCGTCTTTAAGTCACCCGATTAGATTCCTCGTATCAAGGAGCAGAATGTGAATTCAGAGTTCATTTTGGAAATATGGCTTGGCGAATACAGTGATAGTGATGAATAAATAATCGCATATAATCGTCAATCATATATTCATGGATCGTCTAAATTGGGTAGATCATCTGCTGTGTTTGTGGTTGGGGGGGGGGGGGCACCACGGGATCTTCGAGTGGCCCTTTCCCTAACCCGTCCTGTTAAGCTTTTAATTTAAAACATATAACAAAAACAAACAATTTTTACAAATATTTTCATTTCTTCTTTTTTCTTCTCTTAGATTGCTGTTTTTCTCCAGAAGATGGAGGAGATGTTATTTGTCTAGGATGTTGTTGTTGATCTTTATGCCGTTGTTCTTCTTTCAATGAGTTGTGCTCATCGTTGAATCTGTCCATTTCTTCTGTCATTTTTTAAATAGTTTCTAAGACCTTGGCTTCCTTTTCTGCTTCTCCATCTTCTGCGGGCGACGCCGGCCTCTCCATGTATCTCGGCGTCGGAGGGGCGGTGGTGGTATATACCGCCCCTGGTGGAGACTGGCCAGGTGGTGTTGCCATATCCACAACGAAGACAGCGGCGGGGACGTCCGCGGTGACGTCCGTGTCCCAGTACCAGATAAGATTCGAAACCATCTTCTTAAAGCGGTAGTGCCGATAGTTATTGACGATATAATGCGACTTTTTAACATAGTATATGAATCCTCTCATTACCCAGCTGTTTGGAGCCAATCTGTGTTGAAACCAATACACAAAAAGGGGATAGAAAAGATCCTAACAACTACAGAGCTGTCATTCAGTAATTAATTAGGAAAGATGGTCAATAAGGCGATAAACACAAGGCTTTCAAATTATCTTGAAAACAATAATATTACAAGTGAAAATCAGTTCAGATTCATGAAGCACAAAAGTACAATTGATAGTGCATCTATACTCAAAACCATAATAAACCGATATAAAAAGAGTTGGAAAGCCTTTGTATACTGCATTTATAGATTTTTGAAAAACATTTGATTCTGTTAATAGACCAATATTATTTGAAAAACTGAAGCTCATAGGTATAAATGGGAATAACTTTAAAATGTTGAAATTGATGTTCTCTGACAAAGAGTTGGTCTCCAACAATGTATATATAAACTAGACGCATATACGCGCGTTAATTCGAAACGTGTCAAGTGTCAATACTGAGAAAACAAAATGTATTGTATTTCGAAAACGATACACCCGAAAGGTACCAAATTTTCACATAAATGGGGCTATAATAGAATAACTACTTAGGAATAAAATGTTGTGCCAGTGGATCATCTAAGAAGACACAGGCTGAAATGCAACTTAAAGGTATGAAGGCAGTATTCTCTTTGAGAATGTCTCTCCGAGAACATTCCCTGTTCTCTGTTGATTTGTTGGTTAAACTCTTTGATAGACGCATAAAGCCAATTATTCTTTACGGATGTGAGATATGGGCTTCAGATATACATTTGAACAGATTAAACAAAATACCGTGTGAAAGTACTCACATAAATTGTGTAAATCTGTACTCGGAGTAAGCAAACAGGCGTCAAACCGAGTTAGGGCCGAGCTCGGGGAGATACCCGATATTGAACGATGCTCTATCCAGAGCTATCAAATACACAAAGCGAATTTCTTAATCAGATTCACATTCACTCATCTTTTCCAGGCTATGTCCAGCGATGAATTTGTCACCCCCCCCCCCCGAACACGAATCAGTGAGACTCGGTATTCCAAAATTAAATGAAATTGTTCACAATGCCTCAATTCAAAAACAGATAAATGACATTAAAATCAAAGTGAAAGAAAGCCACATAGAGAATTATACAACTGATATTTTCAACGATGACAAATGTTCGGGCGCGAACAAGTTAAGGACGTACCGTGTAGTAAAACAACAGTACACACAAGAACCTTATCTTACTATTGTCCAGAATATCGACACAAAGATTATGTTTTGTAAACTAAGAATTAGTAATCATAACTTGGAAATTGAAAAGGGTCGCCATAAACAGCCAAAAGTGGCACTTGATGAAAGAATTTGTAGGAAATGTAACATTGAGGTTTAGAATGAAGAACACGTCTTTATGCGCTGCAACACACATAATAAGACGCATAAACACTTCTTTTATGAGATAGGGGTGACGAGTGACAAATTTATTGGATTGAATAATGGCCAAAAATTCCAATACATAATGCAAAACAACGAGCTTCAAACATGCAACATTTTCTGCAACATGGTCCGGACATTTGTCAAAGGTCAAATTCTACTGATATAATTATGAAATAGTAACTATAGTATATATATTACATTGAATCATTGTTATATATATTTAATTTGACATCGGTCTCGTGTGGACGTTTTATGCCATTAAACTATCTATCTATATGTGCTACAATTGGAAGAAGAGGTAAACGCGGTTATGCGGTTGCAGACATCGTTGTACCTTTCGGGTATATGTGACCAAATATTAGTGTTTGGCCAACACCGATGTAATTCGTTTTAACCATAAATATACAGTTTTATTCACTGTGACTAAGTGTCCTTTAAGCGATAGAATTGTTTTCTCTTCGGCGTTTAAAACACATATGGTCCGAATCGACATCTCTGGTTTAGACTAGGTTTTAATCTCGAACTGGTTTTACTCCAGTTTAAACTAGGGTTTTACTGTTGTAAAACTAGGTTTTACGAGACTAAAACTAGGTTTTAGTGTAGTTAAACCTAGTGTTGTGATAAACTCAGTTTTAGTTTTTGGAATTCGATCTCAATTAAAACTAGGTTTTATTGGCGTGATAAAGTTAAGCAGTCAATTCTGTCAGACAAACCAGCTGGAAGAGTAAGAGAGAGGTAGTGAGTAAAAAGAGAATGGATAGAAAGAGAATGATTTAGAGTGAGATAGTGAGAGAGCCAGTATGAGAGAGTGAAAGTGAGAGATATACACTGCATCAGGATTACTACTAGATCAGGCAAGTCAGATGTATGGCTATCAACTCACCGATAAGAAAACTTGTTGGCACCACGGTAGGCCGTCAGCGCATCAAATGCCTTCGTGTAGTATGTTGCTTTCAGTGAGTCATGTCGCGACGGAATGAATGTGCTCCGGATCTTCGCATCACATTTCTATCGACCAACATTACAACCGAACAGTACCCCGGTTCCGATATTAGCTGTCCGCCGGGCCTCCAACATAACCGATAACAGAGAAATCAGACAAGGGTGTTACAGAAGCGATGAGATAACAATTATACCAACCCCTGAGAAATATCAGTTGCTCACATCTGAAAATGTGAATGGCTTGCTGACACTTGTTTGCATGTAGAGTAGTTGTATGTAAATGTATATATTATCAGATTTCAGAGGGAGATAATTTACACATCAGGTGACTTATTTAACAGAACATTTATTTATAAAAACTAACTTACATAAAAAGGCAATATGTTGGCCATGCAATATTTATTATATTTTATCGAACCTTCCACATCTTGGCACAAATCCCATAATATCAAACAATTTTATCGACAGGAAACTGAAGAATCGTTTCGAAAATTTAGTATAACGCGAACTTAGGGAATTGACCAAAAATATCGAAACGGTGTTGTGATCAGCGAAAACAGAATCAGGGTAAATAATCACATAAAAACGGACAAATATCACAATTGTCATAAAGAATTTACTTACGATAATATGCTGTGCTCCAGTTGCCGATTACAATGACATTTCTGAAAACATGTGCAACTTTTCCAGCGAGGCGGAGATGAATTTAAAATTACCTCCTCGGAATAGCATGCCTGCTAAAACAGATTTCTGGATTTACCCAGCGATCACGGGTGTGCTAAAATTGGGAAGCGGAATATCATGTTGGAATCAGAACTAATTTAACCAGTGAATGTCAAGTATTCAACCAATCACACGCGTGGGTTATGCATATATCGATGGCGAAATGATTGCGTTAGTTTATCGCCGACTGTTGCGTCCCGAATCGCGGTATAAATATTTACAATTGAGCGTAGTTCAGACGGTGTTTTCTATGGAGTTGTATGGTCGATTTCTGTGATATTTTGGGCGATGTTAGTAGAATGCTACATCCCCCAGTTGGCATAGCGCCTGGGTACTAATTTATCAGTTTCACGCACCCGAACAAGTCCATAAAATGTCTTTAAGTTGTCAAAAGCGCAATTTGCAATAAAACATTGCTATTTCATATTAAACATGTGGACTGATTTCAATATAAGGTCAAACGTATACATGATACCTGTACAATATCAGTTTGTTATTAAATAACGCAATACACATATTCCGGAAAATCTCTCGTTATTCCGTTTCCGATTCCGGAATTCGATGAATACAAATAGCGCAGGGATTTCTCGCTGTCAGAATTGTTGCGTTCAAAGTTTTAGTGTTTATTACTTCAATGCGTCTTTCTGACTCATGAAATATAGAACAGGCATCTATCGGCCTGCACTTCTATACCGGGACAAATTCAAAAGCAAATATGAGTATTTTGGAGCGCACACTGCCATGTGCTTTAAACATATTTATTGTGGGGGCCTGTAAGGTAAATATATGATACCGAATGGATTAATGGACTAATATTAACCTCCGCTCCCTACAACAAATATATATCCATACATACAATAACAGAAACATACAACAGGCGTTGGTATCACAATATATGTAAAGTATATATATAATACTTTGAAATTCTAGTTGGTTATAGACTCCATTGCTATCATGTACAAATAGTGCGTATGAGGTGTGAATACTATTTGGATAGGGACATGACCATATAGAGGGGATATGAAATAGAAATTAGGGACATTGGTCGATTACGAAGGCTAATGTATGGGACCAATCAATCTGCGGTGCAATGTGAGGAGATATATTTGGTGGCGTGTGGTGTTATGGCAAACGTTATCTGCTTATTGCAGATTCAAATAATCACATTATGATCCCATTTCTCATTATAGGTCGATTATGTGCGCATTTGCTCGTGGATATGTTTTGTACATACAGGAAAATAGTCCGCCATTGCATTAAACACTGCAAAAATTATTAAATATGAATGATAGAAATTGCAACTAATGGCAACAAAATGAGAGTACACAGGGCAAAGAAATTTCTCAGAAAATTGAGAACATGTTGGAGCCCTCTACATCGTGGTATTCGTCATATTGAGAGTCCTGCATGGTATATGTTACTGATTGTGCATGACCAGCTTATGAACATTGGATCATGATGATCCGACATTGGTTGAAAGTGTGCACCGTAGTAACAACGATCAGTTTTAAACACTTTTAGACAAGAATAGACTGGCCCATAGCATCGCTACCATTGAAACCGTTTTTCGTATATGTGTTAATACAGCTAGGTTAAATGTTCAATTATTAGCCCTACCTCATTCACACGGAGCACGGAGCAGACCACATACCATTTCGCTAATTCTATATCTATATTTGCGAATGTCTGTCTATCTGTATGTGTTCTATAGAAATTCACAGGGGACCACCTAGTTGGCACAAAAGGGTTCTAATAGGGGTAACTTTTTGCGAGAAAGATAATGGCGAGGGTTAGAATTTTCTAAAGTGACGCCGTTGTTGTCAGGGGCAGAAAAGGGGGAGGGGCAGAAAACATTGTCGCCGATTGCCACCAAACTTATATATAATCATCCCCATAATATGAGGAATCTAATGGTGTGGTTTAAATATGTCAAAAGTCTCGCCGTTCTCGTCAAGGATGCCTGGAAGGGGAGACGGGCAAGGAATCTTATTGTGTGATTTAAAGACGCCAAATTGGTGTCGTTGGGGTGAGAGATTTGGGGGGCGGTGGGTGGATACCAAATCTGATAAGAATTGGTTTAGTCGCCGATTGCCACGAAACTGATACAAATTAATTCCCATGATATGAGGTGTCTAATGGCGTGGCTTAAATCTATCAAATGTGCGTCATTCGAGTCAGGTGTGCACTGAAAGGGAGAGGAGCACCAAAATTGATACACAATATTTTTAGCGCCAATTTCCACCAAATTGATACACATTCTTATCCATGATATGAGGAATCTAATCGTGTGATTTTAAAGACGTCATATTGGTGCTGCTTTGGTGAGACGAGAGTGGGGTGGGGCGGGCACTAAATTTGATAAAAATGTGTTTAGTCGCGGATTAGCACCAAACTTACAAATAATAATCTCCATGATATCAGGAGTCTAATTGTGTGATTTAAAGATGTCAAAGGTGGGGCCATTCGAGTCAGGGGTGCCTAGATGGTGAGCGGGACACAAACATTGATAAACAATATGTTTAGCGCCGATTTCCGCCTGATTGATACATATTCTTCTTCGTGATACGAATAATCTAATTGTTTGGTTTAAATGCGCAAAATTGGTGCCTTTTGGGTGAGAGATGTGTACTGGTGGCCCTAAATTTGATACGAATTTGTATACTCACCAATTTTCATTAATTGTATATACGTTCATCTCTATAATGAGTCTAAGTGTGTGGTTTAATGATGTCAAAAGTGGCACCGATTGAGTCCGAAATAGGGACGGGAGGGTCACCAAAAACTTATAAAAATATGTTTAGAGTCAATTACCTTCAAACTCATACACGTTCTTCTCAAATGATACAATTAATCAAATATTTGCGAATATCTGTCTGTTCTATATATAACTTTAAGGGTACAGTCGAGATGGCACCAAGGCGGTATAACAGTGGTAACTTTTTACGAGTAAGATAATGGTGCGGATTAAATTTTCTAAAGTGACGTTGTTTTTCTCAGGGGAGGGGCTATTTTTAGCGCAGATTTCGACCAAATTGATATATTATTCTTCTCCGTGATACGAGGAATATAAATGTGTGATTTAAAGACGCGAAATTGGTGCCGTTTGGGTGAGATATGGGAGGGGGTAATAGCTATGATAAGAATTTGTTTAGTTGCCGATTACAACCAAACTTATATATAATCATCTCCATTATATAATGCATGAATGAGTCTAATAGACGTGGTTTAAATATGACAAAAGTGGCGCGGTTCAAGTCATGCATGAGGGGAGTTGCACCAACGTAGATACAAATATATTTAGCACTGATTCCACCAAATTCATGCACGGTCTTCACTAATGATATGAATAATTAAATCACATATGGGGTCGTTTGGGTCATGGATGGCGAGAGGAGATTCACTAGCATTTATAAGATTGTTCAATTCGCTGATATTCAACAAAGTTATATATAGTCATCTCCCAGGCCATATCCATGTCATTCTAAGGAATTTCTGGCATTCCAATTCAACAATCTCGACAAATAAATATATCTTCTCAACTGTCATATTTATATGGGAATGGAAGTCAGGGCATTCCTATAATGATCTAGCAACACAGATACATAGAAGATAGCATTAAAAGTATATTTATATCAATCTATTTAAGAGATACATATATTCATTCAAACTGAGGAACCTTGAATCGTCAAAGGATTGCATATTAGAATGGCTCATGTATATATTATAACATGAATGAATCTGTCAATACAATATAGTTTCCACAAAAAAAGTTACAATTGCTAAGAGATATGGAAATGGTGGTCACAGTGTGCAGTCAAATATGGTTACTTCTGAGATAAAGGAAAACGCATTCCGTATCACATTACTTTTCAGGATCGTCCAATAGTGACATATGACAATGGTTATCTGCCCGATACGGAGGATTTCTTTCATTTTTTAGAACAGACTCATCGCCTAACATAAACAACTCAAAATGTCGCTGTGTCGGCCACATGTTGCTGCTATACAAGCATAACACATTTCTTTTAAACTGAAAATGATTAGCCAGTATATAGCAACGGAACAGAGGAGCACCTGAACATATCTTTAAAACATCTGTATCTTCATGAAGATATGATAAACTAGATTGAGAGATTGATTGATTGATTTATTGATACATCTCTATGTAAAACACAATTGTCGTTTTTTATTTTTTCGAATTAATGTGTTTATGATGTTCATGTTTCATGCTATAACGTCTGATGAGATATACGCAGTTGTAAATAAATAAATACTTCTTTATTGGTGGGACGGATTAAACGCGATAAACAAAATGATAATCGCTCCGACCTGACAAGGTAAGCCACTACTTATATTCCATGTGTAAGAATCATGTTTTGTGACGCCATTTGGATATACAAGTTATGAGAATACGTGTAACACAACACGTTGAGAGAAAGAGTATTCTCTATTCCCACCAAATATCCACAGAGGGTTTCATATCACTTTAACCTGGGCAACTCCGGGTAACCCTGCTAGTTCTATATAAAAATCCAAGTGTTTGCTTGTTTGTGTGTGTATTTGTGTGTTTATCTGTCATGATTTTGGCGCGTTTATAAATTAATCACCGCTCACTACCTATATTGCCTACATAAAGCCTGCCTAATAAACGTTACGTTTATTACGTCAATGATACAAGCTTAGACTCCAGACAAGATGGCATGGTAAATATTTGGGGTCCACTGATTCTTAACGCAACTTAGCCTTAAATTATCAGTAACTGTTTCAACACGAAATGCCACCACCCCCGATTCACCGCGTATCCGTGTACCTTCGCACAAAGATCGTTTATATATATATACGTTTTGAGCCCAAGCCGACAACTGTAACTCTTTAATTCCATTCATAATTAAAATCTAGGCCGCTGACATGGCTATTTCCTTTCAAATCCATTGAGCGTAAGCCATCTCAATGGGTTAACAATTGAGATTCCGTGACCGCATTACAAAGAACATGTACCCAGCTAATCGCACTCACCATTTTCCACACGGTTAATCCTCGTGAAAAATCAATAATGTACCCTGTGCAGTTGTAATCTAATAACGAATTTTCACAAAAATGGTATTATTGCTGTACTATAGAACCCGCTTAGCCAGTACTTTATCATTCCGTATTGCGACTTGTTACATATAACAAAGCTGTAGCGTTCGAGTACTATCAAAACATGAACAGATGAAACTTTCAGCCCCCCTTTTTCTCAACCAAATGAAAAGATTTTCCGGTCAAGTGAATCCCGGTATATAGATGGTTCGCCAAAAACATCATATAAGTCATTACATGTCAATGTATTTTGCATATAACGAGTTTTGGGCATATGTTGAGTTTCAATCTACAATGAAAGAAATACACTGCATGATAGAAATACAGTCGAATACCCTATAACACAAAATATGTATTACACAATTAGTAAATCACAAATTAACGCTGATATTACAAAAATTGTATTCTATGGTATAGGCCCCAGGCCAATCGGTACAAGCCAACATAAGATATAACGTGTTTCCCACATGTTATCAAGGCGATATTTTCACTGATATAGAATAGATAGAGATTAATCAAATTGGTTTCGAGAATTACGTTAAATAATTCACGAGACGTCGGTAATATACGACTGCGCGTTGGCATGCGAGTTTCTTACCTCGACGTCTCTCACCTCGAGTGAATTATTTAAAATAATTCTCGGAACTAATTGATTACTCTATTTATTACACTTCTGCATCAATTTGGTTCGCCAAATATGAATAAAACACCCATAATTAAGGCATGAAAATCTCGATGTGGACAAAGATCAACCATCGAAAATTCAGTCTAGATCAGTAAGCGACGTAACGTCAATGACGTCACGAGAAATGACATAATTCATTGGTGACATTACCATTTTTAATTCAAGGCGTTTTCAAAGGAAATCGCATATAGGAGTGTAATAAAATATAATAACTTTATTTGCCAATCATAGGCGCCTTCACAAGCATTTAATTAGGGTGATATGCACAGAATACCAAATAAAAACAGTTATGATTTCGATGATTGAGAGTTATGTACTACTTGTACAATATGGAACAATAATACAATGGGACATATACATCACAATTTCAGTGTAATACGGAACATTGTACGGTATAATAATATATACATTAAAAAAACAATATATAAAATAATAAAGATTTGCAGCGTGTGCATGCCAAGGGTTTTTACTCAACCTTTGCTTGCTGGAGTGTCAGTCAGAATTAGGGACCTACCAGAAAATAGCGATATCAGTAGATGGACTAGCCATTTCATCTGTCTGTATCTGTAGTGGGTTCAGTGCAGTAACCAATTCTGGTTTTAGGCGCACTGGGTGGAGGATGATGTTGGTTCCGTCGAGGACTCTGGTGGTGCTGTGTCCTCAGGTTCAGTGATTCCATCGTTGCGGAGTGCCCGTAAGCATAACTCTGGATCACTGTTGCACACGATCCGGTCTTCCAGTTGGTTCCAATCCAGGATCGTCTTGTTAAAGAAAGAATGTTTTAATTTATTACAGCTGGTACGCCGTGGCTCGAAGGCTCTTACATTTTTAAAATCTTCTTTTTCGACGATGTTTGTTGTCAGACAGTCAACAAATTTTCCTGCCTGATTGCTTAGGCGTTAGGTAGTTGTTTGCACTTAATGCTGGCACCATCCCCTCATTACGGAGGTGTCCTCGGAGCTCATGAACTATACGATCTTACTGCTACCATCTAATACCTTGATATTGGGTTATTTGTCTATGATTTGATTCAAAAGAGGCTTGCGCACATTCTCCGGCATTGGACATTTCATCACGAAGTGTTGCTCATCTCCAATTTCTAGTTTACATAATTCGCACAATCTTTTATCTGCACCTGTACCTAAATATATTCCCTTCTCTAATTCCAAGCTGTGTGAACTGGCCCTGCAAGTTCTTAATTTATTTTTCTGACATTGTTTACTTCTATTTTCGTTGAACACCTCCTGATTCCATATAATATTATATATATACAAATCATACCCTCGATTTTTTACCATATTTTGATAGTTCTGATGATTCATTGTAAGCACACTTAAGAAGACGGTGGTCAGTCTTCGTAATAGCAACCACCCCAGTGGGTGTTTATAATTAAATGCATGTGAATTATGACGTCATATAATTGTTCTATATTTCTATATAGCCAAGAGCGAAAATAGCGTGTATGCTTTTTTGAACATTTCACACGTGACTTCCGGGAGGTTATTGCGCAGAATCCAGCAGAAACTGATCGAAGAATTACGTTTTCTTCACTTCAACTTCAACACAATCGACTGTTTGTAACGGTACTGAGTTAGGAGAGCAGCGTGCTCCGAAGACAACCGCGACGGAGGAATTTACATACAAGTACAACAACAACGATTGCCGATGATCACTTTTTAATTGTCCTCACTGAGTCATTCAGAGACTCAATCAAATAATAGATTAATCGAGGATTAATCACAGCCTGTCTAGTCTGATAACATGGCATTCGGTAAAATATTACCGTGGCACAGTTTGTGATTAGCCATCTCGATTGTAAACAAATCTTCTACTCGAAATTTGTAAATTAAAAAAACAAATCAAATGTGCATGTGCGATAATCAATATCATCCATGACCAACCCGGACACACATACCAAATCGCATTCACATCCACTGAGAAACAACGAAGCAGCCCGACATTACACTTTTATTTAGAGCCGGCATCGGCGTCGACAGACACTTTATATACACCGATTTCTCCACTACAAGGTCAAGGCCCAAATTGCACGAAATTGAAAAATCAACGATTGATCTGTGTTTCATGTAGGCCTAATTTGCAACAATGAATGTTGTTCTGAGGATTTTATGGATTATTGTGTACCACAGATACAGTACACGAGGACTAGGCAATTCAATGTTAAGTGTATTCAATTTCATGACATCATGTGTAAACTGTGTTTGTGACATGATATTGCATTTTCACTTTCGACAGGAGCTTGGAGGCATTTATTTACCTGTATTTACCTGTATTCTTGAGCCTTATAAGCTTTCGCTTGTTGTGGCTAATACGTTAGTCCTTGATTTCAAATTTGTGTTGCGCATGTCATTGAAATCGTAGTGGAATTTATTTTCTTTGTCTCTCCATTGGTCATTAAGAATTGATTTAAATTCATTGATCGTATTTGCCGAGACGCATATATCTGTTAGACCGTTCCATGAATTTATATTTCTCGCCACAAAATTGTTGCTTGTCCTTGTACTAGTGAATAGTTCCTTTCTTAATTTTTTACTGTGCCCTCTTGTTCGACTCTCTTTATCCATTATCATTGGTAGATCAGCTTCATCATATCCTTCTATTATCTTGAAAATTTGGATCATATCACATCGTTCTCTCCTATACTCTAGTGTTGGAAAGCCTAGTTTTCTTATCCTTTCTTCGTACTGCATGCCCCTCAAGCTTGCGACTATTCTCGTAGCTCGTCTCTGTACGCTTTCTATCATGGTTTTGTATTTCTTATAGTGTGGGTTCCAAATGGATGATCCGTATTCTAATACTGGTCGAACAAAAGATTTGTATAGGATTTTTAGCATCTCTTCATCCATGTAGCTGAAAGTTCTTTTTATTATACCTATTCTTTGATTGGCTCTTTGGACGCTCTTTGCAATATGTGTTGAGAATTTCAAGTTGTTGTTAAAGATGACTCCTATGTCCTTTTCTTCCGTGGTTTCCTCTATTTCGTAATGTGACTCATTCTCTGTGATATTGTATTTTTGTCCCGAGTTGCTTTTCCCTATATGCATCACTTTGCATTTTGCTGCGTTAAATCTCAATAACCATTTGTCGGACCAGTCAGATAGCTGGTCAAGGTCTCGCTGTAAATCTTCTGCATCTTCTTGATTATTGACATTTCTATACAGTTTGGTGTCATCGGCAAAAATCTTGACATTGCTCTTCACATTATTGGTGATGTCATTGATGAAGATTAAAAACAATATCGGTCCTAGAACTGAGCCTTGAGGGATGCCACTAGTTACTTTTTTCTGTGATGAATATTTGTCAGATACTCTGACTGCCTGCTTCCTTCCTGATAAAAAATCCTTAATCCAGCTGTAAACCTCTCCTTTAATTCCGTAGTATGATAACTTTCTCATTAGCCTTCCATGTGGCACTGTGTCGAAGGCTTTCCTGAAGTCAAGGTATATTACATCAATATTGTTTTCATCCTCAAGTGCTCTGAACCAGTCATCTTGTACTTCAAGTAACTGTGTTACACATGATCTTTTAGCTCGAAACCCATGCTGTTCTTTATTGAATAAGTCGTTGGAGTCCATATGCTTAACCACTTCATCCCTAATGATCCTCTCCATAACTTTACAGATAATGCTGGTCAGGCTAACTGGTCTGTAATTCCCAGGGTTGCTCTTTTTTCCCTTCTTGAAAATGGGTACAACTGTTGCATTTTTCCAGTCCTCAGGTATTTTTCCTTCCCTTAGGGTTTTGTTGAATAGTGTGCTGAGGGGGGTACTGAGTGATGTTGCTGCATGCCTCAATATTGCTGGGTGAATATTGTCCTCGCCTGGGGATTTAGATGAATCCAACTTGAGTAGCTTTTTCTCAACTAAGTTAGGGGTCACTGTTGAATTCTTCGCCATCCATCTCAGGCGCCGGTTCGTCTTCTATGGTGTACACACTGGCAAAAAATGCGTTTAGGATTTCTGCTTTCTCCTGGTTTTCACTTATTGTTTCTCCAGATTCGTTTTCAAGATCTGCTATCCCGGTTTTAACTTTTGTCTTCTGTCTGACGTATGACCAGAATGATTTTTGGTCCGATTTGAAGTTTTGAATTAGTTTTTTCTCATAGTTCTTGTGGGCTTCTCGGCATAATTTGGTTGTCTTATTTCTTGAAGTTAAATACTTTTTGTAGTTATCTTCCGATTTGTACTTCAAGTATTTCTCCCATATTTTCTGTTTCTCTTTAACAGATGATAGTGCCTCTTTTGTCATCCATATTTTCTTTTTGGTTTTATTCTTGATCTTCCTTTTGGGTGTCACTTCTTCTGTTACGTTTATTATGTTCTCTTTTATAAAATTCCATGCCTGATCAACATCCATCTCATTTATAAGCTCCCACTTCACCTCAATCATTTTTTCGTGAACTTCCATTGTGTCTAATTTATGGAATTGGAATATGTCGTTTTTCTTCTTCTCCTCTTCCTGCGAGTAGCATCTGAATTTTGTTATAAGTACAAGGTGATCACTCTTGCCCACCGGTGGGAGATATTCTATTTCATCTATCATATTCTCTTCATTTGTTAGTATTAGGTCCAGCAAATTAGGATTTTGGCCTGTTCTGACCCGTGTTATTTCCTCAACATGTTGGTGTAGACCTGTATTGTTAATACTCTCGATGAACTTAAATGTGTCACTCTCTAAACTTAGATCTGTACTTCTATTTTCCCAGTTGATGGATGGGTAATTAAAATCTCCAATGAATAGTTTGTGGGTTTCATTCCGATTGGCCATTTCCTCCATTATTTTGTTCAATTTAGAGTTATTATCTCCATCGCTGTTCGGGCTTCTATATATTGCTCCTAGCAACAGTCTATCAATTCCTCTCAGTTTAATTTGGCACCATACTGATTCCTCGTAATCTGATTTGTTGTCGATGGAGGTTGCGTGTAGCTTCTCTTTGACATATATGGCTGTGCCTCTTCCCTTTTCTAATGGTGTATGGAATATATTGTACCCTTCGATACAAAATTCTTGTATTTGGAGATTCCTCGCGTTTTTGGGTTTAACCTCTGTTAAAATCAAGATGTCCGGCATCTTTATTTCCATTAGTGTTTCGAGCTCTGCTCTTTTATTGATAAAAGAATCGATGTTGGTGTACATCACTGTCAGGTGCTGGTTAAAATTTAAAAACATTGGTGCGTTAAAATTCTTGTTGGGAGGGGGTCTCTGTATCTTCTTGAATTTTCACTATCTTGCCATTCTTGATGGCGTATAGTTTTTCTGTCTCATTTAGTTCTTTTAGTTCCTCCCGTACTTTCTTTCTCTCCGTTCTTTGTTCTTCTGTCTGATCTCTCTGCACGCTAATGTTTTGAAGGCTCTTGTTTTTTGCTTCCTTGATCTTGTGCGCATTTGTCAGCAGTTTTTTTTATATCTGTCCTGTCTTCGATTACTACCTTCAGAGGTGGTACATTGTTTGTTTCACTGATTTTTCCCAATCTGTAGATGTTCCGTATGTTCGGGTGACTTCTGGTGCGACTTCTTTATAAATCTCCATCACTAAGTCTTTGTCATCTTGTTTTCTTTTTTGTGGATTCTTATCTTTTGAGATAGGGACTCCAAAAAGACAAACATTGTTCGCTCTGCTTCTTCTATCCTCCATTTCCCGGTATCTGTCGTCAAATTGTTGTTGGAATTTCTTCTCTATTTCTGATGATATTTCTTTGACTAATTGTTGAATTTGTTCTCTAATCATCAAAGGTTGCACAGGTATTTGCTTATCATTAATTTAATCATTTGATTTAGGACTGAAAAAGAATTGTTTCTGTTTTCAAATTGAAAAGATCAATCGTACTGCCCTGCTGGACAAAACAAGTGTCCATTGGCACCGCGGTGTGTTTGCCGTTCGGCGGCGGTGTCAGAGTTTGTAACTGCCGTTGAGCACCGCGGCCGAGCAGCAAGTACACCATAGTCGACCGTCAAGTACACATGTACACCATGGCTGAAAAGCAACTACAATGGGGCCGAATGCCATGTACACCGTGGTTAGATTTCTGGTTTATATTGTCTTTTTTCAGTTTAATGAATGCACACAGCGGCAACTACACCATGGTCGAATGGCAAATACACCGCGGCCCAACTGTAATTAGCTGGTGGAGACGCTGTGTAGTTGCATTTCGGCCGCAGTGGCAATGCTAAGCGCACCGTGGTTAAGTGGACACTTGTTTTGCCCAGCAGGGTAGTACATGTGTATTCAGTTCAAATTCATACAGATATCTTTCAGACTTTCATGTTTACAAAATGTAGGCGCGCATAGTCCCGCTCGCTGGTTTTTGGCCAGCCGCGCAGTTTCTATCAAGATAAAATAAACAGCGGAAATACATTCATAAATGCTGCGTAAATTGAATTAGTTTACTCACGATGGATGTCCATTGAAACTCTTTGATGGTTTAACACTGCTTAATCCACTATCCATAAGCACAAGTGAATGTTACACACTGTGTTTTCATATTGTACATGTACATGCTCCTATATTAATTGTAATTCATAATTATTAATTAGGAATTAATTTAATACTCCGATTCAATGCTGACGAAATAAATACGGTAACATCTCCCGGCCACGTGGTCTCGCTTTGATTTTCCAGGAATTTTATGTGACGTCATAAGCCATACATAGAAATCGTTCAAATGTATTTTTAGCTTTGAATCATTCAGTCTCAGACAGATAGTGCATTTGACACTTCACATCGTGTGACCCTCAAAAAACTTAAACTGCCAATCATCGTGGCACGAGGGATCACCTTTTGATGAATGCCGACAATGAATGTTGGTTTTGGAGAATTCATTTGATATTTTGCTACAACATTCAAGCTGTTTCTTAACTTCTTTATACTTGTACGCTCTCCGTATTTGGCCTAGGCGCGCAATTGATCGCTCACTGGTTTTCAATTTTAGCCGCGCGATGGTGCGCAAGAGCGATCGCGCGCCTCAAAAATTAAAGTCTGATCTTTCTGTTGTTCCAACGTTAACACTATTACTTAATATTTTTACCACTTTAGAGGGCGTTCTTTATTAGATGAACATTATTTTACCCACACGTCATGATTCCATGATTTTAAGGTGAAGTTGAACAGAAGCGAGCGCTAAGCTTTGTTTTCATTAACGCATGCTCACACCAGGACGGTGTGGTAATAATAGTAATAGCATGATTTTGTCGGGCGCCTTGGTTTCTTTACAGCCCTCCATTTGATTAACTCCGTCTCGGGTCTATAAATAGGCCCTCGGGCTGTTAATCATTCATGTCGGGTCCAGGTGCTACCACGGCCGAGTACTAGTAACTTTATAACCCTGTGGCGACTGCAGTAGCGTTCTTTATTGTGCACACACCAAGGCGGAATACAGGAGAAGTCGGCCCCGCTACGAAGTCGGCCCCAGAGAAGTCGGCCCAGAACTCGGCCCCGTACGAAGTCGGCCCAGCTATTAACATCAGTTAGTGACATGTTTACTCAATTGAGTAACATACATGTATATCAGGTGTCACGGAAACCTTGTTCAACACTACATTGTATATGACTTAGTGTTGATCTTTATCGGCGTTTCGCTGACTGCTTCCATGTGGAAATCGTATCTGGTCTAATACCATGTCTTGTATATATGGCTATTTTTCCGGTACAGATTTAAATTTCCGTTTAACGAACCCTATCGACATATCTGCGTAAAGCCATGACAGTGCGCGATAAGCAAATGGATTGCCAGGAGGTGATATAATCCTCCTTGACACCATGTGACCAAAACATGGTCACATAAAATGGAATGCTACGAGGTGATGTACATGTGATCCCTTATGACACCGTGTGGCGAAATGTCGGTCTCATCTTATTGTGCCACAGGCATTAACAAGCAGTAAAATAATAATGGGGCCGACTTTTCTTGACCAATCTTTAATTTACCCGGGCCGACTTCTCTTGTGGCCGACCTTGTTTTGGGCTGACTTCTCCAGATACCCCGAGGCATGTACACAGGTCAGCCATTAATGTCTGCACCCCCAATCAGACAGCATACTGCACAACAACAAAATACCTGGATAGATGTTGTAATGGGGGAAGTCGGTATTTTTGCATTCGGATCTTTATTCAGTGATCTCAAATGAGACTTTTCAGCTTTACAAACTTGGTATCTGACCGAGTTCTGATTTTTGTCAGAATACCCTGACCAAGTTGCGATCCCCGGCCCGCTAGCATGAGAGACCAGTACACTACAGTACCTCTCGGCTATCGACTTCCCTAGATTTAAGTAATTGACCCCCTCTATAGTGGTGTCACCCCATGTAATACTGCTGTATTATATAAGAAATGAACGGCGGGTTCAATGTGGTCATCGGATTTTGACCGCAAGAAAAATTCAGCAAACTGCATGAACCCCGAAGTAGTAAAGCCAAAAAAATATATACCTGTGTTTCCGGTGACCCGCCCACCCCTATTTCGGAGCTCCCGACGGTTTTCATTTTATTCATTTTGCAAAATTCCAACGCATCCTGTTTTATTAGCTCAACTTACTTTGTAAGTTTGAGCTATTGCCATGGGTTGGCGTCTGTCATCCGTGTGTCTGTGTGTCCGTCAACAATTTACTTTGTCGCGGGCTACAGGTTGTGCCTTTAGTCTGATCTCTTTGAAATTTGTCATGAATGTTGACATTGACAATTTGACATGTACCCTGCTGGACAAAACAAGTGTCCATTGGCACCGCGGTGTATTTGCCATTCGGCCGCAGTGTCAGAGTTTGTAACTGCAGTTGAGCGCCGCGGCTGAGCGGCAAGTACATGTACACCGCGGCCGAACGACAAGTACACATGTACACCATGGCCAAAAAGCAACTACAACGGGGCCGAATGGTATGTACACCGTGGTTAGATTTCTGGTTTGTATTGTCTTTTTTCAGTTTGATGAATGTACACAGCGGCAACTACACCATGGCCGAATGGCAAATAAACCAATGCCCAACTGTAGTTGGCCAGTGGAGCCGCGGTGTAGTTGCATTTCGGCTGCGGTGGCAATGCTAACCACACCGTGGTTAAGTGGACACTTGTTTTTCCCAGCAGGGTGGATGGGAACGAATCATTTTGGGGTCTTTCGATCGAAAAACATCTTCGCGGCCATCTTGGATTTCAAGGTTGTGCCTTTAGTCTGATCTTCATGAAATTTGTCATGGATGTTAATATTGACATGTAGATGGGAACGAGTAATTTTTGGGTTGTTCGGCCAAAAAAACATGGCCGCCAGCAGCCATCTTGGATGTTACTCTTTGCATGACTAAATCCTTTGGCGCGGGCTACAGATCGTAGCTTTGGTCGGATCTTCATGAAATTTGTCAAGGATGTTAATATTGACATGTAGATGGGAACGAGTAATTTTTGGGTTGTTCGGCCAAAAAAACATGGCCGCCAGCAGCCATCTTGGATGTTACTCTTTGCATGACTAAATCCTTTGGCGCGAGCTACAGATCGTAGCTTTGGTCGGATCTTCATGAAATTTGTCAAGGATGTTAATATTGACATGTAAATGGGAACGAGTCCTTTTCGGGTCATTCGGTCAAAAGACATGGCCGCCAACAGCCATCTTGGATTTTACTCTTTGCATGACTAAATCCTTTGGCACAGGCTACAGGTCCTAACTTTTGTCAGATTATTATGAAATTTGTCATGAATGTTGATATTGACATGTAGATGGGAATGAGTCATTTTGGGGTAATTTGGCCAAAAAACATGGCCGCTGGCAGCCATCTTTGATTTCAAAATTAAATAGATTGGCGCGGTCTACAGGTCGTACTGTTCGTCTGATTATCATGAAATTTGTCATAGATGTTAATATTGACATGTAGATGGGAACGAGTTATTTTGGGGTCGTTAGGCCAAAAAACATGGCCACCAGTAGCCATCTTGGATTTTACTCTTTGCATGACTAAATCCTTTGGCGCGGGCTACAGGTCGTAGCTTTGGTCGGATCTTCATGAAATTTGTCATGGCTGTTGACCTTGACATGTAAATGGGCACGAGTCCTTTTGGGGTCATTCGGCCAAAAGACATGGCCGCCAGCAGCCATCTTGGATTTTACTCTTTGCATGACTAAATCCTTTGGCACAGGTTACAGGTCCTTACTTTGGTCAGATCATTATGAAATTTGTCATGAATGTTGATATTGACATGTAGATGGGGAATGAGTCATTTTGGGGTCATTTGGCTAAAAAACATGGCCGCTGGCAGCCATCTTTGATTTCAAAATTAAATAGATTGGCGCGGTCTACAGGTCGTACTGTTCGTCTGATTATCATGAAATTTGTCATGGATGTTAATAATGACAGGCAGATGGGAACGAGTCATTTTGGGGTAGTTTGGCCAAAAAACATGGCCGTCATGAGCATCTTGGATTTTAATCTTTGCATGACTAAATACTTGGGCGCGGGCTACAGGTCGTAGCTTTGGTCGGATCTTCATGAAATTTGTCATGGCAGTTGACCTTGACATGTAAATGGGAACGAGTCCTTTTGGGGTGATTCGGTCAAAAGACATGGCCGCCAGCAGCCATCTTGGATTTTACTCTTTGCATGACTAAATCCTTTGGCACAGGCTACAGGTCCTAACTTTGGTCAGATTATTATGAAATTTGTCATGAATTTTGACATTGACATGTAGATGGGAATGAGTCATTTTGGGGTAATTTGGCCAAAAAACATGGCCGCTGGCAGCCATCTTTGATTTCAAAATTAAATCGATTGGCGCGGTCTTCCATGTCGTACTGTTCGTCTGATTATCATGAAATTTGTCATGGATGTTAAAAATGACAACCTGATGGGAATGAGTCATTTTGGGGTAGTTCGACCTAAAAAACATGGCCGTCATGAGCATCTTGGATTTTACTCTTTTCATGACTAAATCCTTCGGCACAGGCTCTAGGTCGTACCTTTGGTCAGATCATTATGATATTTGTCATGGCTATTGACATGTACAATGTAGATGGGAACGAGTCATTTTGGGGTCGTTTGACTAAAAAACATGGCCGTCAGCGGTCATCTTGGATTTCAAAATTCAATCCATTAGCACGGGCTACAGGTCGTATCTTTTGTCGGATCATTATTACATGTAGCTCAACTTACTTTGTAAGTTTGAGCTATTGCCATGGTTTGGCGTCCGTCGTCCGTGTGTGCGTGTGTCCCTCAACAATTTCCTTTGGCGCGGGCTACAGGTCGTACCTTTGGTCTGATCTTTATGAAATTTGTCATGAATGTTGACCTTGACATGTAGATGGGAACGAATGGCCGCTGGTGGCCATCTTTGATTTCAAAATTCAATCCATTGGCGCAGGCTACAGGTCGTGCTGTTCGTCTGATCATCATGAAATTTGTCATGGATGTTAATATTGACATGTAGATGGGAACGAGTGATTTTGGGGTCGTTCAGCCAAAAATCATGGCCGCCAGCAGCCATCTTGGATTTTACTCTTTGCATGACTAAATTCTTTGTCGCGGGCTACAGGTTGTAGCTTTGGGCAGAACTTCATGAAATTTGTCATGGATGTTAACAATGACATGTAGATGGGAACGAGTGATTTTTGGGTCGTTTGGTCAAAAACATGGCCGCCAGCAGCCATCTTGGATTTTACTCTTTGCATGACTAAATCCTTTGGCACGGGCTACAGGTCGTACCTTTGGTCTGATCTTTATGAAATTTGTTATGAATGTTGATATTGACATGTAGATGGGACGAGTCATTTTGGGGTCATACGACCAAAAAACATGGCCACTGGCGGCCATCTTGGATTTCAAAATTCAATCCATTGGCACGGGCTACAGGTCGTACTGTTCGTCTGATCATCATGATATTTATCATGGATGTTAATTTTAACATGTAGATGGGAACGAGTGTTTTGGGGGTCGTTTGGCTAAAAAACATGTCCGCCAGCAGCCATATTGGATTTTACTCTTTGCATGACTAAATCCTTTGGTGCGGGCTACAGGTCGTACCTTTGGTCGTAACTTCATGAAATTTGTCATGGATGTTAACAATGACATGTAGATGGGAAACGAGTTATTTTGGGGTCGTTCAGCCGAAAAACATGGCCGCCAGCAGCCATCTTGGATTTTACTCTTTGCATGACTAAATCCATTGGCACAGGCTACAGGTCGTACCTTTGATCAGATCATTATGAGATTTGTAAAGGCTGTAGATGGGAACAGGTCATTTTGGGGTAATTCGGAAAAAAACATGGCTGCCATTGGCCATTTTAGAATTTACTCTTTGCATCAATAAATCCTTTGGCACACCATAATCACCACATCCCTGATCCGATCATTATGAAACCTGTCATGCATGTTGATATTGACATGTACATCTAGTCTTACTTAGACATTTCAATTAGCACCTTTCCTATTCCTCCATTTACTGTCAACCATTAAATCATTCCCCTACTAAGTTGAGCTACACTACAGTGTCATTGACACTTTCATTACATTTGTCATGGATGTTAAAATTGACCCGCCCTCGCGGGAAACGCGTCCGAGGTTTCCCACTCTTTAGGCGAAAAGTGGGAACGAATGTAGATGGGAAACGAGTAATTTTGGGGTTGTTCGGCCAAAAACATGGCCGCCAGCAGCCATCTTGGATTATACTCTTTGCATGACTAAATTCATTGTCAAGGGCTATAAGTCGAATCTTTGGTCCAATCATCATGAGATTTGTCATGGATGTTAACAATTACATGTAGATGGGAAAAGATTCATTTTAAATTCAACCAAAAAACCTGGTCGCCAGCAACCATCTTGTATTTTACTCTTTACACAACTAAATCCTTTGACACGGGCTACATGTCGTATCTTTTGTCGGATCATCATGAAATTTGTGAGGGATGTTAACAATGACATGTAAATACATTGTAGGAAGGAGTCTTTTTTGGGTCATTTGCCAAAAACATGGCTGTCGCGGCCATCTTTGATTTTAATCTTTGCATAACTAGGCCTTTCAACTTTCCACATTCCCAATCGCTCCATTAACTGTAACACATGAAATTATTCCCTTTCCATGTTAGCTACAGTGCCATTGACACTTTCATAATTACATTTCAGTCAATTCACATTTTCAGCTGCATATACATGTACCGGTATATGTAAACCAATTTCATCATTAAAGAAATTGCAAATTCATCGTTGATTCCATCATCTCAATATTTCATTAAAGTGAGACTTTATGTTCACACATTGATTCATTCAGGCAACATTTTCTCCATTTCTACACTGTTCATTGCATTGATCGTCATCAATGGGGATAATCTATAATTCTATATGTATATCATCGTTAACTATTAAAGTGACATTTCTCTTCCACCCAATCGATATTGCATTAAAATGACGCTTCATATTCATTACACTTCATTCAATAATTTCTGTTTCTACATCACTTATTGCATTGATTGCCTTCAGGTAAGGTAAGCTATGTCCGACTCAAATATTAAAGTGACGCATCATATTCACTACACTTCATTCAATAATTTCTTTTTCTACATAGTTTACATATATTGCATTGATTGCCTGCAGCTAAGGTAATCTATGTCCGACTCAAATAATACAAATATTAAAGGCATTCCATTTCCATCCATTAATTCTAAGGAAACTTCTGCTGTTATATATATATGTATATATGCATACAGGGTACTACATGTGCTACACCACTCGGATAAATGTCTGTGTCATCACACTAAAATACCATGTTATAACTTGAATTGATATATTCGTAATCGTATATAGTCACCAATAGCTGGGTTACTACTGTAGTACCTGACATTGCCCATCTAGTGAACTATTCAAACCCAACAGGCCTGGTTGATTTCGCTGTGGGATGATGGTTCACTTCCATCCTCAAGCTAATTATGCCATTTCATGGCATAATTTTGTTCTGACGTGCAGGGGTAGATATGCTTGAGGCCCCACCACAGTTCAATTCACACCAGGTTCTCAGCTATTATTATCTTATGTTCGAACTTTACTCATATGTTTAGACTGATCATAACCATGATTTTAATGCTGGGTTTGAATAGTTCACTATATGGGCAATGTCCGTTACTACGGTGGTAACCCGGCTATTGGTGACTATCTACGATTACGAATATATCAATCCAAGTTCTAGCATGGTATTTGTGTGACCACACAGACATTTCTCCGAGTGGTGTGGCACATGAAGTACCCTGTACGGAACATCCTATACTTATTGTAACATTGAACTTAATGATCAACTTGGTGGTTGCTCCATTACGTGTCACGTACGATCATATTAGTCTGGTAGTATTTAATCATATCGTGGAGTACGGTAAGCATAAGTTGATATCTGCCGGTATCTCCAATAACTGCCAGGTTTGATGATTTTTGTCCGAGTCCAAGAAATTATTTGCACATGTTCACTTGTATTCGTTCTGGCTTGAATGTTTCACATAGTCTGAGTAAATACCGCATAGGGTCTGTAATATTAAATGATTTTTCCAGGAGTTGACAATTTTCCGAATAACCCCAAATCTGATATCCGTACATAATTACTGACATAACTGTATGATCAAAGACATGACAAAGTGTACTGAATTTCGGTTTACTGTTATTGAATGATTTACTAAATTCGAAATAAGCTCTAAGACCCTTGGCATACACATCCGGCTTGGCCCTTGCAAAACACCCGGAACATTTAAATGTTATTCCCAGGTATGTATATGTCTGGGAAGTTTCAAAAGTCTCGACCTTGTAATAATTGTTTGTATTATACAGTCTGCCAGTTTTGTTGAAATAATGCAAGTAGTCTTACTTATGTTGATATTCAGTCCCCAAGCCCCGCAATGTTTAGCTAGTTTGTCAAGGGAGTTTTGTAAACCCTCTCTAGTTCTTGATAATATTACTGAGTCATCGGCATAGAGCAAGCAGTTCAGTTTTATTGTATCCAGTTCAATGTCAGAGTTACTTGATTATAATATAGATGGGAGGTCATTTATAAATATTTTGAAAATAGTCGGCCTGATGGAACTACATTGCCTTACACCTACTTCTGAACCGAAAGACAAGGTCAGCCCATTGCAAGATTTTACACTCAGGGTTGTTTTCCTATACACGCTTTGAATTACCCGGTATAATTTGTCACCGACCACCATTGACCGCAATTTATATCAAATTCAATCTTGCCACACAAGGTCAAAGGCCTTCTTGGATTATAGAACACAGGTGAATAGTTTCTCGTCCTTGCAATAAACGTGTTTGTCAATTATAGTTTTCAGTACAAACCTGTGGTCGCTGGGCCTCTTTCCTATTATATGACGTCATAATTCACCTGCATTTAGGTAAAAAGCACCCTTGTTGGTTGCTATTATAAACTGTTGACAAATGTATTGTCAGCTCAATTTCTCACTCTTTTTGAAATTTGTTTAATTCCTATATCTACATTAATGAATATAATTGTTTTGAATCAATACATGGAAAAATCATACTTTCAGTCAAACAAAGGGCTTTTCCTCGTTAGGGTTCATATTAAAAGTGTAAGCCATATCAGTTAATTTGTGTAATTTAGTGAATGGCCTATTTCAGATATAATGCGTTACCTTCTCTACAGGCGAATGTGGTTTCAGCGGCATCCGTCATAAAATACCGGACAAACTCCGAGCACAGTTTACCGTCTTTCTTTATGTCATTATCAGCAATTCAGCGGTGTCGGTATTTTACTGGTTGTCATATTATCACCCATCATGTTTGACCTTAGAGACTTAAAGGGGAATATATGAGCAAAAAAGAGCGTTCCTTGTCAACTAATATGTGGTAAAATTGGTACATAGAGGTAACATGACACGGAGAATGTCACGGATAGTTTCCGTTGTCCTCAAATGACTTAAATAGGCTTCCACTTATCAATAAAGAGCGTTTATTATAATATTAAAGGCACGGGCGGCGTTCGTTGCAGAAATATTTATATTTGTTCAAATCGTCATCAACAGAAGAAACAGCAAAATAGATACAGTTCCGCTCGTATGCCAAACATAATCAGCGCGTAAATAGTATATTGTCGTCAAGACGAACGATGGTGTACATGTACGTAAACAAGAGACTGCGCGTGTTACAGATGTTGTGCTTCTGTTTACATAACGCAGCGCAATTTTATTGGTTAACCACACACAAATGATATAAACGCTCTTTATTGTTTCCATATCATGAAATCAGTAACAAATAACGCTCTTTATGTTTACCATATCCGGATCTAAATAAAGCCAGGAAATGTAACGTTTTTTTGTTTTTGTTTACATAACAAGGGGGGAAATGACAATAACATACTGTTTATGCCATATTTCTGATTGGCATAAGAACAAGGTATGTCTATATCTTACTATTCCTTCTGTTAATGGCGGTTTTTGACGGAGGTGAATATTTTAACAGCATACCTACCGCGAACGCCGCCCGTATCTTTAACATACCCACCGCGAACGCCGCCCGTAAACAAGAGACTGCGCGTGTTACAGATGTTGTGATTCTGTTTACATAACGCAGCGCAATTTTATTGGTTAATCACACACAAATGATATAAACGCTCTTTATTGTTTCCATATCATGAAATCAGTAACAAATAACGCTCTTTATGTTTACCATATCCGGATCTAAATAAAGCCAGGAAATGTAACGTTTTTTTGTTTTTGTTTACATAACAAGGGGGGAATTGACAATAACATACTGTTTATGCCATATTTCTGATTGGCATAAGAACAAGGTATGTCTATATCTTACTATTCCTTCTGTTTATGGCGGTTTTTGACGGAGGTGAATATTTTAACAGCATACCTACCGCGAACGCCGCCCGTATCTTTAACATACCCACCGCGAACGCCGCCCGTATCTTTAACATACCCACCGCCAACGCCGCCCGTATCTTTAACATACCCACCGCCAACGCCGCCCGTATCTTTAACATACCCACCGAAAACGCCGCCCGTATCTTTAACATACCCACCGCGAACGCCGCCCGTATCTTTAACATACCCACCGCCAACGCCGCCCGTATCTTTAACATACCCACCGCCAACGCCGCCCGTATCTTTAACATACCCACCGCGAACTACGCCCGTATCTTTAACATACCCACCGCGAACGCCGCCCGTATCTTTAACATACCCACCGCGAACGCCGCCCGTATCTTTAACATACCCACCGCCAACGCCGCCCGTATCTTTAACATACCCACCGAAAACGCCGCCCGTATCTTTAACATACCCACCGCGAACGCCGCCCGTATCTTTAACATACCCACCGCGAACGCCGCCCGTATCTTTAACATACCCACCGCCAACGCCGCCCGTATCTTTAACATACCCACCGCGAACTACGCCCGTATCTTTGACATACCCACCGCGAACGCCGCCCGTATCTTTAAACTAATTATTCACACGATGTTCCTGCATGTCCTGTTTGTCTCCCATCAGTTTTGACGGGCAATCCCCTGGTAAGATAATATAACGCATTGCTTGATTGGAAATTTAGTATGTTTGTCCGGTATTTATGACGAACGCCGCTAATTAGGGACCCTGTGCCAATGCAATCTCTTATATATGTGAGTCGACCATAGGCCTAACAATTGATCATCATTTTTATAAATTTTTCTTACATTCTTTAACAATTTTTATCGTTTATTTTATATTTTTTTCTTACATTTGATCACAATTTTTATTTATAATTTGTTCTTATATTCTTTCACAATATTTTATCATTTTTTTTCTTACATTCATTAACAATTTTATAATTTTTTATAATTGTTTTCTTATATTTTTTCTTTTATCAATTTTTATCATTCAATTAAAATACCGCTGGGTCACCCGTCCCCGAATAAAGTGGTTTTATTTGACCAGTTTGATTTGTTTAGAAATTAACATATCTGGGAACAACTATTGAATCAACCTTTCCTTCAAATGGTCCATCTTGTTAACACACCTAGTTTTAGTTGATTGGGCATCATAATCACTAACTTCTAACTCTATGAAGTTATCAACATCATCACTAAATTCTAAGTCAACAAGGGTCATAACTCGTTCATTAGACATGTTTAAGTCGCATAACACGGACCGAACCCAATTTCTAACCTGACCTGTATTTTCATGTGAGCAATCGATACACGACATTTGAAAACATTCTAATAGCTATAACTAAACTTATCATCCGAACACCAAAATAATCAGCAGGTTCTAAGTCGAAAAGGGCCATAACCCCGATAATATATGCGGACCGAACCCAAATTCGAACTTGAACATTTTCTCCTTTACCAGTAACTCCACACACCGATTTTGTACATATTTTGTATATTCTCACTAAAGGGCACGGCTTTCGCAATTCACACAATCCAATTCAATGTTAGCGAGCAATGGGACTCGGACGATTATGATTTCGCCGCAAAATTGGCTGAAATAGAAGGAAATAACGCAGATAGAGCCCAATATTCTACCCGATAATGATTGTCATTATTTCTCTCCAACACATGCCCATGACTGCTTGCATAAGAAAACAATTTTCCATTTTGATCTTGAACTGTAGAATCTCTTTGTAAAAGAAACGTTTGAAATTTATCAATCATCCGATCACCAAATACCGGGTTATCGTCCCATGGAATTTAGATGTCGGCCAGACGACGACGATGGCAGGGCCAGGGGGTATGTCTATTCGTTAAAGACAAGATTCTACACATATTAGCCCCAATCTCACTGAATTCATTACCCACGTAACCGAAACTATATTTATGGAAATAAACACAGGAAAGCATAACTCCCATATTGTCGGTTGTGTTTACAGGCCGAATACAGCTCCAACAATAGCAGTGATATATAACGCGGTCTGCTCGTTAGACCAGGTTAGACAGGATATATTGATGGGTGTTCCAATGAAAGAAGTGGCATCATTATGAGAGATGACACGTCATCGATTACCAACGTCACGAAATGCCCACTAGTATCGCCTACGCTCACACTCTCCAAAATAAAACCGGTTGAACGACATTCTTCAAAAATAATTTACCTTCCTGGATCAAAATTCTATTCTTCAAATCCTATATGTTTTCTATATTGACAGAGAGCGTGAACGGAAGGTAGTTCACTCAGGGAATACATAATTTATATTGTTGGCTTGTTTCCCGAAAGCCTGAGTCGCTTAAAATCGGGTATAATGTTTTCTAAAACTAAACAAATCGTCTTTCATATTTGCCATATGCGTCCGCGTTTTGTAAAGTGCCATCTCGAGACCCAACCGATCCATAACCATTGTGCATTTCCTGATATAATTACCCTTTCTTCACACCTTCGGGTAATATTGATGTTATCATTTCAGTCCGCGGTGTGTTCAATACTTCTTATAGTGAAAAGGGACCTCAAAACATTGAATGTGTTTGAGCTAACGATTGCGACCATGGTTAGACGTTCATGAAATATAAAACAAAATATCCATGTTATCTATATTTTGAGAGACGATAACAATCACTATAAGGCAGCAACAATGATTTTGTGCTGTATATTTTAGGCTATATTATGTGTCGTGTATAACAAATGCTTCAATTCTACAAAGTAGCTATATATTAATATAAATGATACGCATGTTATAAATAAAATGTGTTGTTGCTGTAACTGGGGGTTTGGAAGCCTGATGACATTTTTTGGCCACTCTCGCGGTGTCTACGGATCCGGTTTTCATCACATGAATCATAATTTGGTCCCAATTGAATAATAATAAAGTGTGTGCTGTCGTTATCTAAATATGCATTTTTTTTTACCAAAACGTGTTCGGGGGAGCGGTAGCTAAACTCCAATATCTCGCAAACCGTTCAAAATTTCTGTCAAATTCTTCATCCATGTGATGTCCAGATGACTACTAAGCCATATAGTAGGGCGGCTCCGTGTCAAAAAAAGGGTGCATCGTGCATTTTATGGTAAAAGCAACAAACTTTGTATACAACATCCTGAGGTGATATCTTGTGGATTTAGATATCATGCCAAGCTAGGGAGAGCCCATGGTTGCCATGGTAACCACCGAAAAAAATGGCCACCAAAAATGCCAAATTAGCTTTTTGCGGAAGTGCGATTTTGGTGCCCCTCTCCCTGCACTGCACCCCTGATAAATAGCGCCACTTTTGCCATCTTGAAATCACACGATTAGATTCCTCGTTTCATGGAGAAGAATGTGTACCAACTTTGTGGAAATCGGCGCTAAACAGGTTTATCAATTCTTGTGCACCCCCCCCCCCTTGCGTGCACCCCTGACTCAAATGGCGCCACTATTGACATATGTAAACCACACCATTAGATTCCTCATATCATGGAGATGATTATGTATAAATTTGGTGGAAATCGGCGACAATTTTGTTTCTGCCCCTCCCCCTTTTGTGCCCCTGACAACAACAGCGTCACTTTAGAAAATTATAACCCGCACTATCTTATCAATTATCTTTCTTGTAAAAAAAAGTACTAAAATAGACTATTGTTATCGAGATGGTCCCTGTAAATTTTTATGGAACACAGACAGACATTGGCAAATATATATCTCATATATATTTTGAAGACCTCTGTCTGTCTGTCTATCTGTTTGTTTGTCTGTCATTAATACAAATCTACGATTCTCGACTGATCGGGACGAAACTTGGTACGTGTGTGTAGTTTGACCAGGCGGTCGTCGTTGTCGTATTGGCGACCCCGTGCGGCGCCCGCTTCGCGCATGCGCAGACGAGATCTCGGAAACGGGTGGAGCTATCGACTTGAAATTTGCTATGTGAATGTATCTTGCCCCGGATATAAATTTTATCGGGTCGCCGAGCCCGTGCGACGCCAGCTTCGCGCATGCGCAGACGAGATCTCGGAAACGGGTGGAGCTATCGACTTGAAATTTGGTATGTGAATGTATCTTGCCCCGGATACGAATTTTATCGGGTCGGCGAGCCCGTGCGATGCCAGCTTCACGCATGCACAGACAAGATCTCGGAAACGGGTGGTTCTATCGACTTGAAATTTGGTATGTGAATGTATCTTGCCCCGGATACGAATTTTATCGGGTCGCCGAGCCCGTGCGACGCCAGCTTCGCGCATGCGCAGACCAGATATCGGAAACGGGTGGAGCTATCGACTTGAAATTTGGTATGTGAATGTGTCTTGTTCCGGATACGAATTTTATTGGGTCGCCGAGCCCGTTCGACGCCAGCTTCGCGCAGACCAGATCTCGGAAACGGGTAGAGCTATCGACTTGAAATTTGGTTTTCGAATAGCCCGGACAACGTCGGGCTCGTTTTGAATAGCCCGGACAACGTCGATGATTTTTGAATAGCCCGGACAACGTCGGGCTGGTTTTGTGTAGCCCGGACAACATCGGGCTCATCGGCTAGTATATATATATATATACTAGCTGGTGGACCCGACTTCGTCCGGGCTGTTTCCCTCTGGTTTTCGGCGAATTGTGCGATTTGACCTTGAATTGTCCATTTTGAAGGTCAAGGTGAGGTGGGGTTACGATTTGACCCGTCCAAAACACTGCCCGGACAAAAGTACCCGACAAAAGTACCAGTTGAAATCCATCCGGTTTTACCCGATTTGACCTAGAATTGTAGAATTGATCATTTTAAACGTCAATGTCAGGTCGGGGTCACGATTTGACCCGTCCAAAACACTCAGTGGACAAAAGTAACCCTACGTATCAAATTTCGTCGAACTCCCATCAAAATTCGCGATTGAAATTGAATTGACCAGATTTCAAGGTCAAAGTCACGTCGCACGGGCTTACGACACTCCCCATACGAAAGTATCCCTAGACACTAATTTTCATCGAAATCCCGCGATACTCGGGCGTTCGACTTTGAAATAACCCGATTTCAAGGTCAAGGTCACGTCGCACGGGCAAATTAATTGACCCATGTCACTTCCCGGCCGAAAGCACCCCAACATACCAAGTTTCATCGAAATCGGTTCGGCCGTTTTCGAGTCCATCGCGAACAGACAGACAGACACACACACACACATACATACCCTGATTTCCCAAAATATATAATAGACTAGAAGGTGACCCGACTTCGTCCGGGCTTTGACCTTGAATTTTCCATTTTGAAGGTCAAGGTCAAGTGGGGTCACGATTTTACCAGTCCAAAAACACTGCCCGGACAAAAGTACCCGACAAACGTGCCCGTCGAAATCCATCCGGTTTTACCCGATTTGACCTTGAATTGATAATTTTGAAGGTCAAGCTCTGGTCGGGGTCACGATTGGACCCGTCAAAACAATCAGTGGACAAAAGTAACCCCACGTATCAAATTTCGTCGAAATCCCATCAAAATTGGCGATTTGACCTTGAAGTTACCCGATTTCAAGGTCAAGGTCACGTCGCACGGGCAAATGAATATGCTTATGAGACTCGCCATAAGTAAGTACCCCCACATACCAAGTTTCATCGAAATCCCGTGATATTCGGGCGTTTGACCTTGAAATGACCCGATTTCAAGGTCAAGGTGGCGTCGCACGGACAAATTAATAGGCCTATGTTCGTCCCCGGCCGAAAATACCCCCACATACCAAGTTTCATCGAAATCAGGTGGGCCGTTTTTGAGTTCATCGCGAACACACACACAGACACACACACAGACACACATACAGACACAGATCTTCCAAAATATATAATAGTTAGCTATATATATATATCACAGTTTATAGTAACGTGTGGACAGTTATATATATGGTCCAAGAATAACATAAGACATGTCTATAGAAAATTAATTAATGTAAGTAAAATGTCTATAGGCCTTTCGTGGCATTGCCACTTTCAATAGACGATAAATTTAATTATGACATCATAGTGTCAAGGGAGATAACCCAGCTTTACACAACGTCATTTCCTGGGCGCATTTAGCTTTCATCGGAAGTGATCAACGTAGAAATCTTCATTCCGGGTTCGGCGTATTCTGTTTGCTGAGAACAGTTTTGGAATGGGAAGATCGAATATTGATTCTTTCCACATTCATCCAAATGTTCACTCAGTGAAATTTTGCGATATTCTGGTTGATTTATCTCGAACACCAACTGTATATACACACAAAAGAAACTTTCCCGACTATCATCAGTGACCATATTATCCACACCTGGGCACTGGGATATACTCCGAATTATGTTCTTTAATTGCCTGTTGGATTGTGATACTTTTGTGAATTTTGGGTAATCCGTAAGAGCTGCATTTCATCTTAAATTTTGTGAGATATTCGGCTCCTTTATCAGTTAGGCATTTAGAGAATTTTGTGACAAACTTCTTTATTTTATTCATTACGGATTTCTCCTCATTTGTAGGAAGTTTCTTGTAAAAACAATCGTTCAAGAGTATATCTTCCGATTTGTTGGCATAGTCGGTCGCTTCCATAATCACCAGTGCACCTCCTTTGTCTGCTTGTTTACAAACAATAGTGTTGTCAGAACAAAGGCGATTTTTTTGAACAGCTGGATGGGCGTATGTGACCCACTTTGTGATTTCTAGATGGACTGGTGGCAGCACAAGACTATTACACAAGGATAGCCCCGTGGCTGCTGTGATTATGCATATATATTGGAATTTGGCAACGAAAACATGTTAATTTCCTCCACGCACGACTTACACAGTGACATACACCCAATGTTTGAACGGCTGGTCAGGTTAATTGTGACCTAGTTTGTTATTTTTAGATGGACTAGTAGCGGCACAAAACGAATCCAGAACAATAGCATCGTGGCTGCTATGATTATGCATACGCAGGCGATATAGCAACGAAAACTGACCTTTTTTCATTTTGTTGACAGTAACGATTATCATTATATTATGAGAACTGGGAACTAGAAACTGGGATTGGTCTGGGAACTAGTAACGGAATTCATGAAACTTGTATAAGGGCAGATAGGAAGCTACTCACAAACTCACAAACAACCTTCAACGGCATCACAGCACAATCAATTGGGTTGATACATTGCAATGCTAATATGGGTGAATCTGTGGGTTTTTTAAAATAAGAATTGAAAGATTATTTAGCTGGTTTTGAATGAGATGATATATACCGTACCACGGTACCACACACCAATGAAAATTGTATGTACTCTATATATGTAGACATCAGAGGATACATAGGTGAAGATGTACCTCCCTGGTGTTACTTGTAACAATCTTAGTCGACGAATCTTAATGCGTCATAACGTATGGAATTATACCTGCTAAGTTAATGGCACCTAATCGTATCGTTGTCTCCTAAAAATTTGTTTGTGGACCGAACAATGCAGAGCATTTTTTTGATAATTCATGTTTCTGATATGACCGTCGCAAATCATATTAAATAAAAGGTCGACCGACAACAATGTCCATGGACACGGTGGCTAACTGAAGGATTGGATATGTCCGGAATAAATGTCATCATCCGGAAACCTCAAATGTTGAAAATCAAGAAAAATCGTCAAACTAGGGACCATAACTGCGGTAGAAAAGATCGGATAAGTCTGGTTTTCGAACTCGTTCAAGATATTTTTTTAAAACAGCTCTTACGCAAAACATTGTTAAAATCGGTTAATATTTGTTCAAGTTATTGCGCTAACGAGCTAGAAAAGTCGGCAAAAATGGCAAGAACTCGACAAAAAAATTCCAACCAAACTCAGAATTGCAGGTTCCAACGATGTTTATTATCTGTGCCAAATTAAAAAAAAATGACTGGAAAATGACGGAATATGTATACAGGCTCGGGCTAAAGGATGTATGATGCTATGTCAAAAATGTGTTCTATTAAATATGTATGTCAGTGTGCGTTTTAGTCATGGTTCGGACGATGAACCCATTTCTTTGTGATATATGCCAAGATTAATCAATTAATTTGCAATTGAGTTAAAGGGAGGTAAAAGCTATTCTGCATCATAAGTTTCAAGATATATCCAAGTAGACCCACGGAGCGTCGATAAACCTAGCGGTATTTTCAAATAGGAGATTCATTTCAACAGAACATATTGTCTGTCAGTATCTAAAGGGTGATTTTTAATCACCTCTCCAATTCTGTTCGCTGGAGACTACAAAATGTCACCAGTCTCATAAGATTAATATATGGATTTCCAGAATAACTGGTGCGCATCGGGTGGTAAAAGCCTTTTGTATTTATCACATTGAGTGCTTCTTTCAATGGTTTACAGTTAAACACCAGAATCCCCTTCCTGCTGAAAACTTTGACGAGCGACACATGCCAATCGATATAGGTATCGCTGGGCATGTAGTGACAAGGCTGAAATCTAGCTCCAGTCTTATAGTTGATGCTACGTACACATAATGACAATGCTTTCATGAAATTCCTATCCGATTTATTTAAAACTATTACAATACAAATTGGCATTGTCTTGGAGAATGACTATATACATATATTGCATATTTTGGTTATAAATGTTGAAATCGTTGTCCGACTTAAGTTGGCTGAATATCAGGCACAAATCAATTGCTAGTATTCCGGGTGACATCCTGTCTGAGTGTACACAAGAAGTCAAGACAGTCACCGTATAATCAACTTGCTTTATAGTATTAGCGTATACTTAATGCAGATATAAACAAATACAAATACCGTATACATGAAGATGTTGTCCGGTGGGATGAGGTGTGTTTGACAATTAATTTGGAAATGCTGCGCCGCCTCATACATGTACTATAGGCTATAGTCCCTGGTTTGGCCAATGGGTCGATAGTCGGTGTGACTATACAGAGGGTTTAGGATTTCAAGTGGGGTTCGTGGTATACCTGCCAGTATATTGGGTTCTGGGACTTCTCTTCACGATATCGTGACGTCGTATCGTTTATACCACTATATGGACATGACCGAAAATCTCCACCATCTGCTCCTCTGGTATTTAAACAATTAAATTGACAATATGGATAGAGAAACCCCAGATCCATCAGGACCTAAAACTCATACGTATTTTCAACAACATACTGGGAGATGTTACAAAATAAAAAAGAAATGCCCATAAACATGATTACGTGGCATGGCGGCCTCCCGGGAATCCTTTCATTGACATCGGTGCTACTCGGTGGGCGTCCATATGACAGATACGCAACCACATTACCACTGATCGCCGCCAAAAGAGTAGCCGTTAACGTGTCACTTGCAACACTTAGGAAACAGACGTCCACACCATACTGTGCCATAACCAATACAAAATCGAAGACTGCCACCCTCCAATGTGTTTTTGCTCTTGAGGACACAATTGTCACGGTTATTGACGCTGTTGTGTAGGATTGTAATATATAACATCCTCAGAAATTAGCAGTCTCCCGGGGGACTTAGTATCGAACGTGTTTTCATTGTTTGAAAACAATGAAAACCGGTTCAGCCAGTTACAGAGGTGTTGTCGATTTAAATGCAGACGGGGAACAACCGTGCAGTTATATTTGTCGATAACTTCCTGTTGATCTCTCCGAGACAAAATCCATACATGGGAATGACATGACCACCATCCGATTTTAAATCTTCAAAATACATTTTCAATGTATAAACCTACACACACGGATTGAAATAATTGGATGGGACATGGCATGATATGATATCAATTATTTGATACAATAAAGTGCACTAAGACATAGACGCATGTTTTGCTTAAATCGGGACAGCAATACATTTTCAGTAAATGATTTGTTCTGGATCGTGAGAGATGAGCAACATTGAGTTTCACATATCACTATCACTGACTATGAAATGAAAACAGCCAAAGAGAAGACCAACAACAAATATAACTACAGTCCATGCATGTAGTCTAAGTAGTACATTCCTTGGAGTATAAATAACAATTGATTAACACAATCAAACCACCAAATACATGTAATGTGCTGTCAAAGAAGCATCTTTCCGTTCCCGCGCTCTCTCTCCATTTTCCATCTATAGCACCCTGTCTTTCACTCTATATTATCTCAGTCAGTCGAATTTTTCAAAGCATTCAAACAAAAACAAAAGGCCCATTTTTCTATTTAAAAAAAATTAATGTCGTTATCGCGATATATAACTTGAACAAACGTCGACCAATTTCATGCAGAGTTGATAAACGAATTTTTCATAGCAATATCTCGATCGTTTTCGCAAAGCGGATTTCTTACCTGAGATATGGATTTTAAATTGTGTACTTGAGCAATCATAGGGCGATAACTTTCAAGCACTTCAACTGAACTGATCCCTGTTCTACAACAATATCTCGAAATAAATCAAAACTTCGATGCTCAACCGTTGTTACATAGTTAAATATTATTATTGTTGGCGAACGTGCGTCCTATCACCATACTGTTGGGAATAGCATTTTTGAATCTACCCATATATAAAAGTGTATATGTTCTAACAAGTATATGACCCAATCAAAATAGATGCACAGTGAACAGTTTTTATGAGGTTGCTGGTCATTATCAATACATATACATAATAGATAGAGTATGGCAAATACATGTGTTTTCAACAAAATGGTTGCCATGCCAACGGTGTACATTCTTCGGATCATATCCAAAATGACTTATAATGGTGTGATATACATGTGTGCCAACTTCGATGCTTTTACCATAAATTTGACGATTGTGTCCTCTTTCCACCCAACTAATGGTGTGGCCATTGTCTATCGAGAAGAGCAATTTCTAATTTTAAGGGTCGGCAATTGGCCCGGTCACATGTTTCGTAAAATCTCGCACACAAGTAATGATCAGCCTATTGATAAGATATGTGGCTCAAAATAAAGGCTATGATCTCCAGAATGCAACAAAATATCAATATGATGCAATAAATTGAGAAAGGTTCCTCATAAAGACAAATAATAGGACATGAAGTGATAAAAACACTTGACCTTTCATAGTCACCTTGACTCTTGAGATCAGTACTGGCGGTTCGTCATGGAGAATATATACATATAAGTATTATTATATAACTATATCCACCAACAAGTCCACCGTTCTCACTAAAATACTTCATATATGATCGTTTTCCAGAATTCTCAGAAACCACATACTGTTGCTATGGTAACGCCAGTTTTGAGGCAACTAATCGATAGGATGCTTGTCAACAATGGTTTACAATGTCTCCGGTATGTGGGATATACGATTAACTACATTGCCCAAAATTCCCAGTTTTGTTTACGAAACCCATTTATTTTATACAAATGACAGGCTACTATGAATGAAGTTGGAGTGTGACATGGGCCGATCTTCCTGAAGCAACCAAAGGTTGCCGAGAACTATTGCGACGTGGTTGCAACAAAGGGTGCACAAACAATTGTAAATTCTCGAGGGCATCATTATGCTGTACTTCTCTATGCAGTTGCAATTGCAAATACAGTAATGCCCTAAGTAATCGACCCCTTAACCACGTCATAATTATGGGTAACTTTTCAGGATCTAGTCGAAAATAAATATCAATATTCCGACTAAATCCTGAAAAGTTAAATTACCCATAATTCTGCTGTGGTTAAGAGGTAGATTACTTAGGCCATTACTGTAAGTGTTTCCAACAGTGTCATTTATGCAAATATTTCCAACTCTTTATGGTGCGTTCACACACCTAGCAGAATTGACTGGCGATTTGTCATGAATTATTCATACATGACTATCCATTGCACATTCTTGAATGTCACTTATCGCAGAACGAGTGTCTTCGATTGTTTTATCCCATATTGGAGGGACGAAATGCCACGAGTTATTGCACGATTGATTCTCATAATATATTAGAATAATTTGTTTAGCACACTTCAGTTGTATAACAACTATATAGGGAATTATATACATCTCACTATATTTCTATTGCAAATGTAATCAATTCCTATCACACCTTGTCACACATAATTCGCACCTACGCTCGTAATAAAAACATGAAGAATTATAGTTAATATCATAAATATTTAAAACTTGCGGTATTTGTATGTTGAGCATATAACACCACAATGATTTGCAGCTTGTCAAATTGTGAGTAAGTGTTATTATAGCTGCACAAAGGTAATCGGGTAGCCCCATAGTAACGGTTGCCAAGCAGTTTTGTACCAGACCAATGGCCAATATTGTCCATACACACTCGCTAAAATGATATGATATAATGTTAACGCGGAAGATTTTCATAATCAACTTTCAGACATTTATATCATAGAAATGCTTCTCGTTTCATTGTAACCATCAATTATAGTAATCAAAACAAACAACCCTATGTACATACCATTGTTTTTATTTTGCATTATATTTACGCTATTCCATCATTTTCTAGCCTATAATTTTTGTTTTGCAATCCTTAAAATTGTTATATATATACAGAGTGATTTATCAGTTTATATTTTCTTGTCAAAGTACATTTTTATAATAAAAAATGTACACACATCTCAATAAAATGTTGTTACACGCAGCCAATAATAGGGACTTTCAAACAAATGGCGGCCATTTTATACGCCATTTTGAATATACTCAACTATAACGGACACATGAGTCAATCGATATATAGCCTGATCCCTTTTCAGCACAAATAGGTACATAAAACATTGTTTTTCGATCAGAAACTGAGTCATAATGATGCATACTTGTTAGGATTGTGAGAAAAACAAGATTTTTTGTCAAAACGGTTGCCATGGCAACCATGGACATTTTCCAGCTTGGCATGATATCCAAAATGTCTTATTTTTATATGTAGTACATGCGTGTCAAGTTTGGTGGTTTTACCATAAAATGCACGATTTTGTCATCTATCCGCCCCACTAATATGCATTATATAGTTTGTCACGTGTCGTTTATAACAAATATTTTGGTACTACAAAATCGATGTTAATGAATGCAGAATTACCTGTTATCAATTGGTGTTGTTGTAACTGGTGTCTGAAACACATCTGCAATCAATTAAGCGTTATCTCTGGACCAACCTTTCAGTGTACAATTCTTATTGGGTCACATTAAGATCAATTAGAAAATATTGTAAAATCGTTATTAAAAATATGTCATTTTTCGACCAAATTTTTTTGGAGGAGGGGTAGGTAAAATCCAGTATCTCGCAAACCGTTCAAAATTTATATTCATATGCTTAAAAGATAACTACTACACCAAATGGATTAAATATTTCGACATTATCGCAATATCCGTTTGAATGATAATGTTTGAAAAAGAAAAAAATTCTGTGTAAAAGAGCAATTTTTCAGCAAAAAATAAATGTTTCGGTTCCAAATGGCAGGAATATCCAAATTAACCAACACTTTTTTCCTATCAAGTAGAGATATAATCGTTAATTATTGGAAAAGGTCAATAGCCACCACCGATTCCGTTGTTTTTCACAATCATTTTCGTGAACAATATATATTTCTCCTTCACACAAATTTGGCTTTAACTTGTACTGCCGCGGGTAGGGGTACCCGACCACTTTTGGCGTTTGCCCGCTGCACTATATCACTCCGTAGGATCATTGAATGAGATCGTTGTCAAGTTCAGCTCATATTGGACATTACACCATGATTTAAAACCATAATGTAAAATTTCGATTATGACTGAGGCATTGTTGTATACACCATTTCTCACACTTCTTTCCTACCTACTTCATTCTCTTTCCTATCTATTTCATTATCTTCTCCCTTCTATCACACCTCCATATTTCTCATCCCTGCACTCGCTTAACTAACTTCCCAACATTTATTTGAAAACACAGAACAATATTCAAATTCCCGTCATCTTTACCCTGTAGCTGTTTGTATTAACACTCGGGGTAACATTTTTAGAGGAAAGGATTTTTATAAAAGCCATAGGCTCATATGGCTTGTTATTCAATCCTCATTTGAACCATTTGTTTGGTTTTTTTCTATGTTTAATTGTCAAAGTGATGTTCTTTGTTCAAATAAATATTGTTTATGAATATGAATTTAATTAAACCCTATGATGAGGTGAAACTAAACATTGAAGATGTGTAGATAATGTTGCAACACCCTTTACTTTAGGCCTGTATAGATATGACACTTTGTATTGCTTTCATATATATCACCAATCTCTATCAGTCATACTTCCTTTCCGACTCTGTCACCGTCTGTGTTTCTATATTTACCATGGAGTTTTCCAGACAAATTGGCGAAATCCGATCGCTCCAAAGTCAAATTTTCTATGTGCTTTGAGAACAATTCCCGCACTAAAACATAATGACAGAATGGAAAATCAGAGCGGTAGTTTTGTTTGCGATTTTCGCAAGCTACTCGGCAAAATTGCAGCAAATTATAACTCTTGTGTTTGACTTGCCGTGCTAGTTGTGACAATTTCGTATACACGTGCGTTTAGACTTTTGCGTTGATAACATAATCGGTGAACCGAATCACACCGTTCGAAATATAATTCTTCGGTTTTAGTAGGACTTTTCAAACTTAATGTTCAAAATATATACGCATTTTGTTAGATATTTTGTGTGCTTAACAAGGGAAGCATGTTGCTCTGTTCGCTTAGTATATATCTTAATATCGCGGAAGTCCACCAAATGTGGGTAAAATGTAGCCGATAGCAGCGGTCTTACCGAGTCATCAGGGGGGGGGGGTAAACCCTGCATGGAGTTTGATATATCACACGTATAGTACGATATTGGCCGTAGTAGTTGGGTATGTTGAGTATAGCTGTATACTGATTGGTCACGTGGTGCAACAGCAGCTGTGCAAACAAAGTGTTATTTAATATTTTTATAAAAACAATACTTTTCTGACATGTTACACACAAGTTGAATTTGAGATGAATATTATATATATGTATATATATTTTAATATAACTTGTCTACTATGAAACAATTACACATTATAATGTTCAAAATCAACAATCATGTTATGTATGTATGCATATTTAATACCCAAATATGACCTTCTGTCAGATTGCAGGCGATGTACATGTACTCTGCCCAGATGTGTCCTTCAAGAGGTATAAATCGTGGTCGAACCTGAAGTGTGACAGTCTAGTTCAACGACCACATAAATACACAAATGCAAAATGTCGATATGTCTGAGCCCTTTGTGGTCACAACTATATTGGACGGCACACCATGAGTGTGACAGGGCAAAGGTCTTCTTTAAAAATGTACACTGGATACACAGTCCCACATATTCAAACACCAATGTCGGACTCCACATTTCTGAAGCCATGCGATCAGATACCTCACACTTACGGTTAATGTCACATTGATTTCAATCGCTGATAAATTCGTCGACAATGTACGGCAAACCACCGCGGCCATCGGCGAGTAACAGTCAACTACACCAGATAACGATTTCGAGTTACAAAGTCCATGATGGAAACATGTGGATTTCATCTCCAGCGCTGGTGTGCGAAACGGCTTGGAGTTGTTCTCCACCATTGAGCCACCAAGGTCCCTACGGTACACACTTAAGTATCTATAGATGGTAAATAATATGCACAATTACGTATCTATATATGATAATGCTCTGTGGATCGGGTGCTCAAATCGGCCTCGGTGAATATCCAAATTATCCGCGGGTTGATAACCCCTCAAAACACCCGTGAAACCATGCGATAATTGTATAATATATACTCTATGGCGTACTGGCTTGTCTATAAGCACTAGCGTGAGCCCGCTACACAAGAAAGTTATACGAACACTCCAAATGGTGTGGTCATGGGAGAGTTGAACCCGGAATAAATTGGATACAAGCTGATTTTGGTGTCATTCGACGCGGAAAAACACCATGAACAACATATCCAAAATCCAGGATCCACGATGGCGTCCAATTTGGCCGACACAATACGTAAATTTCCCATCGGTGCCCAATAACATACGAGACCTCGGTAAATATGGAACAGCTTGCATCAAACATATTCCACATTGAAAATAACATATGTAATGTTAGAACATATATAGTGATAAACTCGTTGTCTCTGGGGCAGATGGGTATCACTATGGCCGCCGAATTCGTGAAAATTATATTTTTTAAGTTTATATAAATATATTTCTAATACAAATGTATATTATATTGATATCTCCTATTTCAGTACAAGTAGTTTTCGTATTATTTGACGAAAGTTACCAAGACCAACATGTAGAAAATTCACAAAAAGTAGCATATGTAGTCAGGATACAAGATGGCGTCAAAGATGGTGGCCAAAATGGTGATATTTCGAGTCAGTGCACATTAGCACGCGAACTCCGGGTTATATAAAAACTATCCAACCAAAACGGAAGCTACATTGACTGAAACATGGGGCAGACGACACATACAAATAATATGCTTACGCAAGGTGAGCATGAATGGCAATACGGCAGCCAAAATTCGGAAATTTTAAAACTTCTAGCTTATGTCGTTCTTAGACAATATTCTCCAATTAACATGTCCAATAGCCATACTTAGTATGTGCCAAACAACTTGAACAACATACAAGAAACCGTCGTGTCCTCAGTTATCATCTTCAGAAATGTTAAGTTTAATTTCCTTCTGAAAGAATGTACACATCTGCCATACCTGGGGTGCTATTCACCGACTGGGTTTATAATATAGTCCATGTAGTTTTACGAGGCGACGCTCAATACGAAGCTATCGGTGGACTTATCGATGGGAAGACATCACCGTGCGGTATAGGATTATCCAATCGAGGTGATTGGCGTCAATCATAGATTGACCACCGGTCACATAAACATGCTGCGTGTAACAGTACACGTTTGGTTCATTTCAACAATGAGCAACCGAGGAAAAGGACGTGGGGCAAAATCTACCACCGACGACAGGGGGTCTGCAAAAAAGATTCCGTATATAGGGCCGGGGTGGGTGGGTGGTCCAGAGGCCGAAACAATCGTGTTTGTAATTGTTTTTCCAAAATGTTTGTTTTCAAACAATTTACAAGTACTGGCCATGTAATGTTGTGTGTAAGCATGTTAGTACCATGTTTGTCGGTATATGGCTATATGCAGCTAGAGTGACCATTTCACAGGATCCCGTCTCACTTCACAGTGGACCACCGTAATAGCGTTCAGGAAACATTTGATCAACGGAAGAAATATTTAGTAACAAAATTAATATATTACCCAGTTGTATTAACCGAATAAAAGTAATAAAATAAAAAAAACCCAATCACAAATACTACATGGTGAATACTCAATGATGACTAGATATCATTAACCTGATTGTTGCATAACATGAAATTGAAAAGGATATCTCATAAATTTCTAATGTCTGAAATACTGTCTTGTTCTGGCCTGCAATCAAATTCATTCCTTCTGGTTATTTCTCATCTTGAATTATTGCAAGTAATGTTAATTTGCAACACTTAACCAAATAAAACTGAATTGGTTATGATGAATACCCGTTACTGTTTACTGTTCAGACAATCCCAACTGAAGGTGACGCTATTCTCATTGAATTTCCGAACTTTATCTTGAAGCTTAAATACTGTTCACCAAGACTAAACTAAAATACTAATTGTATACTGTTATCGCTTACAAATAGATGAACTGAAATAATGTGATGCTTTCAGATGCTTTGAGAAATGACATTATTCAATGTCTTCAAAGTTCAAACTAAAACCAAGAATAAAATCTGACTGAGACTATACTGCAGACTGTAGTGCACAAATATACATACACATGGTTGAGTTATAATAATGCAAAATGTGTTTACGGATGGAACCAGTTTGGTAGCTCTGGTATGCACCGACAGGCGAAACCTGTGATATGCAGTAATATCTGCATACATCCCTCCCCTATCATTCAGGTCTGTCACCATACCAAACCACATCAAAATTCGACAACCGACACTTCAACTTATATTGCAAAAACTTTGTACGGACTGAATTTCATAAACAGGGCCCATGGATAACTCTGGTATAGGCATTGTTGCTCACAACCCGTGATATTATGCATATTCGTTCCCCATTTCTGGTCCGTCACCATGCCATAGAGCATCAAAATATGACAACCGACTCTTGAGTTATAATGCAAAATGTTTGTACGGACGGACGCACGGCTCGAGACGTCAACGATATAACCGCCGACTAATATCGGGGGGTATAATAACCATATATCTATGTGTATACCTAACCAAAACAATTCCCCTCCTCACCTCACCCCGGTGGATAAGACTAAATAGTTATTTGGTCATGCACACGTAATTGTAGAACCCCTGACCTGTTTACCACTATTTACACTGGCCAGTGTTCTCTGTTAGACAAAACACGCTCGATATATTAAGGCTATAATGCCGTCTAGGGGAATTTGTGATATACAGTGTACCTACACAATGTTTTATTATTGTTGTTAGATACTGGAAACACCAGGAAACACCTGGAAATACAGTTTATTTTTCGTTTGTCTGACCTGTGCTTTACCGATTAAGCATGTTATTGCTTGAGTCTTAATTTTACACAGTTTGCACCAGAAAAAGATAGTGGAATGGGATTGAAAGGCAGTTAACACAGTTATTGTAGAACGGCTAAAACAAACTCTGAAATTTTGATAAAAACATAAGAAAGGGGGTGGGTCCCCAACATTTGGAGGAAAATTTTGCACAAATGGGGTGGTGGGTCCCTCGGGGTCGGAAAAAACCTTTTGGGCCCTATATGTGAATTTTTTTCAAGACCCCCCCCCCCCCCACCACTGCCGACGAGCGTAAAACCTTTTGGGCGTTGTGGAGAGAAGAATCAAAATATTAAAGAACAAAGAAACCGGCACCATTCATCAGCGCCGGGAAAATGATGCATGGAAAGAAATGACTTTGGAAATGGCAGGGAAATATGCAAACAGAACCAAAACACAAACAAAATTCTTCTGAGACGTTATCTTCTTGGCTCTTCATTTCCACACTGTGCTTATTAAAAAACCTCATTAATATCATTGAAACTCATTCTGCTGATATATAAACGCAAGCATAAGTCTCCACACAATTATACCCAAAAAATTATACCGTTATACATGCCGATTGTGGCCGGTGAGTGTTCACGAATTAGTCGTGAGACGGCGTCAATTGACGAGTGACAAATCTGATAGATTGGATCAATCACATCATCGACAGCGCGTGTCGTTGGCGCTAAGGCAAAGATACCTTTGCGTTCAGCGACTACCAAATAAACTACCTGGTTTATAAAATAGTCTCGCTTGGTGAATAGCACCCCTGATGTCCAATGCTACATCAATAGAACCAGTATATCCGTGGCATCTGTCACACTCACTCGTTTGGGATGTGATGCGTATTCAACGACAGAGGCAACTAGCGATGTGTCCGCTTCTCCTTTACTATTGTATACTGTGTGAACACCTGTGTTGAGCAGTTGACTCAACACATCAATAAACTGACTCTTATTGTTCTCGTTTGAGAGAAAGATATCTTGATTCACGGTAGCATCCATGTGGTCTTTGAGTTGAACATCTGCACATGTTTTCCACACTTCGCCGTCGGTGTTCGTGGTCTTTGGTCGATGGACCTTATCCATAACCATCGAACATGATACACCCAACTCTATGTTTCGCTATGTGCATTTTTGCCCACTTAGCTGTGTGGAGAAGAGCCACACCATCGATAACAGCGACGGCTTGCTCCGGCAGACCACAACCCTCACTCTAAAAACTCCAGGTACTCTGGAGTACCAAATTTGGTACTCCGGCTGTCCCACACGGAGTACCAAAATTGTGGTACTCCAGAGTACCAAATGAGGTTTTGGTACTCCAGAGTACCAAACCTGAATGGTACTCCGGAGTACCACAACACTTTTGGTACTTCGTATTTGGTACTCTGGAGTGCCAAATTAGGTACTCCATAGACCCTCATGGAGTACCCAAATTTTGGTACTCCAGAGTACCAAAATATATTTGGTACTCCAGACTGCCAACCTGTTTTTGGCACTCCAGAATACCAAAATATATTTGATACTCCAGACTACCAACCTAATGTTGGTACTACACGAGTCGCATCCAATAATCCAGCCTGATATTCTACTGACGACAAGATTCACCAGAGTGTGACTGTTGCCATCGGTGGGATCACGAACATGAATACGTAACGTGACTAGAGAGTAGATATAGAGAGTTATTAGAAGGGCTGGTGCCAAATCATCCCTGGGCTATTTCCTCGGATAGTGGCTAGGAAAACAGAAGTGTGCCACACATGAGGTGATCTAATAGAGCTATGCACTCAAAATACTATTAGCATCCAACTGATACAGCATTTTTATTCATGTACAACATTCCACTCAAGGCAGATAACTATCAGCTCTGCATTATACATGTTTTTAGATCTGGACAATTCATACCCATGTTGCTATCATATGAGAAAAAGAATAAACTAGTTAAATCATTTATTAAATTCAACAGTTAATGTGATAACATGGAATGTATATATATATACACACTGATCAAAGAAATTTACATGTACCAACGGAGTCACTACATGGATTTACACATGTAAATCATTACATGGATTCGTAAAGTCAGAATCGTCAATTTTAAGGTCAGATGTAATTTTGTAAACAAAATTTAAATCGTTATTATGGAATGAAATAAGAATGTTTTTCTGCAAACTAATATATATCTATATATCCATAAGATTTCCACTACAGCCCTCGAAATTAACGGCACCTTTGACCTTAAAATGGTCGATTCTGTCTTTACGAATCCATGTATCAACAGTATATCCTTTTAAATGATAACCCTATTTCATTATCATGTTGTGAAATATAATGACTCCGTTGGTTAGTGCACTAACGCCATCTAGTTTCATGACATGCTTTTCCAGAAATATCATTGTATTCTTGACCTTCCGTGCATATTGTATCCCAAACACGAAGTAGGTCGACATCAGTAGAGATATTGCCAGCGTCATGTCACAAATCTCCATTTCGTCCATCACAATGGCTATCTTGTCACATGAGAAGAGGTGCACACAAACACACCCTTTTAGCATCAGTGCCGGTGTTGGCCCAAGTGGAACCTGTGAATGAGATTGAATATGAGTTAATAAAATTTGTTTAAATTACCTCTGTTCTGACAATATCTGGTTAAGGGGCACTGTCTGACTATTGACTAAGAATGCAATTGGGTGAAATTTTGTCAAAAAACGCTTGACATACAAACAAAATAATTGTTTGAACTCGGACACTAGCAATAAGCCAGTACCCGGTTCGGAAGCATATGGTTAATTATATTCAGCCATATAAATGCCACACGTCCCTCACAAAGGAGAGGAGCCATAAACAGATTACGTTATGTAACTGAGTGGTACCCGAAGGAAAAAGATTCCCTTTTACTGGTGCAGGAATTTGAAATTCCAGAATCGTAACATTGATGAGCGCTGAATTAAAACAAACGCGCCGATTTATACTGACTCAACAGTTATATCATAATGAGATCGCACCATTGAAGCAAATAGCGAATACATGATTAATTATCGGCTCGGACAGAAGCAGGGGTATCAAATCTCGCAAAATCAAAGCATCGGACGACATCATGCCGCGCATGTGCGAATTGCTCATTAACTGAGACCGTATTGGGAGTAGTGACCTGACCACAGGTGGGCAGTTCCACGGTTTCGGATGTACTCTTCGGACAACATATTTGGCCGAATCTTTTACGCTGGGGCGAATATCTGTACCTACTAGTATCTTATTCTAAAATGTTGAATTATGCTCAATCTTTTAAAAATAATAATATTCAGTTTGTGTGTACAATACTGTATTTCTATAATGTTTGTGGGTGCCTTCAATGGTCGGTGTCGGACGTACTCATACTCGTACCCTACCCTCACTATCTGGTGTATTTTTAGAAAAATATCAAAATACCAAAAATCACTCTACTAATAAAAGATTGAACTTAATTTATCAATAGAACAATTACATGTATATATTTTGAAACCGAATTATTTTGTACGAATCATAATTAGTGATCTTTTTTGATAATCTCACTCTTTTATTGCTTGATACCGTACTTGTAAAATAGTCCTTCTATAAACTTGCCCAGACTAGGAAATAGAACGATTTATCTATTTTAACTCGAACGATCTAATTTACATCGGTTTGTGGATCTCCAAATTTGTCTGAGTGTCGAACACACTCCTCTGGTAGCCTAGTCTGAAAACAGTGAAATCATAGTAAAATTAAAAAATGCCCGAAATTGGCGAAAAGAAATAATGATATAAGACAAACCTTTAAATGAATCAACTAATTCCTCCAAACCGCAGTCAGTGAGCCAATTACACACATCCGCCAAAGTCCATTTGTCCACAAGGACCGCCATTGATGGTATTATTTTTCGTCCAGATGATTTGAAAACAAAGAATGAAGTGCGAATGGCACTGCGATCGCAGGAACCGTAACTCTAGATAACAGCGCTTTGAAACTTCCAACCTGTAATCGATACGATTGCGAGTCGTATTATGCTAACTGCACAGCGCTGTTGGTATTACAGACCTCTGTGGGATCCTGGGATACCAGCGCAGCGTCAGTTTGGTGCTCTGGACTACCCAAGACCGTCGTAGGCACTCCAGAATACCTACACGGCCTCTGATTTTTCTGAGTGCTGGACAGATTCAGTCAACGCTTAAATTTAGCTAGTTGGGCTTTTGCTTGTTTCCTCATTACATGATCATTGAATAGTGATGTTGGTATTGTTGTCAGTTCTTTAACCATGTTCTCCTCGCATTGTGCAATATTTATCAATCGTGAGAATAGCACTGTTGGATTCTCGAAGGGGAAGGGGGAATGTCGCCAAAGAGGAGAAGACTTCATCTAAGCCCTTGGGCTTGTTTTCCATACATTGACTTTTCTATTTTGTATATATATGTCATCTATATATTGTGTTATTTTTTGGATTTTGAAATTAAAATATGTTTTACATTAATCGTGAGAATAGCATAGTTGGATTCTCGACTCTGATCCCAGGATATAAATGGTCAAGGGATTTTATTTTATCCTTCCTTTTGATATGCATCTGTGATACTCATGTTGTTGAGCTTTTTGTGGATCTCGAAACCGACACGTTCAGAATCAATACAGTTAACACCGTCCCCATCACTAGATGTTAACTCAGACGACAGGGAGCGTAGATTACATTCACTCAAATCAAAAGGCTCATTTTCGTCAAACCAACGTTGTATGCTTATCAAATCATCAGAGTCACATTTGCTACTACTTGCCCCGAACTCCTCGTGCTGTACACTGGTGGTGTGTCTAAGTGTGGTTAATTATGCCATGGCATCATGAATCTCGGCACACCTATTCGTGTTATATATCCACTGCATTCAGACATCCGGTCATTCCTGTACCCCTGGTAAGCCCTCCTATGTTGTTTGATAGAACGCATAAGGACTTTCTCTATTGTGAGATATGTTGACAATCCTGCCCATAATCTATTGCTCCTACGTACAACATGAAACCCATTTCCGATTTTGCGTGACCGTTTGCGGCAAATAGATTGAGCATTTGTCCCACACTAGCGGGATGTAGAGTCCAATTTCCTGTCCTCTCTGTTCTGGTGAAATTCTTCAACGGAGATTTCTCAATAAGCAACGATTTATATTTCCTCAAACATTTCTCTAGTTTCAGACCCAGACATAGCAGTTGTAGGAATTACTCTACTTTCAATGGCTTTGTATAAATCACTTATTGCGTTCATCTCAACCTTCTCGATTCTAGGAATTGTGTTTTCATCAGACTTATTTATAGCTTCTGTGGAATCTGGCGAAGCATCGAGCACGTTCATTTTCTGCACTGTTCGGCCACCCCATGGGCTCGTCGGACTTATACCTGTTTTTGTAGATGGCACAATGTCTGAAATCAGCTTATTTGTAAGAGCATCGAAAGAACGTTGCCGACTGGTGTCATCTGATAGCGCTCATTGTGTCATCTGATAGCGCTCATTGTGTCATCTGATAGCGCTCATTCAAATAATCATCCAGGTCGTGCCGCCCAGGTTTATCACAGAAATTTATCAATGTCACAATGCCTTTCTTAGACACAATGACGGGAGGTTTGTCATAAAAACCGGGTGGGTATAAAACACACATGTCATCCCGAACTTCTTGCGGCTCGCAAATACTGCCATGACTCTGTATTCAATACAAGACCAACTGATATATGGATTCGCAATACATTGAATACATAGAAATATAGAACATATATAGTAACATGTCTCCAGCGTACGTTAGCACCGTTAGGTTTCAACAGGAGAAAAGTTATAAGCCTTCAATCCAGTGCTGTTCCAAATCAAAGTATGACTATAGTAACAACAGTCACTACTTTGACATACACAACCCGAAATGAGACAATACAAGCACCGAAATGAGACGACAATACAAGCGTTGGAACTGTCTGCGAAAAATCAGCCGATAGGAGAGACATAAAATGCGCATCTCGGTAGCAAACACTCTTTATTGTACTACAGAGCGACATATCGTGGAATATTATAACATGTGTTATGTAGCATACGCTCTTTATTATAGATATTGCCAGCCAGCTAATAAACCGTACTCGTATTTAAATTCGCGCAGTACTATTTTTCGCTCAGTTTTTAATTCTCGCACTTTAAATTCGCGCATCTAGCTGCGCGAATTCAAAACTGACAAAACTATTTTCGTAATATTTTCGTGATATTTTCGTATATCTTGAAGCTGATAACAGTTTCGGTCATTGTTGGAGATAACATGTGTATACACAATCGTTTTGACAACAAACTAGTAACTACATACATCATAATTTTGTGGCCACCTGTAATATTAGTATTTATAATACAACGATTTCAACAATGTCTATGTTACCATTATGAATTTGTCGCTTGGCATTGTGAGCAATGGTCTTGATGGCGGTTGGGGTCGAATGTAAATATATTCATACATGTATAGGCGTAATTGTCTTTTCAACGGTTCATAAAATATGTAAATTCAGCAACATATGCCTCTTGTATTACCTATGGACTGCATGGTTTAGAATAAACATGGGAGTCGCACTATTTTTCGCTCAGTTTTAAATTCGCGCACTGATGGGTGCGCGAAAAATCGTACACTGCGAATTTAAATACGAGTAAGGTGTACATCAGTGGTAGACATAAACTTGGTTATCGTATTATTCGCTATTATGTACTTACAAATCGCAGTTCTATGCGATTATATAGACAAATCAAGCGCATAAATTCGTCCATGTTCATAACCGGTTACATAAATTGATGAAAACGGACTTTTTTGTTCAAAGTACTCTGAAATGTTTGACCAAATGGGGATTTCGGCGAATTTTGGATATGTTGTTCCTTGGGCCTTTACCGGTTCGAATGATTCAAAATGAGCATGTATCCCAGACAAATATGATTTACCAATATAAATGACTGTTGTCTTAGAAAAATATATACTTGTGAAAATTATAATTTCTCGAATTCGGCGGTTATATTGACAGAAGTCTGTCACAATTAACAATCAAATTATTTCTATATATGTTCTAACATATTTTACTATCAATGTGGAATCCGTTTTGGTGAGATTTTTCCATGTTCACTGAGGGTTTTGCATGTCAGTGGGCTTTGACCGGAAAACTATTAATTTGGCGACCATCTTTGACGCCATCTTGGATCCTGAATTTTCCCATAAGCGGGTTGATCCCCAAATTCAGCTTCAATGACCATACTAAAAGATCAGAACGAGAAGCAATCATCTTAAATTACTTTGTAAGGCACCGCATTCTCTTGCATGTGTGAGGCTCCCCATGGAGACTCACATATATAAAATAATGCTTGGCACATGATATTTAATTCTGCACCAGCGCAGATCCCGTCATTACCCTCATGGTTATGCATGGTATCCACGTCGGTGAACAATCATACAATATGCTAGTATACAACGATGTTGAAATCCCTTTCGTAACGTCACCCATCACAACGAAGTTATATCCTTTTGGTCACACCACCCACTCCCTCCATCGTCCTGGTCTTTTCAGTGTATGTTAAACAGTTATATGAACAGATAGTCATATATTATAGTTAATGATGCACAATCCGAATTAACGCTCCTAAATTACTATTTATTTGGCTTCGGTGGTAAAATATATTTGATTCGAGTCGAGGAACCCACCATCAAAACTCAGAGTGATCAGATATCGATTTTTGAAATCTATTATTTTTCACCACTGATAAGTTTTAGTGGCTCAGTAACAGTCGACGAGAAAACGGACTCGGATCATATTGTGGATGAAGATGGATAACTCTAAAATCAAGTGGCTTTTGTGTGCCAGATGACAAACCGGCAAAATTTCGTTGAACAAAATGTTGATAAATAACAAGTTTTGTGCATTTTTATACTATAGTATTTTATACTAGTATTTTATACTGTGATTAGCATTATTTTGGGCAATTAATTGATTCCGATAACTGAAGCGGCATTTAAAAAAATGTTGTTGTTGGAATCTGATGATATGGGGACCATCGTATCGGATTGAGTACCTTTACAAAATTATAATAGCTGATGTTCCTGACCTGATCAAGATCGTCATTGTTAATATGTTCCTGGCGTGATAACAATATATAGAGCATTTGTCTCACGTTTGTGCGAACAATTTAGAACAGCTGATAGACTAAGGAACAACAAAGACCGTGCTCTATACCTTGCTCATTTGTCTCCCGCCTGTTCTCCATAAAACCCGCGCATTATCTGCTTATAATATAATTAGTTTACGTTGATAATCTGCTTAGAATCGCCATTATGAGTCGACGATGAACTGAAAACGAAAGCGTTTTAGTCACAATATCGACCCATATTGACTTCGTTATAGTTCATTTTATGTGAACAATGACACAAATAAACCAACTCACGACTTATCATGTGTACACTTTTTAAAATGTGTTTTCACTGTGGACGGCACCATAAAACGGTATAACGGATTAGTCCATTATATGCTTGTTTCAGAAACAAATGACCAATATAAACCTAATTGCACATTATAGGTCTATTGTGTGCATATTTGCGCGAGGATATGTTGATTCAACATATCCTTGCGCAAATACGCACATAATTGACCTATAATGTGGATGTGAAATTGGTACATAGTGCGATTATTTGATTCTGAAATGAGCAGATAATGGAGTTATAGACGTTATTTCGTTATAAGGCGCGGGCCACAGTGAAAACACATGTTAAAGAGCGTACACCTGAAAAGTCGTGCGTTGGCTAACTTGTCTGATTGTCCGCACATAATCTGCTCAAAATCACCTCATTATGAGTCGATAATGTGACTAAAATGTTCTGATTGTCAGCACATTATGTCTCAAATTGAGGTTAAACTAAGCAGATTATCTACCTAAAATAAATTCTGTACAAGATAATGTGCGGGTTTTCGAGAGAACAGACTGACTTGAATATTAAAATCACCTGCGAATGTTCGTCCTGAGAGTATATAGTGATGAATCGTTTTCAATAGACTGCGTATAAGTAATCATAAATTGGCTATTGAAAAGGGACGCCACACCCAACCACCGACGGCATTGGAACAAAGACTGTGTATATTTTGTTCCGATGATGCTATTGAAGACGAAAACCACTTTCTTTTAGAATGTAGTGCTTACCGCACACCACGGCTCGAATTCATAAATCTTATGAAGACACAGTTCCCAGACTTTGAAAACATGACCCAAACCAAACAGCTTGTCAAAATCCTATCCAACAATATTTCAAATTTGTCATATAATCCGAAGAGCATCGTCTCATAACTCAATGAATAAATGAAGACGAGACGACCCTATGCACATTCAGCTTTACTGAGGTTATATATTACCATCTATTATATCATTTATTATATTGTTCAATGTACAATGTACAACTATATGTTATTATGTTTGCATACTGTCCTTAGAAGGATGTTTTGCCAATTAAACTTATCTTATGTTATCTTATCTATTGATGTTGACCACCATCAACCATCACCTTATTGTGAATTTAAACGTTTGGGTGCTGCATTGAGGCTCATTTAACAGGATAATCCGAATTCGTGGTATGCATAGGATATGATAGGATAATTTTGATTCACAACATACACAGCTCAATAGTTACGTATATTATTCGATGTGGTGAATTTTATTCCTTAAAGTCATTATGCAATTTATTTACAACGTTATATAAAATGGTCGTGTTTTCTAATTACAACTTGTCAATTTTATACTCAGATCTTATTTGATACACTGCAGTCTTTATGCTAAATATTGATCGTAAATTGATATCTGAACTGATTTGGTTAGTCTGTAATTTCCAATCCCTGGTCATGTAGCTTTGTATAGGCATGACATATCCAACGCTAAAAAAAAATTCTGTGGACACAATCCCTTGTCAGATTCAGGACAAGAAATCATAAATTACAAATTGAAGGATCGTGGACAAGCCGAGACTATTCACAAAGAAAGTGCACGTTATATAACGCAGATATGGGAGACGACTTTTTACGTTATCTTAAGTGTGAGAAATTGGATGATTTGAGAGTAAGATGCATCAAACCATATTATTTCATTAAATCAAACACTTTGAAGTTGAAGCAACTATTCAATCACCATAACGAACGCACAATAAAAAACCTTTCGAAATTCATTAAGAAAATTTTGGAAAATTCCAGATACTCCTGTGCATGTACCCACGTGCACGAGCACATTCATACATACACGCGTGTACACAGTTATGTATATGAGTAAATATTTATCCAAGGATACTTGTCAGTAATAATTATGTTATTTGATTATAACAATTAAATTAAGTAATGTATTGATGTAATTATGTCATATATATTATCTCTGTAATGTGTTATGATGACCAGAGTTATTATTAAATTTTATTGAATTGAACAAAGTGTATATATTTAATGGAAATACCTGAATAATCCGTGTATAATTTGTTGATTCTGCTGTATAAAGTGGCATCTCTCGTGGAACGCAACTGTCCTCCTTTCTGGGAACAGTCGTCCTTGGCTTCTACCCAGGTGAGATCCTTTGCCAAAGAGATTATCCAGCCTTCGTTGATATCGGGGAAATAATGATAGAGTTGCTTCCCTTATATCAACACTGCAATATTACCCATACTGTGTATTACAACAATATTCATTTCCGGGGAAGAATGATTATAAATCGTGTATACTTTCACCGTGCCATGTGCATGTATATAGCCGTACATGTGCATGTATATAGCCGTACATGTGATGTATATAGCCGTACATGTGATGTATATAGCCGTGCACGTGATGTATATAGCCGTGCATGTGATGAATATAGCCGTACATGTGATGTATATAGTCGTACATGTGATGTATATAGTCGTACATGTGATGTATATAGCCGTACATGTGATGTATATAGTCGTACATGTGATGTATATAGCCGTAACATGTGATGTATATAGCCGTACATGTGATGTATATAGCCGTACATGTGATGTATATAGCCGTACATGTGATGTATATAGCCGTACATGTGCATGTATATAGCCGTACATGTGATGTATATAGCCGTACATGTGATGTATATAGCCGTACATGTGATGTATATAGTCGTACATGTGATGTATATAGCCGTACATGTGATGTATATAGCCGTACATGTGATGTATATAGCCGTACATGTTATGAATATAACCGTACATGTTATGAATATAACCGTACATGTTATGAATATAACCGTACATGTGATGTATATAGTCGTACATGTGATGTATATAGCCGTACATGTGATGTATATAGCCGTACATGTGATATAATAGCCGTAACATGTGATGTATATAGCCGTACATGCAGTGTTCGCGCTGGACCGAAAAAAACTTTAGCCAAAAGTTTAGCCAAATGACAATTTTATTAGCCAAATGAAAAAAACTTTAGCCAAATATTTTGTGGCCAAATTAAAAAAAACTATGGCCAAATTAAATCATCGTTTTATGGTCGTTTCACAATTAATGACTAAAACGTCAAATCTAACAGGCACAGGTAAAATACACAATAATTTAACTAATTTTGATGAACTAGAAATATTTTTATATATGTCATTTATTAAAAATTTATTAATCTTTATGTGAAAGAGTGATTTTTTTGGGGGGGGGGGGGGGTAACCCGGGATTGGGTATACGGACATTTCCCCACCGGACATTTCCCCACTTTCTTCTTTTAAATCATTAAATATTAATTATCCTTGCGAAAATATCTAAGTGACATCTGGAAACTAATAACTTAATATTGTTACGCCATTATCAAATTACAATCTGTCATAAACGCATGCATATTATTTTGAATATATCCGTATTGACGAAAAATAGCCACAAAATATCTGTCGTGATTCACATTTGGCTGATTAAGCTATTGTCTTACACTTGGTGCTCATAAACCTTGGCCGTCATAAATACAATGTCATCATAAACATGCATTGTGCAGGAGCCCCGTGAGTGACCAGACAGACAATGGGGGATTAGCAGATTAAATGTAAAATAATGATATGAACTTTTGCTGTTTCGTGCAGAGTGACGGGTTTCCCTTTGTACTGTCCGCGATCGGGTTTCCATTTGTACAGTCGGCGATATATTCCCACTTACGTATACGATGTTTTCGGACTAGATCGTTCACATCACAGAATTAAAAACCCACTTGCCAAAAATTCATGCTTCCAGTCTCTATTTGGGGTCAAAAAAAGTTTAGCCAAAAGTTTAGCCAAATGAAATTTTTATTAGCCAAATTCGAAAAAGATTAGCCATTGGCTAATTTGGCTACCGACAGCGTGAACACTGCGTACATGTGATGTATATAGCCGTAACATGTTATGTATATAGCCGTGCATGTGATGTATATAGCCGTAACATGTGATGTATATAGCCGTGCATGTGATGTATATAGCCGTAACATGTGATGTATATAGCCGTACATGTGATGTATATATATAGCCGTAACATGTGATGTATATAGCCGTACATGTGATGTATATAGCCGTAACATGTGATGTATATAGCCGTAACATGTGATGTATATAGCCGTACATGTGATGTATATAGCCGTACATGTGATGTATATAGCCGTAACATGTGATGTATATAGCCGTACATGTGATGTATATAGCCGTAACATGTGATGTATATAGCCGTAACATGTGATGTATATAGCCGTAACATGTGATGAATATAGCCGTAACATGTGATGTATATAGCCGTAACATGTGATGTATATAGCCGTACATGTGATGTATATAGCCGTAACATGTGATGTATATAAGGATTAACTGTCATGTGGACTGTTTTTATGGAGATGTAACGGTGAGGTAAGTGGACATAACTTGTGTAAAACCCGTAAAAATAGTCCACATGACAGTTAATCCTTATATTATATACATTTAGCGAAAAAGCCACTTTTGTAAATATATTTAAATCGAAAAGTGTATCGTGACAAGATCAGCCCAAAATACCCAATAGCACCCTTGGCAAAAGTTAATAGGAACAATTTCTCTTCATGTTGAAACCCGATGATGTATTAAGTCAATCCTGCGCGAGTCAAAATGCGCCCAAAGCATTACGCATTCGTCTTTCCAAACCTAATGACGTATCGATGGCGTTATTAGCTTGGTGTTATTAGGCTTTGCGCATTCACCGAGAAATAACTGCAACTAGCCACGTGGGCGCCGACCAATCAGAATGCTGGATTTAGTGATGACAACACTTAGTGTGTAAATATATAGCCGTACATGTGATGTATATAGCCGTAACATGTGATGTATATAGCCGTAACATGTGATGTATATAGCCGTACATGTGATGTATATAGCCGTAACATGTGATGTATATAGCCGTACATGTGATGTATATAGCCTTACATGTGATGTATATAGCCGTACATGTGATGTATATAGCCGTACATGTGATGTATATAGCCGTACATGTGATGTATATAGCCGTAACATGTGATGTATATAGCCGTAACATGTGATGTATATAGCCGTACATGTGATGTATATAGTCGTACATGTGATGTATATAGCCGTAACATGTGATGTATATAGCCGTAACATGTGATGTATATAGCCGTACATGTGATGTATATAGCCGTACATGTGATGTATATAGCCGTACATGTGATGTATATAGCCGTACATGTGATGTATATAGCCGTAACATGTTATGTATATAGCCGTACATGTGATGTATATAGCCGTACATATGATGTATATAGCCGTACATGTGATGTATATAGCCGTAACATGTGATGTATATAGCCGTACATGTGATGTATATAGCCGTACATGTGATGTATATAGCCGTAACATGTGATGTATATAGCCGTAACATGTGATGTATATAGCCGTACATGTGATGTATATAGCCGTGCATGTGATGTATATAGCCGTAACATGTGATGTATATAGCCGTACATGTGATGTATATATATAGCCGTAACATGTGATGTATATAGCCGTGCATGTGATGTATATAGCCGTAACATGTGATGTATATAGCCGTAACATGTGATGTATATAGCTGTACATGTGATGTATATAGCCGTAAATGTGATGCATATAGCCGTAAATGTGATGTATATAGCCGTAACATGTGATGTATATAGCCGTACATGTGATGTATATAGCCGTAACATGTGATGTATATAGCCGTAACATGTGATGTATATAGCCGTAACATGTTATGTATATAGCCGTGCATGTGATGTATATAGCCGTAACATGTGATGTATATAGCCGTACATGTGATGTATATAGCCGTAACATGTGATGTATATAGCCGTACATGTGACGTATATAACCGTACATGTGATGTATATAGCCGTAACATGTGACGTATATAGCCGTAACATGTGATGTATATAGCCGTAACATGTGATGTATATAGCCGTACATGTGATGTATATAGCCGTACATGTGATGTATATAGCCGTACATGTGATGTATATAGCCGTAACATGTGATGTATATAGCCGTAACATGTGATGTATATATATAGCCGTAACATGTGATGTATATAGCCGTGCATGTGATGTATATAGCCGTAACATGTGATGTATATAGCCGTAACATGTGATGTATATAGCTGTACATGTGATGTATATAGCCGTAAATGTGATGCATATAGCCGTAAATGTGATGTATATAGCCGTAACATGTGATGTATATAGCCGTAACATGTGATGTATATAGCCGTACATGTGATGTATATAGCCGTACATGTGATGTATATAGCCGTACATGTGATGTATATAGCCGTACATGTGATGTATATAGCCGTAACATGTTATGTATATAGCCGTACATGTGATGTATATAGCCGTAACATGTGATGCATATAGCCGTAAATGTGATGTATATAGCCGTAATATGTGATGTATATAGCCGTAACATGTGATGTATATAGCCGTAAATGTGATGCATATAGCCGTAAATGTGATGCATATAGCCGTAAATGTGATGTATATAGCCGTAACATGTGATGTATATAGCCGTACATGTGATGTATATAGCCGTAACATGTGATGTATATAGCCGTAACATGTGATGTATATAGCCGTACATGTTATGTATATAGCCGTAACATGTGATGTATATAGCCGTAATATGTGATGTATATAGCCGTACATGTGATGTATATAGCCGTAACATGTGATGTATATAGCCGTACATGTGATGTATATAGCCGTACATGTGATGTATATAGCCGTAACATGTGATGTATATAGCCGTACATGTGATGTATATAGCCGTACATGTGATGTATATAGCCGTGCATGTGATGTATATAGCCGTACATGTGATGTATATAGCCGTACATGTTATGTATATAGCCGTATATGTGATGTATATAGCCGTAACATGTGATGTATATAGCCGTGCATGTGATGTATATAGCCGTAACATGTTATGTATATAGCCGTACATGTGATGTATATAGCCGTACATGTGATGTATATAGCCGTACATGTGATGTATATAGCCGAACATGTGATGTATATAGCCGTGCATGTGATGTATATAGCCGTACATGCGATGTATATAGCCGTGCATGTGATGTATATAGCCGTACATGCGATGTATATAGCCGTACATGTGATGTATATAGCCGTAACATGTTATGTATATAGCCGTACAATGTTATGTATATAGCCGTACATGTGATGTATATAGCCGTACATGTTATGTATATAGCCGTATATGTGATGTATATAGCCGTAACATGTGATGTATATAGCCGTGCATGTGATGTATATAGCCGTAACATGTTATGTATATAGCCGTACATGTGATGTATATAGCCGTGCATGTGATGTATATAGCCGTACATGCGATGTATATAGCCGTACATGTGATGTATATAGCCGTAACATGTGATGTATATAGCCGTGCATGCGAAGTATATAGCCGTACATGTGATGTATATAGCCGTACATGTGATGTATATAGCCGTACGTGTGATGTATATTGCCGTGCATGTGATGTATATAGCCGTACATGTGATGTATATAGCCGTAACATGTGATGTATATAGCCGTACATGTGATGTATATAGCCGTGCATGTGATGTATATAGTCGTACATGTGATGTATATAGCCGTACATGTGATGTATATAGCCGTAACATGTCATGTATATAGCCGTGCATGTGATGTATATAGCCGTAACATGTTATGTATATAGCCGTACATGTGATGTATATAGCCGTAACATGTGATGTATATAGCCGTGCATGTGATGTATATAGCCGTAACATGTTATGTATATAGCCGTACATGTGATGTATATAGCCGTACATGTGATGTATATAGCCGTAACATGTCATGTATATAGCCGTGCATGTGATGTATATAGCCGTAACATGTTATGTATATAGCCGTATATGTGATGTATATAGCCGTAACATGTGATGTATATAGCCGTGCATGTGATGTATATAGCCGTAACATGTTATGTATATAGCCGTACATGTGATGTATATAGCCGTACATGTGATGTATATAGCCGTACATGTGATGTATATAGCCGAACATGTGATGTATATAGCCGTGCATGTGATGTATATAGCCGTACATGCGATGTATATAGCCGTACATGTGATGTATATAGCCGTACATGTGATGTATATAGCCGTACATGTTATGTATATAGCCGTACATGTGATGTATACAGCCGTACATGTGATGTATATAGCCGTACATGTGATGTATATAGCCGTACATGTTATGTATATAGCCGTACATGTGATGTATATAGCCGTACATGTGATGTATATAGCCGTACATGTGATGTATATAGCCGTACATGTGATGTATATAGCCGTACATGTTATGTATATAGCCGTAACATGTGATGTATACAGCCGTAACATGTGATGTATACAGCCGTACATGTGATGTATATAGCCGTACATGTGATGTATATAGCCGTACATGTGATGTATATAGCCGTAACATGTGATGTATATAGCCGTACATGTGATGTATATAGCCGTAATATGTGATGTATATAGCCGTACATGTGATGTATATAGCCGTAACATGTGATGTATATAGCCGTACATGTGATGTATATAGCCGTAATATGTGATGTATATAGCCGTACATGTTATGTATATAGCCGTACATGTGATGTGTATAGCCGTGCATGTGATGTATATAGCCGTACATGTGATGTATATAGCCGTGCATGTGATGTATATAGCCGTACATGTGATGTATATAGCCGTAACATGTTATGTATATAGCCGTACATGTGATGTATATAGCCGTACATGTGATGTATATAGCCGTACATGTGATGTATATAGCCGTGCATGTTATGTATATAGCCGTACATGTGATGTATATAGCCGTGCATGTTATGTATATAGCCGTACATGTGATGTATATAGCCGTACATGTGATGTATATAGCCGTACATGTGATGTATATAGCCGTAACATGTTATGTATATAGCCGTGCATGTTATGTATATAGCCGTACATGTGATGTATATAGCCGTACATGTGATGTATATAGCCGTACATGTGATGTATATAGCCGTGCATGTGATGTATATAGCTGTACATGTGATGTATATAGCCGTACATGTGATGTATATAGCCGTACATGTGATGTATATAGCCGTGCATGTTATGTATATAGCCGTACATGTTATGTATATAGCCGTGCATGTTATGTATATAGCCGTGCATGTTATGTATATAGCCGTGCATGTTATGTATATAGCCGTAACATGTGCACGTATATAGCCGTACATGTTATGTATATAGCCGTAACATGTTATGTATATAGCCGTACATGTGATGTATATAGCCGTACATGTGATGTATATAGCCGTACATGTTATGTATATAGCCGTACATGTGATGTATATAGCCGTACATGTGATGTATATAGCCGTACATGTGATGTATATAGCCGTGCATGTGATGTATATAGCCGTACATGTGATGTATATAGCCGTGCATGTGATGTATATAGCCGTACATGTGATGTATATAGCCGTACATGTTATGTATATAGCCGTACATGTTATGTATATAGCCGTACATGTGATGTATATAGCCGTAACATGTTATGTATATAGCCGTAACATGTGATGTATATAGCCGTACATGTGATGTATATAGCCGTAACATGTTATGTATATAGCCGTACATGTGATGTATATAGCCGTACATGTGATGTATATAGCCGTACATGTTATGTATATAGCGTACATGTGATGTATATAGCCGTACATGTGATGTATATAGCCGTAACATGTTATGTATATAGCCGTAACATGTTATGTATATAGCCGTGCATGTGATGTATATAGCCGTACATGCGATGTATATAGCCGTACATGCGACGTATATAGCCGTGCATGTGATGTATATAGCCGTACATGCGATGTATATAGCCGTACATGTGATGTATATAGCCGTAACATGTTATGTATATAGCCGTACAATGTTATGTATATAGCCGTACATGTGATGTATATAGCCGTACATGTTATGTATATAGCCGTATATGTGATGTATATAGCCGTAACATGTGATGTATATAGCCGTGCATGTGATGTATATAGCCGTAACATGTTATGTATATAGCCGTACATGTGATGTATATAGCCGTGCATGTGATGTATATAGCCGTACATGCGATGTATATAGCCGTACATGTGATGTATATAGCCGTAACATGTGATGTATATAGCCGTGCATGCGAAGTATATAGCCGTACATGTGATGTATATAGCCGTACATGTGATGTATATAGCCGTACGTGTGATGTATATTGCCGTGCATGTGATGTATATAGCCGTACATGTGATGTATATAGCCGTAACATGTGATGTATATAGCCGTACATGTGATGTATATAGCCGTGCATGTGATGTATATAGTCGTACATGTGATGTATATAGCCGTACATGTGATGTATATAGCCGTAACATGTCATGTATATAGCCGTGCATGTGATGTATATAGCCGTAACATGTTATGTATATAGCCGTACATGTGATGTATATAGCCGTAACATGTGATGTATATAGCCGTGCATGTGATGTATATAGCCGTAACATGTTATGTATATAGCCGTACATGTGATGTATATAGCCGTACATGTGATGTATATAGCCGTAACATGTCATGTATATAGCCGTGCATGTGATGTATATAGCCGTAACATGTTATGTATATAGCCGTATATGTGATGTATATAGCCGTAACATGTGATGTATATAGCCGTGCATGTGATGTATATAGCCGTAACATGTTATGTATATAGCCGTACATGTGATGTATATAGCCGTACATGTGATGTATATAGCCGTACATGTGATGTATATAGCCGAACATGTGATGTATATAGCCGTGCATGTGATGTATATAGCCGTACATGCGATGTATATAGCCGTACATGTGATGTATATAGCCGTACATGTGATGTATATAGCCGTACATGTTATGTATATAGCCGTACATGTGATGTATACAGCCGTACATGTGATGTATATAGCCGTACATGTGATGTATATAGCCGTACATGTTATGTATATAGCCGTACATGTGATGTATATAGCCGTACATGTGATGTATATAGCCGTACATGTGATGTATATAGCCGTACATGTGATGTATATAGCCGTACATGTTATGTATATAGCCGTAACATGTGATGTATACAGCCGTAACATGTGATGTATACAGCCGTACATGTGATGTATATAGCCGTACATGTGATGTATATAGCCGTACATGTGATGTATATAGCCGTAACATGTGATGTATATAGCCGTACATGTGATGTATATAGCCGTAATATGTGATGTATATAGCCGTACATGTGATGTATATAGCCGTAACATGTGATGTATATAGCCGTACATGTGATGTATATAGCCGTAATATGTGATGTATATAGCCGTACATGTTATGTATATAGCCGTACATGTGATGTGTATAGCCGTGCATGTGATGTATATAGCCGTACATGTGATGTATATAGCCGTGCATGTGATGTATATAGCCGTACATGTGATGTATATAGCCGTAACATGTTATGTATATAGCCGTACATGTGATGTATATAGCCGTACATGTGATGTATATAGCCGTACATGTGATGTATATAGCCGTGCATGTTATGTATATAGCCGTACATGTGATGTATATAGCCGTGCATGTTATGTATATAGCCGTACATGTGATGTATATAGCCGTACATGTGATGTATATAGCCGTACATGTGATGTATATAGCCGTAACATGTTATGTATATAGCCGTGCATGTTATGTATATAGCCGTACATGTGATGTATATAGCCGTACATGTGATGTATATAGCCGTACATGTGATGTATATAGCCGTGCATGTGATGTATATAGCTGTACATGTGATGTATATAGCCGTACATGTGATGTATATAGCCGTACATGTGATGTATATAGCCGTGCATGTTATGTATATAGCCGTACATGTTATGTATATAGCCGTGCATGTTATGTATATAGCCGTGCATGTTATGTATATAGCCGTGCATGTTATGTATATAGCCGTAACATGTGCACGTATATAGCCGTACATGTTATGTATATAGCCGTAACATGTTATGTATATAGCCGTACATGTGATGTATATAGCCGTACATGTGATGTATATAGCCGTACATGTTATGTATATAGCCGTACATGTGATGTATATAGCCGTACATGTGATGTATATAGCCGTACATGTGATGTATATAGCCGTGCATGTGATGTATATAGCCGTACATGTGATGTATATAGCCGTGCATGTGATGTATATAGCCGTACATGTGATGTATATAGCCGTACATGTTATGTGTATAGCCGTACATGTTATGTATATAGCCGTACATGTGATGTATATAGCCGTAACATGTTATGTATATAGCCGTAACATGTGATGTATATAGCCGTACATGTGATGTATATAGCCGTAACATGTTATGTATATAGCCGTACATGTGATGTATATAGCCGTACATGTGATGTATATAGCCGTACATGTGATGTATATAGCCGTACATGTGATGTATATAGCCGTACATGTGATGTATATAGCCGTAACATGTTATGTATATAGCCGTAACATGTTATGTATATAGCCGTAACATGTTATGTATATAGCCGTAACATGTTATGTATATAGCCGTAACATGTGATGTATATAGCCGTACATGTGATGTATATAGCCGTACATGTGATGTATATAGCCGAAAATGTGATGTATATAGCCGTGCATGTGATGTATATAGCCGTACATGTGATGTATATAGCCGTACATGTGATGTATATAGCCGTGCATGTGATGTATATAGCCGTAACATGTTATGTATATAGCCGTACATGTGATGTATATAGCCGTACATGTGATGTATATAGCCGTACATGTTATGTATATAGCGTACATGTGATGTATATAGCCGTACATGTGATGTATATAGCCGTAACATGTTATGTATATAGCCGTAATATGTGATGTATATAGCCGTACATGTTATGTATATAGCCGTACATGTGATGTATATAGCCGTAATATGTGATGTATATAGCCGTACATGTGATGTATATAGCCGTGCATGTGATGTATATAGCCGTACATGTTATGTATATAGCCGTACATGTGATGTATATAGCCGTACATGTGATGTATATAGCCGTACATGTGATGTATATAGCCGTGCATGTGATGTATATAGCCGTAACATGTTATGTATATAGCCGTACATGTGATGTATATAGCCGTACATGTGATGTATATAGCCGTACATGTGATGTATATAGCCGTACATGTGATGTATATAGCCGTACATGTTATGTATATAGCCGTACATGTTATGTATATAGCCGTACATGTTATGTATATAGCCGTAACATGTGATGTATATAGCCGTAACATGTTATGTATATAGCCGTAACATGTTATGTATATAGCCGTAACATGTTATGTATATAGCCGTAACATGTTATGTATATAGCCGTAACATGTTATGTATATAGCCGTAACATGTTATGTATATAGCCGTAACATGTTATGTATATAGCCGTAACATGTTATGTATATAGCCGTAACATGTTATGTATATAGCCGTAACATGTTATGTATATAGCCGTAACATGTTATGTATATAGCCGTAACATGTTATGTATATAGCCGTAACATGTGATGTATATAGCCGTAACATGTGATGTATATAGCCGTACATGTTATGTATATAGCCGTACATGTGATGTATATATAGCCGTACATGTGATGTATATAGCCGTAACATGTGATGTATATAGCCGTACATGTGATGTATATAGCCGTACATGTGATGTATATAGCCGTAACATGATATGTATATAGCCGTACATGTTATGTATATAGCCGTACATGTTATGTATATAGCCGTACATGTTATGTATATAGCCGTGCATGTTATGTATATAGCCGTGCATGTGATGTATATAGCCGTACATGTTATGTATATAGCCGTGCATGTGATGTATATAGCCGTACATGTGATGTATATAGCCGTAACATGTGATGTATATAGCCGTAACATGTGATGTATATAGCCGTAAATGTTATGTATATAGCCGTACATGTTATGTATATAGCCGTAACATGTTATGTATATAGCCGTACATGTGATGTATATAGCCGTAAATGTGATGTATATAGCCGTACATGTGATGTATATAGCCGTACATATGATGTATATAGCCGTGCATGTGATGTATATAGCCGTACATGTGATGTATTTAGCCGTGCATGTTATGTATATAGCCGTACATGTGATGTATATAGCCGTGCATGTGATGTATATAGCCGTGCATGTGATGTATATAGCCGTACATGTGATGTATATAGCCGTACATGTGATGTATATAGCCGTACATGTATATAGCCGTAACATGTTATGTATATAGCCGTAACATGTTATGTATATAGCCGTACATGTGATGTATATAGCCGTACATGTGATGTATATAGCCGTGCATGTGATGTATATAGCCGTGCATGTGATGTATATAGCAGTACATGTGATGTATATAGCCGTACATGTGATGTATATAGCCGTACATGTATATAGCCGTAACATGTTATGTATATAGCCGTACATGTGATGTATATAGCCGTACATGTTATGTATATAGCCGTAACATGTGATGTATATAGCCGTAATATGTGATGTATATAGCCGTACATGTTATGTATATAGCCGTACATGTGATGTATATAGCCGTAACATGTGATGTATATAGCCGTACATGTTATGTATATAGCCGTACATGTGATGTATATAGCCGTACATGTGATGTATATAGCCGTACATGTTATGTATATAGCCGTACATGTTATGTATATAGCCGTACATGTGATGTATATAGCCGTACATGTGATGTATATAGCCGTACATGTTATGTATATAGCCGTACATGTGATGTATATAGCCGTACATGTGATGTATATAGCCGTAACATGTGATGTATATAGCCGTGCATGTGATGTATATAGCCGTAACATGTGATGTATATAGCCGTAATATGTGATGTATATAGCCGTACATGTGATGTATATAGCCGTACATGTGATGTATATAGCCGTACATGTTATGTATATAGCCGTACATGTTATGTATATAGCCGTAACATGTTATGTATATAGCCGTAACATGTGATGTATATAGCCGTACATGTGATGTATATAGCCGTACATGTTATGTATATAGCCGTACATGTTATGTATATAGCCGTACATGTGATGTATATAGCCGTACATGTGATGTATATAGCCGTACATGTGATGTATATAGCCGTACATGTTATGTATATAGCCGTACATGTGATGTATATAGCCGTGCATGTGATGTATATAGCCGTACATGTTATGTATATAGCCGTGTATGTGATGTATATAGCCGTAACATGTGATGTATATAGCCGTACATGTTATGTATATAGCCGTAACATGTGATGTATATAGCCGTACATGTTATGTATATAGCCGTAACATGTGATGTATATAGCCGTAACATGTGATGTATATAGCCGTAAATGTGATGTATATAGCCGTACATGTTATGTATATAGCCGTACATGTGATGTATATAGCCGTACATGTTATGTATATAGCCGTACATGTTATGTATATAGCCGTAACATATTATGTATATAGCCGTACATGTTATGTATATAGCCGTAACATGTGATGTATATAGCCGTAACATGTGATGTGTATAGCCGTGCATGTTATGTATATAGCCGTACATGTGATGTATATAGCCGTGCATGTTATGTATATAGCCGTACATGTTATGTATATAGCCGTGCATGTGATGTATATAGCCGTACATGTTATGTATATAGCCGTACATGTTATGTATATAGCCGTGCATGTTATGTATATAGCCGTACATGTTATGTATATAGCCGTGCATGTTATGTATATAGCCGTGCATGTTATGTATATAGCCGAGCATGTGATGTATATAGCCGTAACATGTTATGTATATAGCCGTAACATGTGATGTATATAGCCGTAACATGTGATGTATATAGCCGTGCATGTTATGTATATAGCCGTGCATGTTATGTATATAGCCGTACATGTGATGTATATAGCCGTGCATGTGATGTATATAGCCGTACATGTGATGTATATAGCCGTACATGTGATGTATATAGCCGTAACATGTGATGTATATAGCCGTACATGTGATGTATATAGCCGTACATGTGATGTATATAGCCGTACATGTGATGTATATAGCCGTAACATGTGATGTATATAGCCGTAACATGTGATGTATATAGCCGTACATGTTATGTATATAGCCGTACATGTGATGTATATAGCCGTACATGTTATGTATATAGCCGTAACATGTGATGTATATAGCCGTAACATGTGATGTATATAGCCGTGCATGTTATGTATATAGCCGTACATGTTATGTATATAGCCGTAACATGTGATGTATATAGCCGTACATGTGATGTATATAGCCGTGCATGTGATGTATATAGCCGTACATGTGATGTATATAGCCGTGTATGTGATGTATATAGCCGTGTATGTGATGTATATAGCCGTGTATGTGATGTATATAGCCGTGTATGTGATGTATATAGCCGTAACATGTGATGTATATAGCCGTGTATGTGATGTATATAGCCGTGCATGTTATGTATATAGCCGTACATGTGATGTATATAGCCGTACATGTGATGTATATAGCCGTACATGTGATGTATATAGCCGTACATGTGATGTATATAGCCGTACATGTGATGTATATAGCCGTACATGTTATGTATATAGCCGTACATGTGATGTATATAGCCGTACATGTTATGTATATAGCCGTACATGTTATGTATATAGCCGTACATGTTATGTATATAGCCGTACATGTTATGTATATAGCCGTGTATGTTATGTATATAGCCGTGTATGTTATGTATATAGCCGTAACATGTTATGTATATAGCCGTGTATGTTATGTATATAGCCGTAACATGTTATGTATATAGCCGTGTATGTTATGTATATAGCCGTATATGTTATGTATATAGCCGTGCATGTTATGTATATAGCCGTGTATGTTATGTATATAGCCGTACATGTGATGTATATAGCCGTACATATTATGTATATAGCCGTACATGTGATGTATATAGCCGTACATGTGATGTATATAGCCGTAACATGTTATGTATATAGCCGTGTATGTTATGTATATAGCCGTAACATGTTATGTATATAGCCGTGTACATGTTATGTATATAGCCGTGTATGTTATGTATATAGCCGTACATGTTATGTATATAGCCGTGTATGTTATGTATATAGCCGTGTACATGTGATGTATATAGCCGTGTACATGTGATGTATATAGCCGTGTATGTTATGTATATAGCCGTGTACATGTGATGTATATAGCCGTAACATGTTATGTATATAGCCGTGTATGTTATGTATATAGCCGTGTACATGTGATGTATATAGCCGTGTACATGTGATGTATATAGCCGTGTATGTGATGTATATAGCCGTGTACATGTTATGTATATAGCCGTGCATGTTATGTATATAGCCGTGTACATGTTATGTATATAGCCGTGTACATGTTATGTATATAGCCGTGCATGTTATGTATATAGCCGTACATGTTATGTATATAGCCGTAACATGTTATGTATATAGCCGTGCATGTTATGTATATAGCCGTACATGTTATGTATATAGCCGTAATATGTGATGTATATAGCCGTAACATGTGATGTATATAGCCGTAACATGTTATGTATATAGCCGTGTATGTGATGTATATAGCCGTGCATGTTATGTATATAGCCGTGTACATGTGATGTATATAGCCGTGCATGTTATGTATATAGCCGTGTATGTGATGTATATAGCCGTGTATGTGATGTATATAGCCGTAATATGTGATGTATATAGCCGTAACATGTGATGTATATAGCCGTAACATGTTATGTATATAGCCGTGTATGTGATGTATATAGCCGTGTATGTTATGTATATAGCCGTGTACATGTGATGTATATAGCCGTGTATGTGATGTATATAGCCGTAACATGTTATGTATATAGCCGTGTATGTGATGTATATAGCCGTAACATGTTATGTATATAGCCGTGTATGTGATGTATATAGCCGTAACATGTTATGTATATAGCCGTGTATGTGATGTATATAGCCGTGTATGTTATGTATATAGCCGTGTACATGTGATGTATATAGCCGTGTATGTGATGTATATAGCCGTGCATGTTATGTATATAGCCGTGTACATGTGATGTATATAGCCGTGCATGTTATGTATATAGCCGTGTATGTGATGTATATAGCCGTGTACATGTTATGTATATAGCCGTGTACATGTTATGTATATAGCCGTGTACATGTTATGTATATAGCCGTGTACATGTTATGTATATAGCCGTGTATGTGATGTATATAGCCGTAATATGTGATGTATATATCCGTACATGTGATGTATATAGCCGTGTACATGTTATGTATATAGCCGTGTACATGTTATGTATATAGCCGTGTACATGTTATGTATATAGCCGTACATGTTATGTATATAGCCGTAACATGTGATGTATATAGCCGTAACATGTTATGTATATAGCCGTGTATGTGATGTATATAGCCGTGTGCATGTTATGTATATAGCCGTGTGCATGTTATGTATATAGCCGTGTATGTTATGTATATAGCCGTGTATGTGATGTATATAGCCGTGTGCATGTTATGTATATAGCCGTGTACATGTGATGTATATAGCCGTGTACATGTGATGTATATAGCCGTGTATGTGATGTATATAGCCGTAATATGTGATGTATATAGCCGTAACATGTGATGTATATAGCCGTAACATGTTATGTATATAGCCGTGTATGTTATGTATATAGCCGTGTATGTTATGTATATAGCCGTGTACATGTGATGTATATAGCCGTGCATGTTATGTATATAGCCGTGTATGTTATGTATATAGCCGTGTACATGTTATGTATATAGCCGTGCATGTGATGTATATAGCCGTGCATGTTATGTATATAGCCGTGTATGTTATGTATATAGCCGTGTACATGTTATGTATATAGCCGTGTACATGTGATGTATATAGCCGTACATGTGATGTATATAGCCGTGTACATGTGATGTATATAGCCGTGTATGAATGTATATAGCCGTGTACATGTGATGTATATAGCCGTGTACATGTGATGTATATAGCCGTGTACATGTTATGTATATAGCCGTGTACATGTTATGTATATAGCCGTGTACATGTTATGTATATAGCCGTGTATGTTATGTATATAGCCGTGTACATGTGATGTATATAGCCGTGCATGTGATGTATATAGCCGTGTATGTTATGTATATAGCCGTGTATGTTATGTATATAGCCGTGTACATGTTATGTATATAGCCGTGTACATGTTATGTATATAGCCGTGTATGTGATGTATATAGCCGTAACATGTTATGTATATAGCCGTGTACATGTGATGTATATAGCCGTGTATGTTATGTATATAGCCGTGTATGTGATGTATATAGCCGTGTACATGTGATGTATATAGCCGTGTATGTGATGTATATAGCCGTGTATGTTATGTATATAGCCGTAACATGTGATGTATATAGCCGTAACATGTTATGTATATAGCCGTGTATGTGATGTATATAGCCGTGCATGTTATGTATATAGCCGTGCATGTGATGTATATAGCCGTGTATGTGATGTATATAGCCGTGTACATGTGATGTATATAGCCGTGTATGTGATGTATATAGCCGTGTATGTTATGTATATAGCCGTAACATGTGATGTATATAGCCGTAACATGTTATGTATATAGCCGTGTATGTGATGTATATAGCCGTGCATGTTATGTATATAGCCGTGCATGTGATGTATATAGCCGTGTATGTTATGTATATAGCCGTACATGTTATGTATATAGCCGTGTACATGTGATGTATATAGCCGTGCATGTTATGTATATAGCCGTGTATGTGATGTATATAGCCGTGTATGTGATGTATATAGCCGTGTACATGTTATGTACATGTATGTTGTATGTATATAGCCGTGTATGTTATGTACATGTATGTTGTATGTATATAGCCGTGTATGTTATGTATATAGCCGTGTACATGTGATGTATATAGCCGTGTATGTGATGTATATAGCCGTGCATGTGATGTATATAGCCGTGTACATGTGATGTATATAGCCGTGCATGTTATGTATATAGCCGTGTATGTGATGTATATAGCCGTGCATGTGATGTATATAGCCGTGCATGTTATGTATATAGCCGTGTACATGTTATGTATATAGCCGTGTATGTGATGTATATAGCCGTGCATGTGATGTATATAGCCGTGTACATGTGATGTATATAGCCGTGCATGTTATGTATATAGCCGTGTATGTGATGTATATAGCCGTGCATGTGATGTATATAGCCGTGCATGTGATGTATATAGCCGTGTACATGTGATGTATATAGCCGTGCATGTTATGTATATAGCCGTGTATGTGATGTATATAGCCGTGCATGTGATGTATATAGCCGTGCATGTTATGTATATAGCCGTGTACATGTTATGTATATAGCCGTGTACATGTTATGTATATAGCCGTGCATGTGATGTATATAGCCGTGCATGTTATGTATATAGCCGTGTACATGTTATGTATATAGCCGTGTACATGTTATGTATATAGCCGTGTACATGTTATGTATATAGCCGTGTATGTTATGTATATAGCCGTGTATGTGATGTATATAGCCGTGCATGTTATGTATATAGCCGTACATGTTATGTATATAGCCGTGTATGTTATGTATATAGCCGTGTATGTGATGTATATAGCCGTGCATGTTATGTATATAGCCGTGTATGTTATGTATATAGCCGTGTACATGTTATGTATATAGCCGTGTATGTGATGTATATAGCCGTACATGTGATGTATATAGCCGTGTACATGTTATGTATATAGCCGTACATGTTATGTATATAGCCGTGTACATGTGATGTATATAGCCGTGTATGTTATGTATATAGCCGTGTACATGTGATGTATATAGCCGTAACATGTTATGTATATAGCCGTACATGTTATGTATATAGCCGTGTACATGTGATGTATATAGCCGTGTACATGTGATGTATATAGCCGTGCATGTTATGTATATAGCCGTGTATGTGATGTATATAGCCATACATGTGATGTATATAGCCGTAACATGCTATGTATATAGCCGTACATGTTATGTATATAGCCGTAACATGTGATGTATATAGCCGTGCATGTTATGTATATAGCCGTAACATGTTATGTATATAGCCGTGTATGTGATGTATATAGCCGTGTATGTTATGTATATAGCCGTGTATGTTATGTATATAGCCGTGTACATGTTATGTATATAGCCGTGTACATGTTATGTATATAGCCGTGTACATGTTATGTATATAGCCGTGTACATGTGATGTATATAGCCGTGTACATGTGATGTATATAGCCGTAACATGTGATGTATATAGCCGTACATGTGATGTATATAGCCGTGTACATGTGATGTATATAGCCGTACATGTTATGTATATAGCCGTGTACATGTGATGTATATAGCCGTGTATGTTATGTATATAGCCGTGTATGTTATGTATATAGCCGTGTACATGTGATGTATATAGCCGTGTACATGTTATGTATATAGCCGTGTACATGTTATGTATATAGCCGTGTACATGTTATGTATATAGCCGTGTACATGTGATGTATATAGCCGTGTACATGTTATGTATATAGCCGTGTACATGTTATGTATATAGCCGTGTACATGTTATGTATATAGCCGTGTACATGTTATGTATATAGCCGTGTACATGTGATGTATATAGCCGTACATGTGATGTATATAGCCGTACATGTTATGTATATAGCCGTGTACATGTGATGTATATAGCCGTACATGTTATGTATATAGCCGTGTACATGTTATGTATATAGCCGTACATGTTATGTATATAGCCGTGTACATGTTATGTATATAGCCGTGTATGTTATGTATATAGCCGTACATGTGATGTATATAGCCGTGTACATGTTATGTATATAGCCGTACATGTTATGTATATAGCCGTGTACATGTGATGTATATAGCCGTGTACATGTGATGTATATAGCCGTGTACATGTTATGTATATAGCCGTGTACATGTTATGTATATAGCCGTGTACATGTTATGTATATAGCCGTGTACATGTTATGTATATAGCCGTGTACATGTGATGTATATAGCCGTGTACATGTTATGTATATAGCCGTGTACATGTGATGTATATAGCCGTGTACATGTGATGTATATAGCCGTGTACATGTGATGTATATAGCCGTGTACATGTGATGTATATAGCCGTGTACATGTGATGTATATAGCCGTGTACATGTGATGTATATAGCCGTGTACATGTTATGTATATAGCCGTGTACATGTGATGTATATAGCCGTGTACATGTGATGTATATAGCCGTGTACATGTGATGTATATGGCCCAAAATTCCTTATAGCGAAAAAATGGCAAATACGTGTCCGAGGGGTGTATCTCATGCATGTCTCGACCGCCATCTCAATGGCAACACTCCGTTAAACAGGGGTCTTATGACGAATATATATCACATAGAAAAATCCGGTTGGCTTCCTTATATTTCACAAATGGGAGGTTTGAGTGACAAAATTGGCTGTTTTTGGGATGTCCGTTATTGGGTATCCGATTTCATGAGCTCAGAAACTTGAGTAATCCGTTACTATATTATACAAGTCCTATGTAATTATCTCACTTGTATGACCGATTCTCGCATTAAAAACCCATTATTCTATAACGTTACTATATTTGGAAGCAGTCCACCATGGTATGTTGTCCGTGAAAACGGTGTTTTCTCCGTTACCATCAATTTAAATCGTCATAACTGACAGATACAACTTGCTGTACGTGCCTAATTTTATACAAAGAAACGCAATATCACGTGTAATCTGGGGAACACATAGCTCTAAATGCAAATGAATCATATGTAGAAATAACGAGAGATGAGTTGCCACTCCCAAAACAGTTTATTTAAGGATGTTTTCTCCGTTACCACCATAAAACATAGAACATCGACGATTTAACTCCAACTGCTAATCTCATCTGACGGAACGTCTATCAAGCCCAAAATATCACGTGAGCATGTTGAAATTAATATCACAAGACTTTTGTATATGGTTGTAAACAATATGCGGTTTTCTCCGTTACCGTTTTCTCCGTTACCAGCGAACATCAGAAGGTCATTCTTTAGGCACATATGAACCCCTTGGCGATACTATATCGGCAGTCTGGGTTTGTTTGACTCAGATCAACACAAAAAACTAACCAGTTTAATTACAAATAGGGGAAACTCGGGCAAAGCGGGATACCAAATGTTTTCAAGGAAATTTAGATAGGATTTTCGCCGGAAAAAATGGAAAGCCGTTGATTGGTATATAATTCATCGGCGCATATAATCGGGTGATCATTGATACCAAACACCATCTCGGTATGTCCCTTTTGGAACGTCTTGTTTTGTCCCACTTTGCCCGTGCCTTTGGGCAAATCGGGACACCGCAATGGGCAAAGTGGGACAATGTGCCATGCTATCCGGGCAAAATGGGACAGCAAAATCAAAGAGACAGTGCGGGTTGCCATTGCCCACACTGCTAAAGACAGATGGGCTCTGAGTGGCAGATGAGTTTCTGTTGGGTTATGTAGGATGGATTTCTTGTCTGGCGACCAGAGTTATCTATCTTAACAATATATTCACCCCGTTACAGTACCGATTAAAACGAAGGTGACTTCCATTCCTTATTACTTATTCGAATTTTTAATAATTATGTCAAACAAAGGGTTTTGTATATGGTCCCCCCCCCCCCCCACAGATATTCTATCCACGCACCCATCCAGATCCAAAGTGGCCGCCGTTCAGAAGGGTTCAAATATGGCGCCATGCCTTTTCTCAGCCGATTTAGGTCAAACAAATGGTGTGTGTAGGAAGCCAATCTAAATACGCCCCCTTCACCACACCACGATCTAAAATGGACACCATCCAGAGATGTTCAAATAGGGCACCCATGGCATTTCTCGACCCCTTGGACGATTTAGGTAAAACAAAGGGTGCCCCAAGATAATCTAAATATTCACCCCTTTCACACCACCCCGATCCAAAATGGCCGCCGACCAGAAGGGTTCAAATAGGACATACATGCCATTTCTCGTCCCGTTGACCGATTTAGGTCAAACAAATGGTGTTGTAGGGTGCGCCTCCCCAGGCACTCTTTCCGAACACATCACACACCTCAACCTGCATGATCCAAAATTGTCGCTGTCCAGAGGGGTTCCAAATAGGATACCCATGCTATCTCTCAACCCCTTGGCCGATTTAGGTAAAACAAAGGGTGTTATATATTGTTCCTGGTGTCAAATACATCCACTATACATTTCGGATTCACCCACCAGCCAATATCGACAGACATATCTTCAACCTTGTCAGTAATCATTCTAAGATGGGCGTGAAAGCTACCTGGCAATATTTGGAAGCAGGTCATGGAAAGGGGCCATGTGGTGGAGTTGGAGGGACCCCCAAGAGGTTGGCTGACGTTGCAGTGAAGACCGGTAAATGTGTGATACAGAACGCCGCCACATTTTGTGATTGTTAATGTCGCATTTATTCACCTCAACGAAAGCGCCGTGAAATTGGTTTTCCCGATGTCCTACCCGTTCCTGGACACTCAAAGTACACGCGGTTATTCCTACCAAACACGCAAACGGCATCGCTACCAGAGAAACGTCATGTTTTTGCGCCAATTGTTTAAAGTTTCTAACTTCAAATGGTGAATCCGACCTGAAATGCAATTGGAAGTTCACAACGATGTCTGCACCACATGTTCGCGAGTCTAATGGTTCTCGGTCAACGGTCATCAAAGGCAAGCGAGCTTCAAAAAAGAGTGCGGAAAATAACTGTCAAGATGCGTATTCTTGTGGGAAGTGTGGATGTGTTTATGGTGATCCACTCGACCCCAGTAAACGCGACGAATGGGCGTTGTGCTCAGATTGGGCAAGTGGTTTCATGAAGGTTGCGGAGAGGATTACGGTGTCTTTGACGACGGTGATAATTTCACGTGTTTGTCATGTTTAGACATATAGACTCAATGTGATGACACTAGTAACGATGACATTTATTAAATTGATTTATATGGGCAGGAAATTAATTGAAGGCTACTAGCTATTTAAAATTAATTTCGAATTTTAATCATATTGCATACTAGTACCAATCCATGAATAAAACAATGCATTTTGTTTTGGTAGTTTTTAGCTCACCTGAGACGAAGTCTCTGGTGGAGCGATAGTCATCACTTCTCGTCCGTCGTCCGTCCGTCAGTCCGTCCATCCGTCAACAATTCTTTAAACATCTTCTCCTCTGGAACCTATATTTGGTGTGGCTGTTCCCTATGTGACTCTCGTTTAGATTTGTTCAAATGAGGTCACTGTGTCAAATAGTTGCGAAGCCAGGGCCATAACTCTTTCCCTCCATAGTAATTCTTTTAAACATCTTCTCAAATACCGGCAGGCCAAATGGGTTCTTATTTGGTGTGGATGTTCCCTAGGTGACTCACATTCAGATTTGTTCAAATGAGGTCACTGTGTCAAATAGTTGCGAAGCCTGGGCCATAACTCTTTCCCTCCATAGTATTTCTTAAAATGACTTCTTCTCTTGTACCACCGGGTCGAATGGATTCATATTTGATACGGAGGGACCTTGGGTGATTGGGGTTCAGATTTTTTCAAATGGGGTCACTGGGTCAAATAGGGGCGGAGCCAGGGACATAACTCTAAAAACAAAAAATTACATTTTTGCATTTTGACCTTTAATTTTTAGCTCACCTGGGACGAAGTCTCCGGTGGATCGAAAGTCACCACTCCTCGTTCATTAGCAAAATATTCCTCATTCATAAACTTGCATACATGTCGTAATAACTATATATAGGTTTTTTCTCCGTTACCATCATGTCCATGCTAATATTACACCGGGCGTTTGAATTGTCAGGTATTCCTTGTTCGACATATATTAACACATTCTTATATTTATGTAATCAAATAAAATTGAATGGCATGATTACGCAGGTCTTATTTTTAGATGCACAGAATTGTGTGCACCAGCATAGATCAATGATATGGGTTTACTGGAAACACATACACATTCAAAGTACATGGGACTGCATGTAGTTTCAAATAATAGTTAATATGTTTCTAGCGGAGTTAGAAATTCAACCAAACACGTTTGTGTCACATATTATTAAAAATTTAATGTGTTTCAACGATTCGCAATATTTAGGAATATAAAGACACAAAATGTGTTTTCTCCGTTACCACGCCCACTGTAGTATATGTGTGTCGCATATCACAAACGCCACATCAATATTTTCCACATGTTTTGTTTTCGAAAAGGTATATATCCCCACATAAGAAATTGGTCCATTTCGTCTGTCTATACACCATATAGAGTGACAGAGAGTGTTCGATTCGGAATGAATTTTTAATTGCACGGTAATCCTAAGATATACGGGTAGCCATTGACCCTAAACATCTGGCTAGTGACAGCTCGAATCATGAGTATTTTATAAAATTGCATGCATTTGACATTAGCCACCGTTGTGTATTGATTGTGACAATATAAAACTGTTGCCACATGTTTAAATGGACTGTACGTACCCATATGCTACCTTTTCGGGTTGGTAACGGAGAAAACATGCATAAAAGTGCCTACCGTTTTCATGGCAGCTGAAAAATAGGAACATGATCCTCCGGTGCTAATTTTAACGTGACACATTCCACACATACTATATTTTCATATTATGATGATGATAACCGGCATATCGAAAATTTATTTTTCGATTTGATTGCAAACTACATGTCGATTTAAGGAATTTTAGGCCATATAGCCGTGTATGTTATGTATATAGCCGTGTACATGTGATGTATATAGCCGTGCATGTGATGTATATAGCCGTGCATGTGATGTATATAGCCGTGCATGTTATGTATATAGCCGTGCATGTGATGTATATAGCCGTGCATGTGATGTATATAGCCGTGTACATGTGATGTATATAGCCGTGTACATGTTATGTATATAGCCGTGTACATGTGATGTATATAGCCGTGTGCATGTTATGTATATAGCCGTGTGCATGTTATGTATATAGCCGTGCATGTGATGTATATAGCCGTACATGTGATGTATATAGCCGTGTACATGTGATGTATATAGCCGTGTACATGTGATGTATATAGCCGTGTACATGTTATGTATATAGCCGTGCATGTTAGGTATATAGCCGTGCATGTTATGTATATAGCCGTGTACATGTGATGTATATAGCCGTGCATGTTATGTATATAGCCGTAAATGTGATGTATATAGCCGTGCATGTTATGTATATAGCCGTACATGTGATGTATATAGCCGTGCATGTTATGTATATAGCCGTGTACATGTGATGTATATAGCCGTGTACATGTTATGTATATAGCCGTACATGTGATGTATATAGCCGTGTACATGTGATGTATATAGCCGTGTACATGTGATGTATATAGCCGTGTACATGTGATGTATATAGCCGTGTACATGTGATGTATATAGCCGTGTACATGTGATGTATATAGCCGTGTACATGTGATGTATATAGCCGTGTACATGTTATGTATATAGCCGTGTACATGTGATGTATATAGCCGTGTACATGTGATGTATATAGCCGTGTACATGTGATGTATAGAGCCGTGTATGTTATGTATATAGCCGTGTATGTTATGTATATAGCCGTACATGTGATGTATATAGCCGTGTACATGTTATGTATATAGCCGTGTGTATGTTATGTATATAGCCGTGTGCATGTTATGTATATAGCCGTGTACATGTGATGTATATAGCCGTAACATGTGATGTATATAGCCGTGTACATGTTATGTATATAGCCGTGTACATGTTATGTATATAGCCGTGTACATGTTATGTATATAGCCGTGTACATGTTATGTATATAGCCGTGTACATGTTATGTATATAGCCGTGTACATGTTATGTATATAGCCGTGTACATGTTATGTATATAGCCGTGTGCATGTTATGTATATAGCCGTGTACATGTGATGTATATAGCCGTGTACATGTTATGTATATAGCCGTGTACATGTGATGTATATAGCCGTGTACATGTGATGTATATAGCCGTGTACATGTGATGTATATAGCCGTGTACATGTTATGTATATAGCCGTGTACATGTTATGTATATAGCCGTGTACATGTTATGTATATAGCCGTGTACATGTTATGTATATAGCCGTGTACATGTGATGTATATAGCCGTACATGTTATGTATATAGCCGTGTACATGTGATGTATATAGCCGTGTACATGTGATGTATATAGCCGTGTACATGTGATGTATATAGCCGTGTATGTTATGTATATAGCCGTGTACATGTTATGTATATAGCCGTGTACATGTGATGTATATAGCCGTGTACATGTTATGTATATAGCCGTGTACATGTTATGTATATAGCCGTACATGTGATGTATATAGCCGTGTATGTTGTGTACATGTATGTTGTATGTATATAGCCGTGTATGTTGTGTACATGTATGTTGTATGTATATAGCCGTGTACATGTTATGTATATAGCCGTGTACATGTTATGTATATAGCCGTGTATGTTGTGTACATGTATGTTGTATGTATATAGCCGTGTATGTTATGTACATGTATGTTGTATGTATATAGCCGTGTATGTTATGTATATAGCCGTGTACATGTGATGTATATAGCCGTGTACATGTTATGTATATAGCCGTGTACATGTTATGTATATAGCCGTGTACATGTGATGTATATAGCCGTGTACATGTTATGTATATAGCCGTACATGTTATGTATATAGCCGTGTACATGTTATGTATATAGCCGTGTACATGTTATGTATATAGCCGTGTATGTTATGTATATAGCCGTGTACATGTGATGTATATAGCCGTGTACATGTGATGTATATAGCCGTGTACATGTGATGTATATAGCCGTGTACATGTGATGTATATAGCCGTGTACATGTGATGTATATAGCCGTGTACATGTGATGTATATAGCCGTGTACATGTTATGTATATAGCCGTGTACATGTTATGTATATAGCCGTGTACATGTGATGTATATAGCCGTGTACATGTTATGTATATAGCCGTGTACATGTGATGTATATAGCCGTGTACATGTGATGTATATAGCCGTGTACATGTTATGTATATAGCCGTACATGTGATGTATATAGCCGTGTATGTTATGTATATAGCCGTACATGTGATGTATATAGCCGTGTACATGTTATGTATATAGCCGTGTACATGTGATGTATATAGCCGTGTACATGTGATGTATATAGCCGTGTTCATGTTATGTATATAGCCGTGTACATGTTATGTATATAGCCGTGTACATGTTATGTATATAGCCGTGTACATGTTATGTATATAGCCGTGTACATGTGATGTATATAGCCGTGTACATGTTATGTATATAGCCGTGTACATGTTATGTATATAGCCGTAACATGTGATGTATATAGCCGTGTACATGTTATGTATATAGCCGTGTACATGTTATGTATATAGCCGTGTACATGTTATGTATATAGCCGTGTACATGTGATGTATATAGCCGTGTACATGTGATGTATATAGCCGTGTACATGTGATGTATATAGCCGTGTATGTTATGTATATAGCCGTGTACATGTGATGTATATAGCCGTGTACATGTTATGTATAGAGCCGTGTACATGTTATGTATATAGCCGTGTACATGTGATGTATAGAGCCGTGTACATGTGATGTATATAGCCGTGTACATGTGATGTATATAGCCGTGTACATGTGATGTATATAGCCGTGTACATGTTATGTATATAGCCGTGTACATGTTATGTATATAGCCGTGTACATGTTATGTATATAGCCGTAACATGTGATGTATATAGCCGTGTACATGTTATGTATATAGCCGTGTACATGTTATGTATAGAGCCGTGTACATGTTATGTATATAGCCGTGTACATGTGATGTATATAGCCGTGTACATGTTATGTATATAGCCGTGTACATGTTATGTATATAGCCGTGTACATGTGATGTATATAGCCGTACATGTGATGTATATAGCCGTGTACATGTGATGTATATAGCCGTGTACATGTGATGTATATAGCCGTGTACATGTGATGTATATAGCCGTGTACATGTGATGTATAGAGCCGTGTACATGTGATGTATATAGCCGTGTACATGTTATGTATATAGCCGTGTACATGTTATGTATATAGCCGTGTACATGTGATGTATATATCCGTACATGTGATGTATATAGCCGTGTACATGTGATGTATATAGCCGTGTACATGTGATGTATATAGCCGTGTACATGTTATGTATATAGCCGTGTACATGTGATGTATATAGCCGTGTACATGTTATGTATAGAGCCGTGTACATGTTATGTATATAGCCGTGTACATGTTATGTATAGAGCCGTGTACATGTTATGTATATAGCCGTGTACATGTTATGTATAGAGCCGTGTACATGTTATGTATAGAGCCGTGTACATGTGATGTATATAGCCGTGTACATGTGATGTATATAGCCGTGTACATGTTATGTATATAGCCGTGTACATGTGATGTATATAGCCGTGTACATGTTATGTATATAGCCGTGTACATGTTATGTATAGAGCCGTGTACATGTTATGTATAGAGCCGTGTACATGTGATGTATATAGCCGTGTACATGTGATGTATAGAGCCGTGTACATGTGATGTATAGAGCCGTGTACATGTTATGTATATAGCCGTGTATGTTATGTATATAGCCGTGTACATGTGATGTATATAGCCGTGTACATGTTATGTATATAGCCGTGCATGTTATGTATATAGCCGTGTACATGTTATGTATATAGCCGTGTACATGTTATGTATATAGCCGTGTACATGTGATGTATATAGCCGTGTACATGTGATGTATATAGCCGTGTATGTTATGTATATAGCCGTGTACATGTGATGTATAGAGCCGTGTACATGTTATGTATATAGCCGTGTACATGTTATGTATATAGCCGTGTACATGTTATGTATATAGCCGTGTATGTTATGTATATAGCCGTGTACATGTGATGTATATAGCCGTGTACATGTTATGTATATAGCCGTGCATGTTATGTATATAGCCGTGTACATGTTATGTATATAGCCGTACATGTTATGTATATAGCCGTGCATGTTATGTATATAGCCGTGTGCATGTTATGTATATAGCCGTGTACATGTGATGTATATAGCCGTGTACATGTTATGTATATAGCCGTGTACATGTTATGTATATAGCCGTGTACATGTGATGTATATAGCCGTGTATGTTATGTATATAGCCGTGTACATGTGATGTATATAGCCGTGTACATGTTATGTATATAGCCGTGTACATGTTATGTATATAGCCGTGTACATGTTATGTATATAGCCGTGTACATGTTATGTATATAGCCGTGTACATGTTATGTATATAGCCGTGTACATGTGATGTATATAGCCGTGTACATGTTATGTATATAGCCGTACATGTGATGTATATAGCCGTGTATGTTATGTATATAGCCGTACATGTGATGTATATAGCCGTGTACATGTGATGTATATAGCCGTGTACATGTTATGTATATAGCCGTGTACATGTTATGTATATAGCCGTGTACATGTGATGTATATAGCCGTGTACATGTTATGTATATAGCCGTGTACATGTGATGTATATAGCCGTGTACATGTGATGTATATAGCCGTGTACATGTTATGTATATAGCCGTACATGTGATGTATATAGCCGTGTATGTTATGTATATAGCCGTACATGTGATGTATATAGCCGTGTACATTTTATGTATATAGCCGTGTACATGTGATGTATATAGCCGTGTACATGTGATGTATATAGCCGTGTACATGTTATGTATATAGCCGTGTACATGTTATGTATATAGCCGTGTACATGTTATGTATATAGCCGTGTACATGTTATGTATATAGCCGTGTACATGTGATGTATATAGCCGTGTACATGTTATGTATATAGCCGTGTACATGTTATGTATATAGCCGTAACATGTGATGTATATAGCCGTGTACATGTTATGTATATAGCCGTGTACATGTTATGTATATAGCCGTGTACATGTTATGTATATAGCCGTGTACATGTGATGTATATAGCCGTGTACATGTGATGTATATAGCCGTGTACATGTGATGTATATAGCCGTGTATGTTATGTATATAGCCGTGTACATGTGATGTATATAGCCGTGTACATGTTATGTATAGAGCCGTGTACATGTTATGTATATAGCCGTGTACATGTGATGTATAGAGCCGTGTACATGTGATGTATATAGCCGTGTACATGTGATGTATATAGCCGTGTACATGTGATGTATATAGCCGTGTACATGTTATGTATATAGCCGTGTACATGTTATGTATATAGCCGTGTACATGTTATGTATATAGCCGTAACATGTGATGTATATAGCCGTGTACATGTTATGTATATAGCCGTGTACATGTTATGTATAGAGCCGTGTACATGTTATGTATATAGCCGTGTACATGTGATGTATATAGCCGTGTACATGTTATGTATATAGCCGTGTACATGTTATGTATATAGCCGTGTACATGTGATGTATATAGCCGTACATGTGATGTATATAGCCGTGTACATGTGATGTATATAGCCGTGTACATGTGATGTATATAGCCGTGTACATGTGATGTATATAGCCGTGTACATGTGATGTATAGAGCCGTGTACATGTGATGTATATAGCCGTGTACATGTTATGTATATAGCCGTGTACATGTTATGTATATAGCCGTGTACATGTGATGTATATATCCGTACATGTGATGTATATAGCCGTGTACATGTGATGTATATAGCCGTGTACATGTGATGTATATAGCCGTGTACATGTTATGTATATAGCCGTGTACATGTGATGTATATAGCCGTGTACATGTTATGTATAGAGCCGTGTACATGTTATGTATATAGCCGTGTACATGTTATGTATAGAGCCGTGTACATGTTATGTATATAGCCGTGTACATGTTATGTATAGAGCCGTGTACATGTTATGTATAGAGCCGTGTACATGTGATGTATATAGCCGTGTACATGTGATGTATATAGCCGTGTACAGGTTATGTATATAGCCGTGTACATGTGATGTATATAGCCGTGTACATGTTATGTATATAGCCGTGTACATGTTATGTATAGAGCCGTGTACATGTTATGTATAGAGCCGTGTACATGTGATGTATATAGCCGTGTACATGTGATGTATAGAGCCGTGTACATGTGATGTATAGAGCCGTGTACATGTTATGTATATAGCCGTGTATGTTATGTATATAGCCGTGTACATGTGATGTATATAGCCGTGTACATGTTATGTATATAGCCGTGCATGTTATGTATATAGCCGTGTACATGTTATGTATATAGCCGTGTACATGTTATGTATATAGCCGTGTACATGTGATGTATATAGCCGTGTACATGTGATGTATATAGCCGTGTATGTTATGTATATAGCCGTGTACATGTGATGTATAGAGCCGTGTACATGTTATGTATATAGCCGTGTACATGTTATGTATATAGCCGTGTACATGTTATGTATATAGCCGTGTATGTTATGTATATAGCCGTGTACATGTGATGTATATAGCCGTGTACATGTTATGTATATAGCCGTGCATGTTATGTATATAGCCGTGTACATGTTATGTATATAGCCGTACATGTTATGTATATAGCCGTGCATGTTATGTATATAGCCGTGTGCATGTTATGTATATAGCCGTGTACATGTGATGTATATAGCCGTGTACATGTTATGTATATAGCCGGGTACATGTTATGTATATAGCCGTGTACATGTGATGTATATAGCCGTGTATGTTATGTATATAGCCGTGTACATGTGATGTATATAGCCGTGTACATGTTATGTATATAGCCGTGTACATGTTATGTATATAGCCGTGTACATGTTATGTATATAGCCGTGTACATGTTATGTATATAGCCGTGTACATGTTATGTATATAGCCGTGTACATGTGATGTATATAGCCGTGTACATGTGATGTATATAGCCGTGTACATGTTATGTATATAGCCGTGTACATGTTATGTATATAGCCGTGCATGTTATGTATATAGCCGTGTACATGTGATGTATAGAGCCGTGTACATGTGATGTATATAGCCGTGTACATGTGATGTATATAGCCGTGTACATGTTATGTATATAGCCGTGTACATGTTATGTATATAGCCGTGTACATGTGATGTATATAGCCGTGTACATGTGATGTATAGAGCCGTGTACATGTGATGTATATAGCCGTGTACATGTTATGTATATAGCCGTGTACATGTTGTATGTATAGAGCCGTGTACATGTTATGTATATAGCCGTGTACATGTTATGTATATAGCCGTGTACATGTGATGTATATAGCCGTGTACATGTTGTATGTATAGAGCCGTGTACATATGATGTATAGAGCCGTGTACATGTGATGTATATAGCCGTGTACATATGATGTATAGAGCCGTGTACATGTTATGTATATAGCCGTGTACATGTTATGTATATAGCCGTGTACATGTGATGTATATAGCCGTGTACATATGATGTATATAGCCGTGTACATGTGATGTATATAGCCGTGTACATGTTATGTATAGAGCCGTGTACATGTGATGTATATAGCCGTGTACATGTTATGTATATAGCCGTGTACATGTTATGTATAGAGCCGTGTACATGTGATGTATATAGCCGTGTACATGTGATGTATATAGCCGTGTACATATGATGTATATAGCCGTGTACATGTGATGTATATAGCCGTGTACATGTTATGTATAGAGCCGTGTACATGTTATGTATAGAGCCGTGTACATATGATGTATATAGCCGTGTACATGTGATGTATAGAGCCGTGTACATATGATGTATATAGCCGTGTACATGTGATGTATATAGCCGTGTACATGTGATGTATATAGCCGTGTACATATGATGTATATAGCCGTGTACATGTGATGTATATAGCCGTGTACATGTGATGTATATAGCCGTGTACATATGATGTATAGAGCCGTGTACATGTGATGTATATAGCCGTGTACATATGATGTATATAGCCGTGTACATGTGATGTATAGAGCCGTGTACATATGATGTATATAGCCGTGTACATGTGATGTATATAGCCGTGTACATGTGATGTATATAGCCGTGTACATGTGATGTATATAGCCGTGTACATGTGATGTATATAGCCGTGTACATGTGATGTATATAGCCGTGTACATATGATGTATAGAGCCGTGTACATGTTATGTATAGAGCCGTGTACATGTGATGTATATAGCCGTGTACATGTTATGTATATAGCCGTGTACATGTTATGTATAGAGCCGTGTACATGTGATGTATATAGCCGTGTACATGTGATGTATATAGCCGTGTACATATGATGTATATAGCCGTGTACATGTGATGTATATAGCCGTGTACATGTTATGTATAGAGCCGTGTACATGTTATGTATAGAGCCGTGTACATATGATGTATATAGCCGTGTACATGTGATGTATATAGCCGTGTACATGTTATGTATAGAGCCGTGTACATGTTATGTATAGAGCCGTGTACATATGATGTATATAGCCGTACATGTTATGTATATAGCCGTGTACATGTGATGTATATAGCCGTGTACATGTTATGTATATAGCCGTGTACATGTGATGTATATAGCCGTGTATGTGATGTATATAGCCGTGTACATGTTATGTATATAGCCGTGTACATGTGATGTATAGAGCCGTGTACATGTGATGTATAGAGCCGTGTACATGTGATGTATATAGCCGTGTACATGTGATGTATAGAGCCGTGTACATATGATGTATAGAGCCGTGTACATGTGATGTATATAGCCGTGTACATATGATGTATAGAGCCGTGTACATGTGATGTATATAGCCGTGTACATATGATGTATAGAGCCGTGTACATGTTATATGTATAGAGCCGTGTACATGTGATGTATATAGCCGTGTACATGTGATGTATATAGCCGTGTACATGTTATGTATAGAGCCGTGTACATGTTGTATGTATATAGCCGTGTACATGTGATGTATATAGCCGTGTACATATGATGTATATAGCCGTGTACATGTGATGTATATAGCCGTGTACATGTTATGTATAGAGCCGTGTACATGTTGTATGTATAGAGCCGTGTACATGTGATGTATATAGCCGTGTACATGTGATGTATAGAGCCGTGTACATGTGATGTATAGAGCCGTGTACATGTGATGTATATAGCCGTGTACATGTGATGTATATAGCCGTGTACATGTGATGTATATAGCCGTGTACATGTTATGTATAGAGCCGTGTACATGTTGTATGTATAGAGCCGTGTACATGTGATGTATATAGCCGTGTACATGTGATGTATATAGCCGTGTACATGTTATGTATAGAGCCGTGTACATGTGATGTATAGAGCCGTGTACATGTTATGTATAGAGCCGTGTACATGTGATGTATAGAGCCGTGTACATATGATGTATAGAGCCGTGTACATATGATGTATAGAGCCGTGTACATATGATGTATAGAGCCGTGTACATGTTGTATGTATAGAGCCGTGTACATGTTGTATGTATAGAGCCGTGTACATGTGATGTATATAGCCGTGTACATGTTATGTATAGAGCCGTGTACATGTGATGTATAGAGCCGTGTACATGTTATGTATAGAGCCGTGTACATGTGATGTATATAGCCGTGTACATGTTATGTATAGAGCCGTGTACATGTGATGTATATAGCCGTGTACATGTTATGTATAGAGCCGTGTACATGTGATGTATAGAGCCGTGTACATGTTATGTATAGAGCCGTGTACATGTGATGTATATAGCCGTGTACATGTTATGTATATAGCCGTGTACATGTTATGTATATAGCCGTGTACATGTTGTATGTATATAGCCGTGTACATGTGATGTATAGAGCCGTGTACATGTGATGTATATAGCCGTGTACATGTTGTATGTATAGAGCCGTGTACATGTTATGTATAGAGCCGTGTACATGTGATGTATATAGCCGTAACATGTGATGTATATAGCCGTGTACATGTTATGTATATAGCCGTGTACATATGATGTATAGAGCCGTGTACATGTGATGTATAGAGCCGTGTACATGTTATGTATAGAGCCGTGTACATGTGATGTATAGAGCCGTGTACATGTGATGTATATAGCCGTGTACATGTTATGTATAGAGCCGTGTACATGTGATGTATAGAGCCGTGTACATGTTATGTATAGAGCCGTGTACATGTGATGTATATAGCCGTGTACATGTGATGTATATAGCCGTGTACATGTTATGTATAGAGCCGTGTACATGTGATGTATAGAGCCGTGTACATGTTATGTATAGAGCCGTGTACATGTGATGTATAGAGCCGTGTACATGTGATGTATAGAGCCGTGTACATGTTGTATGTATAGAGCCGTGTACATGTTGTATGTATAGAGCCGTGTACATGTTGTATGTATATAGCCGTGTACATGTGATGTATAGAGCCGTGTACATGTTGTATGTATATAGCCGTGTACATGTTATGTATAGAGCCGTGTACATATGATGTATAGAGCCGTGTACATGTGATGTATATAGCCGTGTACATGTGATGTATATAGCCGTGTACATGTGATGTATATAGCCGTGTACATGTTATGTATAGAGCCGTGTACATGTGATGTATAGAGCCGTGTACATGTTGTATGTATATAGCCGTGTACATGTTATGTATAGAGCCGTGTACATGTTATGTATAGAGCCGTGTACATGTGATGTATAGAGCCGTGTACATGTGATGTATAGAGCCGTGTACATGTTATGTATAGAGCCGTGTACATGTTATGTATAGAACCGTGTACATGTGATGTATAGAGCCGTGTACATGTGATGTATATAGCCGTGTACATGTGATGTATAGAGCCGTGTACATGTGATGTATAGAGCCGTGTACATGTGATGTATAGAGCCGTGTACATGTGATGTATAGAGCCGTGTACATGTGATGTATATAGCCGTGTACATGTGATGTATATAGCCGTGTACATGTTATGTATATAGCCGTGTACATGTTGTATGTATATAGCCGTGTACATGTGATGTATAGAGCCGTGTACATGTGATGTATAGAGCCGTGTACATGTTATGTATAGAGCCGTGTACATGTGATGTATATAGCCGTGTACATGTGATGTATATAGCCGTGTACATGTTATGTATATAGCCGTGTACATGTTGTATGTATATAGCCGTGTACATGTTATGTATATAGCCGTGTACATGTTATGTATATAGCCGTGTACATGTTATGTATATAGCCGTGTACATGTGATGTATAGAGCCGTGTACATGTTATGTATATAGCCGTGTACATGTTGTATGTATATAGCCGTGTACATGTGATGTATAGAGCCGTGTACATGTGATGTATAGAGCCGTGTACATGTGATGTATATAGCCGTGTACATGTTATGTATATAGCCGTGTACATGTGATGTATATAGCCGTGTACATATGATGTATAGAGCCGTGTACATGTGATGTATAGAGCCGTGTACATGTTATGTATATAGCCGTGTACATGTTGTATGTATATAGCCGTGTACATGTGATGTATAGAGCCGTGTACATGTGATGTATATAGCAGTGTACATGTTATGTATAGAGCCGTGTACATGTTGTATGTATAGAGCCGTGTACATGTGATGTATAGAGCCGTGTACATGTGATGTATATAGCCGTGTACATGTTATGTATATAGCCGTGTACATGTTGTATGTATATAGCCGTGTACATGTTATGTATATAGCCGTGTACATGTTATGTATATAGCCGTGTACATGTTATGTATATAGCCGTGTACATGTGATGTATAGAGCCGTGTACATGTTATGTATATAGCCGTGTACATGTTGTATGTATATAGCCGTGTACATGTGATGTATAGAGCCGTGTACATGTGATGTATAGAGCCGTGTACATGTGATGTATAGAGCCGTGTACATGTGATGTATATAGCCGTGTACATATGATGTATAGAGCCGTGTACATGTGATGTATAGAGCCGTGTACATGTTATGTATATAGCCGTGTACATGTTGTATGTATATAGCCGTGTACATGTGATGTATAGAGCCGTGTACATGTGATGTATAGAGCCGTGTACATGTGATGTATATAGCCGTGTACATATGATGTATAGAGCCGTGTACATGTGATGTATAGAGCCGTGTACATGTGATGTATAGAGCCGTGTACATGTTGTATGTATAGAGCCGTGTACATGTTGTATGTATAGAGCCGTGTACATGTTATGTATAGAGCCGTGTACATGTTGTATGTATAGAGCCGTGTACATGTTATGTATAGAGCCGTTTACATGTTGTATGTATATAGCCGTGTACATGTTGTATGTATATAGCCGTGTACATGTTGTATGTATAGAGCCGTGTACATGTTATGTATATAGCCGTGTACATATGATGTATAGAGCCGTGTACATATGATGTATAGAGCCGTGTACATGTGATGTATAGAGCCGTGTACATGTGATGTATATAGCCGTGTACATGTTGTATGTATATAGCCGTGTACATGTTATGTATATAGCCGTGTACATGTTGTATGTATATAGCCGTGTACATGTTGTATGTATAGAGCCGTGTACATATGATGTATAGAGCCGTGTACATATGATGTATAGAGCCGTGTACATATGATGTATAGAGCCGTGTACATGTGATGTATAGAGCCGTGTACATATGATGTATATAGCCGTGTACATGTTATGTATATAGCCGTGTACATGTGATGTATATAGCCGTGTACATGTGATGTATATAGCCGTGTACATGTTATGTATAGAGCCGTGTACATGTTGTATAGAGCCGTGTACATGTTATGTATAGAGCCGTGTACATGTGATGTATAGAGCCGTGTACATGTTATGTATAGAGCCGTGTACATGTTGTATATAGCCGTGTACATGTTATGTATAGAGCCGTGTACATGTGATGTATATAGCCGTGTACATGTTATGTATAGAGCCGTGTACATATGATGTATAGAGCCGTGTACATGTTGTATGTATATAGCCGTGTACATGTTGTATGTATAGAGCAGTGTACATGTTGTATGTATATAGCCGTGTACATGTTGTATGTATATAGCCGTGTACATGTTGTATGTATAGAGCAGTGTACATGTTGTATGTATAGAGCCGTGTACATGTGATGTATAGAGCCGTGTACATGTTATGTATAGAGCCGTGTACATGTTGTATATAGCCGTGTACATGTTATGTATAGAGCCGTGTACATGTGATGTATATAGCCGTGTACATGTTATGTATAGAGCCGTGTACATATGATGTATAGAGCCGTGTACATGTGATGTATATAGCCGTGCATGTTATGTATATAGCCGTGTATGTGATGTATAGAGCCGTGTACATGTGATGTATAGAGCCGTGTACATGTGATGTATATAGCCGTGTACATGTTATGTATATAGCCGTGTACATGTGATGTATATAGCCGTGTACATGTTGTATGTATATAGCCGTGTACATGTTATGTATAGAGCCGTGTACATGTTATGTGTATAGCCGTGTACATGTGATGTATATAGCCGTGTACATGTTATATGTATAGAGCCGTGTACATGTGATGTATATAGCCGTGTACATGTTATGTATATAGCCGTGTACATGTGATGTATATAGCCGTGTACATGTTGTATGTATATAGCCGTGTACATGTTGTATGTATAGAGCCGTGTACATGTTATGTATAGAGCCGTGTATGTTATGTATAGAGCCGTGTACATGTTATGTATAGAGCCGTGTATGTTATGTATATAGCCGTGTACATGTGATGTATATAGCCGTGTACATGTTATGTATAGAGCCGTGTACATGTTATGTATATAGCCGTGTACATGTTGTATGTATAGAGCCGTGTACATGTTGTATGTATATAGCCGTGTACATGTTATGTATATAGCCGTGTACATGTGATGTATAGAGCCGTGTACATATGATGTATAGAGCCGTGTACATGTTATGTATATAGCCGTGTACATGTGATGTATAGAGCCGTGTACATGTTGTATGTATATAGCCGTGTACATGTTATGTATAGAGCCGTGTACATGTGATGTATAGAGCCGTGTACATGTGATGTATAGAGCCGTGTACATGTGATGTATAGAGCCGTGTACATGTGATGTATAGAGCCGTGTACATGTGATGTATAGAGCCGTGTACATGTTATGTATATAGCCGTGTACATGTGATGTATATAGCCGTGTACATGTTATATGTATAGAGCCGTGTACATGTTGTATGTATAGAGCCGTGTACATGTTGTATGTATAGAGCCGTGTACATGTTGTATGTATAGAGCCGTGTACATGTTATGTATATAGCCGTGTACATGTTGTATGTATAGAGCCGTGTACATGTTGTATGTATATAGCCGTGTACATGTTATGTATAGAGCCGTGTACATGTTGTATGTATATAGCCGTGTACATGTTGTATGTATAGAGCCGTGTACATGTTGTATGTATAGAGCCGTGTACATGTTGTATGTATAGAGCCGTGTACATGTTGTATGTATAGAGCCGTGTACATGTTGTATGTATATAGCCGTGTACATGTTGTATGTATATAGCCGTGTACATGTTGTATGTATAGAGCCGTGTACATGTTGTATGTATAGAGCCGTGTACATGTTGTATGTATAGAGCCGTGTACATGTTGTATGTATAGAGCCGTGTACATGTTGTATGTATATAGCCGTGTACATGTGATGTATAGAGCCGTGTACATGTTGTATGTATATAGCCGTGTACATGTGATGTATAGAGCCGTGTACATGTGATGTATATAGCCGTGTACATGTTGTATGTATATAGCCGTGTACATGTTGTATGTATAGAGCCGTGTACATGTTGTATGTATATAGCCGTGTACATGTTGTATGTATAGAGCCGTGTACATGTTGTATGTATAGAGCCGTGTACATGTTGTATGTATAGAGCCGTGTACATGTTATGTATAGAGCCGTGTACATGTGATGTATATAGCCGTGTACATGTGATGTATAGAGCCGTGTACATGTTATGTATAGAGCCGTGTACATGTGATGTATAGAGCCGTGTACATGTGATGTATAGAGCCGTGTACATGTTGTATGTATAGAGCCGTGTACATGTGATGTATAGAGCCGTGTACATGTTATGTATAGAGCCGTGTACATGTTGTATGTATAGAGCCGTGTACATGTTGTATGTATAGAGCCGTGTACATGTTGTATGTATAGAGCCGTGTACATGTTGTATGTATAGAGCCGTGTACATGTTGTATGTATATAGCCGTGTACATGTTGTATGTATAGAGCCGTGTACATGTTGTATGTATAGAGCCGTGTACATGTTGTATGTATAGAGCCGTGTACATGTTGTATGTATAGAGCCGTGTACATGTTGTATGTATATAGCCGTGTACATGTTGTATGTATATAGCCGTGTACATGTTGTATGTATAGAGCCGTGTACATGTTGTATGTATAGAGCCGTGTACATGTTGTATGTATAGAGCCGTGTACATGTTGTATGTATAGAGCCGTGTACATGTTGTATGTATATAGCCGTGTACATGTGATGTATAGAGCCGTGTACATGTTGTATGTATATAGCCGTGTACATGTGATGTATAGAGCCGTGTACATGTGATGTATAGAGCCGTGCATGTTATGTATAGAGCCGTGTACATGTGATGTATATAGCCGTGTACATGTTATGTATAGAGCCGTGTACATGTGATGTATAGAGCCGTGTACATGTTATGTATAGAGCCGTGTATGTTATGTATATAGCCGTGTACATGTGATGTATAGAGCCGTGTACATGTTATGTATAGAGCCGTGTATGTTATGTATAGAGCCGTGTACATGTTATGTATAGAGCCGTGTACATATGATGTATAGAGCCGTGTACATGTGATGTATAGAGCCGTGTACATGTTATGTATAGAGCCGTGTATGTTATGTATAGAGCCGTGTACATGTTATGTATAGAGCCGTGTATGTTATGTATAGAGCCGTGTACATGTGATGTATATAGCCGTGTACATGTTATGTATAGAGCCGTGTACATGTTATGTATATAGCCGTGTACATGTTGTATGTATAGAGCCGTGTACATGTTGTATGTATAGAACCGTGTACATGTTGTATGTATAGAGCCGTGTACATGTTGTATGTATAGAGCCGTGTACATGTTGTATGTATAGAGCCGTGTACATGTTGTATGTATAGAGCCGTGTACATATGATGTATATAGCCGTGTACATGTTGTATGTATAGAGCCGTGTACATGTTGTATGTATAGAGCCGTGTACATATGATGTATATAGCCGTGTACATGTGATGTATATAGCCGTGTACATGTTGTATGTATAGAGCCGTGTACATGTGATGTATATAGCCGTGTACATGTTATGTATATAGCCGTGTACATGTGATGTATATAGCCGTGTACATGTGATGTATATAGCCGTGTACATGTTATGTATATAGCCGTGTACATGTTGTATGTATAGAGCCGTGTACATGTTGTATGTATAGAACCGTGTACATGTTGTATGTATAGAGCCGTGTACATGTTGTATGTATAGAGCCGTGTACATGTTGTATGTATAGAGCCGTGTACATGTTGTATGTATAGAGCCGTGTACATATGATGTATATAGCCGTGTACATGTTGTATGTATAGAGCCGTGTACATGTTGTATGTATAGAGCCGTGTACATATGATGTATATAGCCGTGTACATGTGATGTATATAGCCGTGTACATGTTGTATGTATAGAGCCGTGTACATGTGATGTATATAGCCGTGTACATGTTATGTATATAGCCGTGTACATGTGATGTATATAGCCGTGTACATGTTGTATGTATAGAGCCGTGTACATGTGATGTATATAGCCGTGTACATGTTATGTATATAGCCGTGTACATGTGATGTATATAGCCGTGTACATGTTGTATGTATATAGCCGTGTACATGTGATGTATAGAGCCGTGTACATGTTATGTATAGAGCCGTGTACATGTTATGTATAGAGCCGTGTACATGTGATGTATATAGCCGTGTACATATGATGTATAGAGCCGTGTACATGTTATGTATAGAGCCGTGTACATGTGATGTATAGAGCCGTGTACATGTTATGTATAGAGCCGTGTACATGTTATGTATAGAGCCGTGTACATGTGATGTATATAGCCGTGTACATGTTATGTATATAGCCGTGTACATGTTATGTATAGAGCCGTGTACATGTTATGTATAGAGCCGTGTACATGGTGTATGTATAGAGCCGTGTACATGTTG